>JAENPR010002647.1:0-47888 GCA_018135685.1 Themeda triandra
TCGCTAGAGCACGCTCGGCTCTAACCAACCGATCCATGGTGAAGCTGCGTCCATGGCTTGTTGGATGAACTCTGGAGTGGTAGGCGATGATGACTTGGAGCAATCTACATCCACGTCATCGTCCGAGTCTTGATCATCGGAACCAACCCAAAATTTGGTTTGGATCGGCCCGAGGTACATCACCAGTGGACGACATGTGCTTGGTTTAGGTCGCTTGCTCAACGATGCCACCACCGCCACCATCTCCTCGCAGTTCTTCTCGACCGGCGTTCAGCTGCGCGCCGCAGCCTCATCTTCATCTTGTATTTCTTCCGGTTCCCGGAGGTGGAAAGAGAGCGCGTCTTGTGCTTGGGGCGATCGATAGACGCGGCCCACACCGACCAGCCCAAAGACAACACGAAACCCACCTCTCCGCCATCCTCCCCGGCTCATACCGGAGAAAGAACGGCAAAGAACGGTGAAGGAATCACCTCAAGCGGCGAAGAACAAGGGCTTCATTTCATGTGTCAAAGGATCGGGGAGCGAAGCGCGAACACGGCGTATCCGCGCGATCCAAAGCAGATCGCGAGATCCACCTCGGAAGTCGGATCCGTGCCGTCGCGTGGCGCCGCGTCCGGCGTTGGAGCCAATCCGGCGTCCGCGTGGAGAAGGCTCCGGTGATGGCCTACGGCTGCGGGACCTCAACTATGGGACCTCCGTTCCACCTTCATTTGGTGAGGTCTTTCATCCCCTCCGTGCCGACCCCAAATCTTGTTGTTGAGAGCCAAGATCTTTACGTATTTTGATGTATGAGTGCCTCTAGTGGTGTCTAGAGATGAACTTGCTGTAATCCCACCATCATATAGTGGAAGAAGATTTGGCAGGCTTGGTCCCGTGGTTTTTACCCCGATTTGGGGGTTTTCCACGTTAAAATCTGGTGTCTCGTTATTTTGTTGGTCGGCTTTGTGATCGGTTGCGATAGTTCTAATTTGGCTGCAACTAAGGATGATGTGCTGAAAATTGCTGCTGATTTTCTCTAGTATATGTGTGATGCATATGTTGCCTTCCATGCACCGGTGACGGCCAGGCCTAATTTTGAATTGTGGTGAAATTAAGCGCTTCCGCAGCCACTAACAGCGGTGTTAGTGTGGTATTCCCAACATAATCTGGTATCAGCTCGTTGGTTGGTTTGGTAATCAGTTGTTGGAGGTGATATTTCCCTGTTTTGGCAATGGAGGACAACAGTACTCCTACTGGAAGTGGTATGATCAAGCTTGATGCAACCAATTATTCTTTGTGGAAGCCCATGATGGAGGATTTGTTGTACTGCAAGGATTTATATGAGCCAATCATGAGAGATAAGATTCCCACCTGTCGGTGTTTCGTACCCCGGGGGGTATAACACCAACGAGTAAATTTATATGCGTGCTCCCTAATCCGGATGGTGATGCAAGATGGACACAAGCGTTTATCCTGGTTCAGGCAAGGAGTGCCCTACATCCAGCAGAGGGGAGAGTTTTGTATTATCTTGCACCGGGGGTGCTTGTGCAGGTGAGTACAAGGCAGTCCTGAGACTTAGCGAGTGAGTGTGAGTGAAGGCGTCAAACGTGTACGCGTCCAAGCCTCCCGAACTAAGTCCTGGCATCCCCTTTTATAGGCCAAGAGGAGGCTCAGGAGTACAGAGTAGATAGGGCTGTCGTGGTCGTGACGTCGAGGTACATGCGCCATGTCAAGTCATCGGGACTGTAGACGCTCCTTGTGGTCCGGCTCGAGCCTGTAGCGGTATGGTCATTGATGGCCCGCTCGTCCTTCTCGGTCGTGGGCTGACGTAGTCGAGGTGCGGTGCCGGCGTAGTCGAGCACGTGCGTCCGGGAACCCTGCGGTATGGCAGTCGAGGTGGGAAAGACAGGGCACTGCGCGCCCCATACTCAGGTTGCGTCCGTCATCGTCCCTCGAGCCGCCGATGACCGCTTCGAGAGGAGATGGCCCGAGCGACGGGGCGAGGCCGGTGGGTTAGATGGTACGGAGAGTTGACAATTGCGTTCGAGAGGGTGCCGCACATGGCATAGTGCCGTATGGTGCAATAGTGGTGCCTGCCATCCTCGAATCCGGGGGAGGGGCAGCGTGATGGCGGAAATGACCGGTGTACAATTCACTATTGCGGGTCCTGTAGCCATGGAGTTAGGCGGGGCAGGCGTACTACGACGCTGTTCGAGCCCTGTAGCCATGTGCGTACCACGGTTGGCCATTATTGTAGGCATGCTCGAGCGGTCGCTCGCTCGAGCGCTTCCGCCTTGTCTCGAGGCGTCGTTTGCTCGAGTAGTTTCGTACCGCCTCGAGCGGTCGCTCGCTCGAGCGGTTTCCGTATTTCTTTCTCGAGCGGGCGGGTGGCGCGCTCGAGCAAGTGGGCTTTATGGCCTTGTGGGCCTAATTCGCACGTGGCCCAACGGGAGTAGGATTGGGATTTCCTTGGTTATTTCTTGGGAGAGTTAGAGGCGAAATGGGCTGGATTATTCACCTCTAATCTACCTAATTTAGGACCCCTAATCTAGGTACCCGACAAGAGCCCCCGAGCCCTTGTTTGATTGTGAAACTTCAAACAAGGGATCATGAAGTGGAGTTTGAAGTGCCTAGACTTAGGGTCATGTTGTTTCGAGGAGTCGTTTCGTTCTTTCTCCGTGGGGGCGCGCGGCGTCCGCGGGGTAGCTTCGAGGCCCCGGAGGAGTGAGGCATTCCTCTGGGGGCTTTGAGATGAACGGTTTTGGGCAGGAATATTATTAAATGGAGTTGTAGCATCTCGAGGCAAGAGATTTCTGACGACTGTTCGAGCCCCCGAGTATTTCCCGCTCCTCCCGTGTCGAGGAGGTTGTTTATGTGACTCGAGCCCCGAGCCTCGAATGGCCGGGCCGGAGTCGTGATCCGGCTTCCTCATTGGATCTCTTGGATCGATCCAAGTGGTGAGAGGTCCGACACTACTCGCGACCGAGCGAGCGCCATACCTCCCCGTGAGCCGATGGCGGGTAGTCCAAGAGAGCTCGTCTCCTTTCGAGGGAGACGGCCGTGGCCCCGGGCACTCTCATTAGGCGGGGTGCTTAGTTTCCGGAGGACCGGCCCCGTTCGGGGACCGGCGGCTCGAGTGCCTCCGTCGGCGGGATCTCTTGGAAACCTAGTGCCCCGCCTTGGACACGCCATGCGGGTTCGAGGGTTCGTTCTCGGCGGAACCTTTCGAGGGTTCCTTCCATAGGCGCCCCAGCTCGGGTGCTCGAGGGCGGGCCGTTCGAACCCGTCCGTGGGTAAACCTCCGCTCCCTCGAGACTTATTTGTGGGACCGGGGTCCCGGGTTTCTTACCGTGTAAGGGACCGTTTGTCGAGACGTCCCGTCATTACGTATCCGTCCGTTGCGAACGACGCGCCTTTTTAGGCAGAAACCGGCGCGTCGTGGTGATCGTGGCATGGCGACGGTTCCGCTCCGTCTTGCGACGCGTGCGCCCGTAAAGGGAGGTAGATGGCGGTTTGTCGGGGCATTTAATGCGGTTACTGGATTTTTTTTTCGTCGAGTCCGCCGGGCGCGCGGCCGTCGGATGGCGTAATCTAGGCCGTCGGATGCGATTCACGCGGACCGGCTTGGGCTCTATAAATATGGAGGGGTAGGCTCCTGGTTCTTCTTCCCCGCATTCTCGCCTTTTCACGCTCTCGCCGCGGTTGCGCCTGCTCCGGATTCAATCCGCGCCCTCATTTGCAACCGCCGCCGCTGCCGCTGTGGCCGCCGGTGTCGCGCCCGCTTTCCGCGCCTCCGTTCCTGCGCCACCGTTCCGCGCTACCGTTCCTCGCGCTCCGCCGCCGCCGTTGCTCCGCCGTCCCGCTCCGTCATCAATATGAAGAGGTCGGTCGGAAGTCGGGTCGAGCTCCGGCCCGGTCTTGCCGGTAGCAAGGGCAAGGGCAAAGAAGCGGGAGTGCCCAAGCCTTCCCCGCCGGTGGTGATGGAAGATGCGCTCCGTGGCCTCGGTCCTCGGTGACCGAGGCAATGCGCTCAACTTGGTGAATGGCGGGTTGCTTCCGCCCAATCCGGCGGAGGGGTTACCGGAGTGGAGGGTGCCGGACGACGACCACCTCGAGCCCGATCCCCGCCGGGCTACGTCCGAGCTTCATTAGGTTCCACCGGCGGGGACTTGGTGCGCGGCCGAGCCGCTTCATGCGGGCGCTCCCCACCATTTCGGGGGTCGAGCTCCAAGCACTTCAACCCTAACTCCATCTCGCTCGCGGCTACTTACGCCGCCGTGTGTGAGGGGTATCCGGGGATGGCGCCGCAGTGGGACTCGTTCACCCACATCTTCAAGGCGACGCTCTTCACCAAGGCGCGGTGAAGAACAAGGAGGCCGTCGACGACGACGGTGATGACGATGACGAGGAGGAGGAGGAGGAGAACGAGGAGGAGGAGGAGAAGGCGGTGAAGCCAAAGGTTCGCCGCTACGTTCGAGCGGGCTCGCTCGATTGGGCCGAAGAGGAAGGAATGCCGGTTTGTCGCGCGTGGTCGTCGAACAACGCCGGCCGGGACCGGGAGTGGTTCTACCTCCGCAATGAGGAGGGCCTCTTCCGGAGTACACGGCGCCCGTGCTTACCGCGCTGGTTTCAACAGGGCGCACGGCCGGCCGGCGGCACGCCGGCCCGCATGGACTCCCCGCTCAACGCTATTACGAGCCTCCGCAACCGGAGGTCTCGGCAACCTCTTCTTCAATATTGCGCACGTCGTCGCCGAGTTCCACAGCCGCCGGGTGCTCCCGCCGCGAAGCGCCGCTGCGGCTCGACCGGATGACGGAGGACGCCGATCTGCGGCGCTCGAGGCCGCGGGATGTCGGACGTGCCCTCCGGCCGCCACAATCGTGGCTCGGGTGCGCGACGCGATCGACGGTGGGAGGAATTTTGGTGAGAACCAAGTTGGCCTCTTCCGCATGCGTCCGCCGTCAATCTACTCGGGCTATGTAAGTTTTCTCGAGACCCTCTTTCGTAATTTCTTTTACTCGAGCAATCCTTATCGTGGCCTGTTCTTTTTTCCGAATATCAACGACCACGCGGAGTCGAGGCCCCGGTGAAGGAGGACGCACCCGACCGCGAGGTAAGACGTCGAGGGCGAACGAGCACATACCGCGTGGTCTCGAGGAGGGAGGAAAAGGCGCGAAAGCCCGCGCGCTAGAGGAGAAGGAGAAGCGTAAGGCTAGGCGCCGCCGGAGCGTGAAATACGTCGGCGGCGGACCCAACCGGATCGGGAGCCCTAGTCTCGAGTCGTCCGACGAGGACGAGGATGATGACGATGAGGATGACGAGGCGACCGACGGCCGATGACGCCACCGCCGCTCGAGCCCCGACGCCTCTCGCTCTCGCGTGCGGGAGCCAACTTGGCGCCGGAGCCTCCCGCGCGACGACTCGTCGCCGGTTCGAGCGGGCTGCGGGGAGGAGTCGTCGAGCCGTGGTGCTCGAGCGGCGTCGCCGGCCAAGCAAGGCAACGGGGTGGGGCGTCTCAACGCTCCAGCCGCCGCGCTCGCTCGCCGTCGCCGGCTGAAGCAGGGCCTGCGAGAGGAGTCGCCCTGGGCGCCATCTCCGACGCGGCGGGACTCTTCCTCCCGCCCCCGTTCATCTTCAACGGGCGCGGACACCCGGCAGCATGAGGCTGCAAATGTGCGCACTTCAGCCTCTGCGCAGCCCGATGAGCAACGCCGGGCTCCTTCCAGCGACCGCCGGGCCGAGCGGGCCTCGACCCGCAGGACTCAGGATCCCGTAAGGGACACCGTGCCCGTCCCAGCCACGGAGCCGGCCAGAACAGGGGCGGCCGCCAGGGTCTCGAAGCCCCCGGGCGGCGCAAGCGGCAGGCTCGAGGTCCCCAAGTCCTCGAGTGACTCGAGGGGGCGGGCCGAGGCTCGACAGCCCCGAGCGCTTTGAGCGGGCCGGGTGGCTCGCGGCGCCACCTCGACCGCGGGGTAAGTCTTACGGTCGACCTATCCCTTATTGTACCATTTTGTTCGTGTGTGAGTACTTGGTCACAACGAATTTTTGTTTTTCTCTTTCTTCCAGACTAAGCGTCCCCTCGCAGACGTTACCGTCCCTCCCCCCATGCCGCCTACTAAGAGGCCGAGGACCACGGGAGGGTCGAGCGGCACCCCGTCGATGTCGTGGAGTGACCCTTCCCCTTCTACTCCAATTTGGTTAGAGCGGGCCAAGGATGCGCTTAGGCGTGGCGGCCGATGGCGCTGCGTCCGTCCCGAGTGCGGGGCCGTGACCAAGGCCACGGGGGACAAGGACGCCACCACCACCACGGCCTCGTCCGCCCTCCCGCTCGAGACTCTGTCGTCGTCAGGCGCGCTGGGCGACGCGGCGGTGGGCGACCAAGGGGCGACGGCGCCAGAGCCGGTGGTCTCTATCCCGGCGACGGGCCGGATCGGAGCTGACCCATCACGCTCGAGGACGAGTCCGAGCTCGGGCGCCAAGTCCTCCCTTTCGGCACCGCTGCGCCGGCTCGAGGAGGAGCGCGGGGAGAAGGAGGAGGAGGAGACGCCGGCGGCCACCGATCGGCCGGTGGGAGATGTGGTGATGCGGAGGCGGGCCCGGTGCTCGAGCCTCGCCCGAGCCGAGCCTCAACCCTCCTCGGGATATGGAGGTCGAGTCCCGGTTGGGCAAAGGGTCGAGGACGGGGAGGCCCAAGCCGCCGCTCGAGTGGAGGCGCTCGAGGAGCATCCCGCCGCCACGCAAGAGGAGGAGAGGGCGGAGGGCCGGTGGAGCGGCGGGCGGAGCCGGGCGGGCGGCCCTTACCGCGCAGCCGGCGAGGAGCTTGCCGCAGCGGAAGCAGCGGCGCCCCGGTGGAGCGGGCGGAGCCGGCGGCGGAAGCGGCAGCCCTCGTCCGGGTGGCGACGAGCACGGGGACGTCGAGCGAGAGCTCCATCCGGTGCCGTACCCTGCGCCGCCGCAGCCTCGCAGTTGTCGGGGACTCGGTGCCCCACCTCGTGCCCGACTTCGAGAGACGGGCGAGGTGAGATTCGAGGTCATGACCGACGCCGATCGGTGGGAGGAGGCCCAAAGGAAGCCGACGGCGGCGCCATCGTCGACGGCCACATGCGGCCGGTCGGCCTTGGTCCCACCGAGCCTGCGACGTCTCCATCGAGGAGCGGAGGCGGATTGAGGCGCGGGCGCTCGCCCAAGAGGCGTCCTCTTCTCCCCGGAGTCGGCCCGCAACGCCCACCTACCCCGGGCGAGCGGGTGGTGACGGTGGACGTCGACGGGAGGCGGTGAGGAGACTCCACTCCTCCGTTGACAAGGAGATGCGGGAGGAGTTCCCTCTTTGGGAGAGGCCGCCGTTGGTGCTCTCCGACCCCCTTGACCACGAGGCTCCCCCGATCGTGATGAACGATCAGAAGGAGCTCGAGGCGCACGTGGAGGCCGAGGAGCGCCGGCAATGGCTCGAGAGCGCTTTGAAGACTGCTCTGTCGCTCGTCTCGGAGGACATGCCCGGCTTCTTTCGGTGAGTGCCTTCGAGTTCGGTTGCTTGCCTTTTGGTCTATCGCGTTTTATGTTCTCGACATTTCTCCTTCGAGGTTCGACGACGCAGAGTCGCTCCTACGCCAACCGTGCATATCCGTGCCACGCAAGAGAGCGAGCACGAGATCCGGCGGTATGTGCGGATGGGGCAAGATGCGAGGGCGAGCGGCACCGCTTTGCTCGGCTCCTCCGAGATGCCAATGCCGCCCGGACGCCGCCAAGGAGGACGCCAAGAAGGCTCATGATGAGCTTGCTCGAGTGGCGCGCGGGCCGAGGTGGCACGGCGGGAGGCGGACGAGAAGCTTGCCCGAGCCGCGCAGAGGTGGATGCCGCTTGTCGGGTACGCGCCGCGCAGAGGTGGATGCCGCTTGTCGAAGTACGCGCAGCTGCACGAAGTTTTCGAGCAGCTCAAGAAGGACGCGGCTGTGGCGCTGCAAGGCTATAAGGCCAAGTGCCGGGACATGGAGCAGCTTTAGAAGGACAAGGCCGGCGTCGAGGCCTACGTGAAGGAGCTCCAGGCTACGGTCACCCGGGAGGCTGTCGAGAAGGAGGCCCTTGCCAGCGCGCTTGAAGCGGAGAAAGAGCGGGCGAGCGGTCTCCAGGTGGAGGCGGCCAACCTTCGTCAAGAGATGACGGAGAAGGACCTCGCCATCCAGGGTGCCGGCAAGGCTTATGAGGAGCTGCGCGTGGAGAAACTTGACATCGAGCGCGCCCTCCGGAGAAAGGAGGCTGAGCTCGCGCGGGCGCTCGAACGCGAGCAAGGGCTCTCGACCCGCTGCACCGGTAAGTGCTCGAGTCCTTTAGTCCCCTTTTTTTTGTGATTCGTACGTGTTGCTCGAGTACTTGATTGAGTACTTGATTCTTGTCGTCCTTTTTCAGGTTTGGAGGCGGACCTGGCGGACGCGCGTGAGTACGCAAAGTCAACCCACGTCGTTGTGAGCGGCTTCACCTACGTCGAGGGCGAGCAAGAAGGAGGGGTCAACCCCCCGGATCGAGCGGCTCAAGGCCGAGCGAGGAGCCGGGCGCCCTTCTTGGAGGCGATCCGCTGCGAGAAGTCCTTCCGCCTCGATGTGGAGTAATCTTTAGCCGGCCTACTTGAGCCGAAATGCGGCAACGAGGCCCTTGTAAGAAAACAAGTATTTTTGGTTATGGGAGTGGCCCAAGTGGCCTTGAACCGTAATACTTTGATGTTTATAATCGTTATGCTCTAATTTTTCCTTTGCGCTCGATATCATTTTCCACTTCCGCCTTTACTTTGTTTTAGCTAAGTGTTGGTCGAGCTCGAGCTACTTCGAGAGGGGATGAGTTAGGGTGCCGTAGCTCGGAAGCGTGGGAAGCCTTGTGCTCGATCATCCTGACTCGGTGAGCTCGAGGTGATGAAAACACTTAGCTTACGAAAAACCTCGAGGCGAGGGGGGGAAAAAATTCATCGAGCGTTGTTTTCGAAAAAATTAGGTGCGTTTTTTCGAGGACTTCAGGGGGGTTACTCCCCCTGGTCTAGCCCCCGAGGGGGGCTTGACTTTGTGGAAACAAAGTCGAGCCCACCTTGTGTATGAACAAAAAGTAAGGAATCGACTCGTTTATTCATACTAGCGGTACATTTAAACGAAATATGTACAAAACATCGAGGTCTAGGGGAAAAAGCGACGTAGCTGTTCGATGTTCCACCCGTTGGTGAGGGTCGAGCCTTTTTCGTCGGCTAACTTGTATGTCCCAGGTTTCAGCACCTTGACCACGATGAACGGACCTTCCCAAGGAGGAGTGAGCTTGTGGCGTCCCCTGTTATCTTGGCGTCGACGGAGCACGAGATCGCCGACCTTGAAATCCCTCCTGCGCACGTTCTTCTCGTGATATTGCCGTAGCTTCGTTGGTAGCGCGAGTGTAGGAGCGCCGTGTCTCGAGCCTCTTCGCTTGGTCGACGGCGTTTGCCGGCCTTTCCCGATTAGTCGCTCGTTGTAGGCCTTGAGTCGAGGGGACCGTACTCGAGGTCGGTGGGGAGGATGGCCTCGAGACCCATAGACCAAGAAGAACGGGGTGAACCCAAAGTGGCTCGACTCTCGGTCATCCGCGAGACTCCACGGGACGGATGGGAGTACAGCTACCCACTTGTTGCCGTGTTTGTTCAAGCGTTTGAAAATCCTTGGCTTTAGACCTTGCAAGATCATGCCATTTGCGCGTTCGACTTGGCCATTAGTTCGAGGGTAGGCGACGCAGGACCGGTTCACACGGATGTGGTACCGATCGCGGAAGTCCAAGAACTTTTTGCCCGTGAACCGGGTGCCATTGTCGAATGATGACGTTGGGGACTCCAAAGCGATGGACGATGTCGGTAAAAAACTCGACCGCTCGCTCCGAGCGGATGTTAGTGATGGGCTTGGCCTCGATCCACTTGGTGAACTTATCGATAGCCACGAGCAAGTGGGTGTAGCCTCCCGTCGTCTTTTTGAGGGGTCCGACCAGATCGAGCCCCCAGACCGCAAATGGCCACGTGAGGGGGATCATCTGGAGTGCGTGTGCTGGAAGATGCGTTTGCTTGGCGTAGAATTGGCATCCTTCACACGCTCGAACAAGCTTGATGGCGTCAGCAGTTGCAGTGGGCCAGTAGAAGCCTCGACGGAATGCGTTCCCGACAAGGGTTCTTGGCGCAGCGTGGTGGCCACAAGCCCCCGAGTGCATGTCTCTGAGCAGTTTCCTGCCTTCCTCGATCGAGATGCACCGTTGGAGTACGCCAGTCGGGCTCCGGCGGTAGAGCTCCCTGTCATCCCCGTAAATGACGTACGTCTTGGCTCGTCGTGCCGTCGTCTTGCCTCGTTTTTTCCTCCGGCAACTCCTCGAATGAGATACTCGAGGAATGGTGCTCGCGGTCGGTTGGTGGGCTCGTAACTGGTCGATCTCCATGACCGTGGCCCCCGTCGAGGGGGTTCGGTCGTAGGAGCGAGCTCAACGGCCGGGTCCCGCCCCAGCCCCCGAGTCCCACTTCACAGATGGCTCGTGAAGATCTTTCGAGAAGACGTCGAGGGGGTAGCGGCGCTCGAGATGAAGCGATTTTGGCCGGTTCGTCGCAGCCTCGTTGAAGCGTCTTGGGATGTGGTTGAGCTCGAGACCATGGAAGGCGGCTTCCAACTTGCGCACCTCATTGCAAAGACGCTTCCATCTTTTCATCATGGCAGCTCGAGGCTTTCATTACTTGATCGATAACGAGCGCGAGTCGCCTCGAGCATCGAGGCGTCGGACCCAAGCTCGATGGCAATGCGCAACCCGGTAACGAGCGCCTCATACTCTGCCATGTTGTTCGATGCGGCAAAGTGGATGCGCACCACGTAACGCATGTGTACTCCGAGGGGTGAGATGAAGAGCAAGCCCGCGCCTGCTCCTGTCTTCATAAGTGACCCGTCGAAATACATGGTCCACAGCTCGGCCTGGATCTGGACTGGGGGGAGTTGGACGTCGGTCCACTCAGCGACAAAGTCAGCCAGCACTTGGGATTTGATAGCCTTTCATGGGGCGTAAGTGATGGTCTCGCCCATGAGCTCGACCGACCACTTGGCGATTCGACCCACGACTTCCCGGTTCTGGATGATTTCCCCAAGTGGGAATGATGTTACCACCGTTACCGGGTGGCTAAGAAAGTAGTGCTGGAGTTTTCGACGGGTGAGCACGATTGCGTAGAGCAGCTTTTGGATATGGGGGTATCGAATTTTGGCATCTGAGAGTAACTCACTGACGAAATACACCGGCCGCTGGACGGGGAGCGCGTGCCCCTCTTCCTACCTCTCGACCACTATGACTGTGCTGACCACCTGAGTGGTTGCGGCAACATAGAGGAGGAGGGATTCGGCGGGTATGCCGTCTCGAGCCGGCCAGGGCGGCACGAGCACAGGGGGAGATGTGAGCATGCTCTTCGGCTTCGAGAGGGCCCTCCTCGCTTCGGTGTCCATGCAAAGTGCTCGGATTTTCCGAGGAGCCGGTACAGAGGCAAGGCTTTTTCTCCCTGTGCGCGCAATGAACCCGGGCGAGTGCAGCTAAGCATCCGGTGATCTTTTGCACCCCTTTCAGTCTCGAATTGGCCCCATTCTCATGATGGCCGCGACCTTCTCGGGATTGGCCTCGATGCCGCGCCGGGAAACGATATATCCTAACAACATGCCTCGAGGCACACCAAAGACACACTTCTCGGGATTCAACTTGATGTTTTTAGCCGGAGGCATTCGAACGTCAACTTGAGGTCCGCGACAAGATTTTCTACTTTTCGAGTCTTGACAACGATGTCATCGACGTAGGCCTCGACGGTCTCTCCTATGTGTTTCTCGAAGACATGGAGCATGCGGCCCGATATGTTGCCCCGGCGCGAAGGCCGAAAGGCATTGTGACATAACAATACATGCCCATGGGGGTGATGAATGAAGTCGCGAGCTGGTCGGACTCCTTCATTTTGATTTGGTGGTAGCCAGAGTAGGCGTCGAGAAAGGAAAGTACTTCGCAACCCGCAGTGGAATCAACAATTTGATCTATTCGAGGCAAAGGAAATGGAACTTTGGGACATGCCTTATTTAAACTAGTGTAATCTACACACATCCTCATTTTTCCATTCTTTTTTCTCTACTAATAGGGGGATTAGCTAACCACTAGGGATGATGTACCTCCTTGATGAATCCGGCCTTCTCGAGCTTCTCGACCTCCTCGCGGATGATTCCGCGCTTCTCCTCGTCGAAGCGGCGCAGTGCGTTGCTTGACAGTCTCGAACCGGGACGGATCTCCAAGGCGTGCTCGGCGACATCCCTCGGTATGCCAGGCATGTCGAGGGACTCCACGCAAACATGTCGGCGTTTGCGCGGAGAAAGTCGACGAGCACCGGCTTCCTATTTGTCTGTCGAGGGAGGCGCCGATGACCAGCGTCTTCTCCCGAGGAGCTTGGATCGAGCGGGATCTTCTTGGTGTCTTCTCGCGGGCTCGAAGTTGCCTACCGTCGCTTGGGTGTCGGGGCGAGGCCTCGGCCGCCATGTGATCGAGCATCATGGCTAGGTCTTCGCACGTTCCTGAAAGCATGTTCGTCAGTGATTCCCCGTACTCGACGCACTCCACATCGCAGTGGTAGGCGTGCTCGTACGTGGAGTTGACAGTGATGACTCCTTTAGGTCCCGGCATCTTAAGCTTGAGGTAGGCATAGCTGGGGATCGCCATGAACTTTGTGTAGCACGGTCTCCGCCGGGGATGGCGTGGTACGTCCCCTCGAAATCGGGCACGTCGAAAGTTAAGACCTCTCGACGAAAGTTCGAGCGTGTCCCAAAGACGACGGGGAGGTCGATGCGGCCGATCGTGAGCGCTTTCTTGCCGGGGACCACTCCGTGGAAGCCCCGGCGCTCGCCGGAGGTCGGCTCTTGTGAGGCCGAGCAACGTGAGGGTCTCCATGTAGATGATGTTGAGGCCGCCGCCTCCATCCATGAGAACTTTGGTGAAGCGGGCGTTGAGGATGATCGGGGCGACAACGCGAGGGTACGAGCCGGGATTGGTGACGTGGTCTGGATGATCATCACGGTCGAACGTGATGGGAGCATCCGACCAGTCGAGGAATTGAGGCATGGCGGGTTTTATGGCGAAAACCTCCCTGCGCTCGGCCTTCCGCTCCCGACGTGTCATCTGGGTGGTCGGGCCGCCGTAGATCATGTAGCACTCGGTGATGGGCGGATACCCATCGTCGTCGTTGTCGTTGGCTCGGTCCTCGCCACCCTTATCCTTCTTGCCATCGTCCTTGTCGAGGCCAAATTTCTTGAAGTAACCTCGAAGCATACGGCGGTCCTCGAGGTTATGCTTGACCGGCTCCTTGTGGTAGGGGCACGGCCGCTTAAGCATTTTGTTGAAGACGCCCCCATCCGGTGGGGGTCTAGGCTTCTTGCGTTCGGGTCGCGGCCACCTCGTCTTCCACGACCACACGCTTTGCCCCGCCGGTTGCCTTTCTTCTTCTTCCCGTTCTTCTTCGGGCCTTGCTCGAGCCCTCACCGCCTCCCGGGGACGGCGCGGGCTTGTTCCCGGCCCCACCAAAGAAGGCCCCCACGGCCTCATCGCCGGCAGCGTAGTCGGCGATGACATCCATGAGCTCGTTCACCGTCTTTGGGCGATTGCGTCCGAGCTCCCGTACGTGCTCTTTGCAAGTGGTGCCTGAGACGAACGCCAGGATGACGTCGTGATCTGGAATGTGTGGCAGCTCGGTGCGCACCTTTGAGAAACGTCGAGCAAAGTCCCGGAGAGATTCCATAGTATTTTGCTTGCGATTACGGAGATCCGGGAGTTCTTGCCGGGTCGGACGTAGGTGCCTTTGAAGTTCCCTTCGAAAATCCGGGACCGGGTCGGCCCAATCGTAGATCCGGTGGGGGAAGCTCCTCGAGCCACCGTCGAGCGGTGTCGGAGGAATAGGGGGAAGCCGGCGTATGATTGCCCTATCCTCTCGAGCCCCTCCCGATCGGGCAGCCAACCGGAAATCAGCTAGCGAGCTCGGCTTGGTTTCTCCGTTGTACTTGACCACGCTCGTGGGGGTCGAAACGGGTTTGGCAACGGCGTGTTGCGGATAGCTCGATCGAAGACTCGAGGGTCCGGCGGCTCGGAGCCCGCCGGTCCTCGTCCCGTCGTAACGCCCCCTCGATGGGCCTTGTAGCCACGGTCGTCGGCACCCGCAGCCTTGCGTCGTCGGTTGTCGTTGATGTCATGACGCGCATCTTGAGGCGCGTGGTTGTCGAGAATGCGCTCTCGAGCAGGGGCTCTACCATCTCGAGGGGGTGCTCCCTGGTGGACGGAACCCTCCCGCTCGTGCTGTGGTTGTTCTGGGGCTACCTCACGCTGTCTCGAGGCCGAGCTTTCGGCCTGCTGGACGGCCGCGACTTGGAGGAGCCCTTGGATCTCATCTCGTATCCGCAATGCATGCGGATTCGAGGGCGCCGGCATGTCCCGCAGCAACATAGCTGCCGCAAGGACATTTTGGCTTGCTCGGGGGAAATGGGCTGGCTCGGGTGGCGCCTCTGGCCGCCCGTCATTGACGATGCGGTTGAAAACGTCTCGTGCCTTTCCTCGAGCGCCAAGAGCTCGAGGAGGGGCGGATGGTTCCGCCGCGCGCGCTTGAGCAGCTCCATTCGCGCGTTCCTCATTCATCTTGGCCTCGATTTCTCCGAGCCGGGCCCATTGTGCCGCTCGAGCATCGTCTTCGGGTCGCGGGTTGTCTTGAGCTTGTGGTGGCGGTCCGCGCGGCTCGACCACCGCGAGCTCCACCCGCCGATGTCCCGACCCGCCGGGCGTTATGTCTCGCTCGGTTAGGCCGCAGGGCCGCCATGGCGGCGCCATCTCTCGGTCTCGTCATCCGACGGACGTCGTTATTGAGATGAAAACACTCGCGTGCCGGGTCATAGCACCCCGAGTCGAGCCATCGGAGTTTGGGTTAGCGCTCGGACGGCGTCCGTGGCCTCCCCGTGCTCTCCTCCTCGATCCAGCGGCGCATATCCCCGACCGTGTTGCGGCGTTGCGAGCCAGGTGCTCTGTCAAACCTGCGGTCTACTATCGTAGGCCATCTCCAAGTTCATACTGGCACGCAGGAGGGGGCCGGGGCTCTCCTCCCGCGGTCCCATGACTGGCTGGATTGCGTTGGCATATGTAGTGGCGGCGTTGGTGAGCCCTAACGGGAGCCTGCGCCGAGCTCGGTATAGCCCGTGTGGCAACAGGTTGGGCGACGTCGGCCGCGCGCGCGCTCGAGGCGCCACGCCGGGCTCTCTTGGCGAGCGCATGGCGAACGTGAAGCCAGGGTCCACGTCAGGGACTCCCTGTCCACGTGCCGCCCCCTGCCGTACGCTTGGCACCCCGGCTGGGTGCATCGTGGCGTCTGGCTGGGAGGGCATATGAGCAGGGTGCTCAAGGCTCTGTGCCTGCTGGTGGTGATGCCGATGCTGGTGGCGTCGGCGACGTGGTGGCGAGCCGTGGTGGCGCGGTCGACGCACGGCCCCACCAGCGCGTGGGGTGACGAGCGTCCTCCCGGTTCACCGATCGAGAGTAGAGCCATGTCGTGGCCTGGGCCGAGCGACACGAACTCTAGACTCCCAAACCAGATCACCGTGGCGAACGGAAGCGAGGAAGCGGGTGATGCCATCCGGAAAATGGCGGGAATCGAGCGAAAACACACGCCCCCTACTGGCGCCTAACCGTCGGTGTTTCGTACCCGGGGGTATAACACCAACGAGTAAATTTATATGCGTGCTCCCTAATCCGGATGGTGATGCAAGATGGACACAAGCGTTTATCCTGGTTCAGGCAAGGAGTGCCCTACATCCAGCAGAGGGGAGAGTTTTGTATTATCTTGCACCGGGGTGCTTGTACAGGGGTGAGTACAAGGCAGTCCTGAGACTTAGCGAGTGAGTGTGAGTGAAGGCGTCAAACGTGTACGCGTCCAAGCCTCCCGAACTAAGTCCTGGCATCCCCTTTTATAGGCCAAGAGGAGGCTCAGGAGTACAGAGTAGATAGGGCTGTCGTGGTCGTGACGTCGAGGTACATGCGCCATGTCAAGTCATCGGGACTGTAGACGCTCCTTGTGGTCCGGCTCGAGCCTGTAGCGGTATGGTCATTGATGGCCCGCTCGTCCTTCTCGGTCGTGGGCTGACGTAGTCGAGGTGCGGTGCCGGCGTAGTCGAGCACGTGCGTCCGGGAACCCTGCGGTATGGCAGTCGAGGTGGGAAAGACAGGGCACTGCGCGCCCCATACTCAGGTTGCGTCCGTCATCGTCCCTCGAGCGGCTGATGACCGCTTCGAGAGGGAGATGGCCTGAGCGACGGGACTGAGCAGTGGGTTAGATGGTACGGAGAGTTGACAATTGCGTTCTGAGAGGGTGCCGCACATGGCATAGTGCCAGGTATGGTGCAATAGTGGCGCCTGCCATCCTCGAATCCGGGGGAGGGGCAGCGTGATGGCGGAAATGACCGGTGTACGATTCACTATTGCGGGTCCTGTAGCCATGGAGTTAGGCGGGGCAGGCGTACTACGACGCTGTTCGAGCCCTGTAGCCATGTGCGTACCACGGTTGGCCATTATTGTAGGCATGCTCGAGCGGTCGCTCGCTCGAGCGCTTTCCGCCACTGTCTCGAGCGGTCGTTTGCTCGAGTAGTTTCCGTTACCGCCTCGAGCGGTCGCTCGCTCGAGCGGTTTCCGTATTTCTTTCTCGAGCGAGCGGATGGCTGCTGCTCGAGCAAGTGGGCTTTATGGCCTTGTGGGCCTAATTCGCACGCTAGCCCAACAGGAGTAGGATTGGGATTTCCTTGGTTATTTCTTGGGAGAGTTAGAGGCGAAATGGGCTGGATTATTCACCTCTAATCTACGTAATTTAGGACCCCCTAATCTAGGTACCCGACACCACCGGTGTCACGGAGGAAGAATGGAGAGTGTTGAATCGGAAAGCAGTAGGTATGATTCGTTTGCACATCCATCATACAATTTTTCACCATGTTGCTAATGATAAAGATGCGTTTGAGTTGTGGCAAAAGTTAGAGTCCATGTATGAGCGGAAGACAGCGGTGAATAAAGCCTCGGTGATAAAGCAACTTGCAAAGTTGGAGTACCGAGATGGCAGCAGTGTTATTGAACACTTGAATGTCTTCTAAGGCCACATCAACCAGCTGAATGCAATGAAGATAAACCTTGATGATGAGGTGCAGGCGCTGCTATTGTTGAGCTCATTGCCGGACAGCTGGAACACGCTTGTTGTATCACTTAGCAATTCAGCTCCAGATGGGAAGCTGACTCCTGAGATGGTGAAGAACAGTCTGCTGAATAAGGAAGCCGGAAGAAAAGAAAAGGGCAGCCATCAGTCTTCTTCTTCTGATGCATATGTGGCTGAAAGGAAAGATGAACATCGAGGTTGCAGCCATGGTAAATTTCGGGGAGAGAGGCGAAGTAAATCTAGGGAGAGAACACGGTCGGGTTCAAGCAACAAATTTCTCTCGTTTTCATTGTGGAAAAGAAGGCCATAAGAAAACTCAAGCAAGTGCGGTGTATAAGAAAGAGCAAGCACAAGCAAAGCAAGGCAAGAAAACCGAGCGTAAGGGTGAAGCCTCAATTGTAACTCGCAGTCAATGGTGAGGATTATCTCATTGTTGATGATGACGGTTGTCTCGGTCTTTATTCGGGTGATGATTTGAGTTGGGTAGTGGACTCGGGTACCTCTTTCCATCTAACATCACATAGGGAATATTTTACATCCTACACTAGTGGTGATTTTGGCTATGTGAGGATGGGAAATAGGGATACGTCAACCATTGTTGGTAAGGGCACTGTATGTATTGAGACCGGGCACAGCCGTAAGTTGACACTTGAGAATGTGAGGCATGTACCCTGATATTAGATCGAACCCGTTATCGTGGGGAAGCTCGATGATATTGGCCTTGGCAGTTACTTTGGTGAGGGAAAATGGAAGCTCACCAAAGGTTCCTTGATTTTGACTCATGGTGTCAAACAAGGGTGTCTTTATGTGACAAAGACAAAGTTGTGCAAATCTAATGTGAACATTGCTAAGAGGGATTCCAGCATTGAATTGTGGCATAAGAGGCTTGGACATATGAGTGAGAAGGCGCTGCACTCCCTTTCTCGCCAGGACTTATTCCCTGAGGTGAAAGGTATGACCATGAGACCCTATGTAGATTGCTTAGCTGGTAAGCAACACAGGATTGCATTTCGTACATCCAAGGTTCCACATCGTGCTAAAAATATTCTTGATCTTGTGCATACTGATGTTTGTTCTATGATAGAGAATTCCCTAAGTGGTGCATTATATTTTGTCACTTTTATTGATGACCACTCTAGGAAGGTGTTTGCATATGTCTTGAAGAACAAATTTCGGGTGATTGATGTCTTCAAGGATTTTCATGCCAAGGTTGAAAGGAAACGGCAGGAAATTGAAGTGCATTAGATCGAGACAATGGTGGTGAATATAGAGGTCCATTTGAGAGGTACCGGTTGCATGGCATCCGGCAAAGAAGACAATCTCAAGAAGCTCTGACGTGAGAATGGCCTTGCGAGAGGATGAACAGACACTCACGGAGAGGGTCACGCCTATGCTCTCTCATGCAAAGCTACCAAATCAGTTTTGGGCTGAAGCGTTGATGATCGCAGTATATGTTCTCAACTTGTCTCCATGTGTTCCACTTGATGGTGATATTCCCCAGAAGGTATGGTCAGGAAAGGAGGTATCATACAAGCATCTGAGAGTCTTTGGGTGCAGGGCATTTGTGCATGTTCCCAAAGATGAGAGGTCAAAGCTTGACAGCAAGACCAAGCAGTGTATACTGTTGGGTCACCCTGATGAAGAGTTTGGCTATAGGCTGTGGGATCCAATCAACAGGAAAATTGTGAGAAGTTGAGATGTAGTGTTCTTTGAAGATGAGACAATAGAAGATATTGTGAAGCCAAAGAAGAAAGCTGCTACACCTCAAGTTGTTGATATGGATTCAATTCCTTCTCCAGTGGTGCATGGCAATCATGGGGGAGATGATGGCACTGAAGGTGCAGGTTCTAGCCAGGGTGATGATCAGCTATCTGATGATGATGATGATGCTGATGAGGATGCTGAGGTTGATGATACTCCAGATGAGCCATAGGAACCACCACAGGAGCAGTTGAGGAGAACCAGCAGGGTTCCCAGGCCATCTAGCAGATATCCACCACATGAGTATTTGCTGCTGACAGATGCAGGTGAGCCCTCATGCTATGAGGAGGCTATGTCTGATGAGCACAAGAGTCAATGGATGGAAGCCATGAAGGATGAGATGAGTTCCCTTCATGAGAACAACACC
The DNA here is from genome assembly GCA_018135685.1 of Themeda triandra. Taxonomy (NCBI): domain Eukaryota; kingdom Viridiplantae; phylum Streptophyta; class Magnoliopsida; order Poales; family Poaceae; genus Themeda; species Themeda triandra. Next base: position 19,317 of record JAENPR010002647.1, read on the forward strand.
TTTGAGTTGGTGAAGTTGCCAAAGGGCAAGAAAGCACTGAAAAATAAGTGGGTGTACAGGCTGAAACCAGTAGAGAACAGCTCACAACCAAGATACAAGGCAAGGCTGGTTGTGAAAGGTTTTGCTCAAAAGCGAGGCATTGACTTCGATGAGATATTCTCTCCTGTAGTCAAGATGTCTTCAATCCGAGTTGTGCTTGGTATGGCTGCCACCATGGATTTGGAAGTTGAACAACTTGATGTGAAGACCGCATTTTTGCATGGTGACCTAGAGGAGGAGATTTATATGGAGCAACCGAAGGATTTGCGGTTGCGAGGCAAAGAGCACTTGGTTTGCGATTGAACAAGAGCTTGTATGGCTTGAAGCAAGCTCCTCGACAGTGGTATAAGAAGTTTGAGTCTTTCATGACTAACTTGGGTTACCATAAAACACATTCTGATCATTGTGCTTTTATGAAGAAGTATGTCGAGGGTGATTTTATAATTCTCTTGCTTTATGTTGATGATATGTTGATTGTAGGAAATAGCACAAAGAGAATTGCTCTCCCGAAGAAGGCCTTGGGCGAGTCATTTGCCATGAAGGACTTGGGTCCGGCTAAACAAATACTTGGCATGAGGATCTCCCCGTGATAGAGCAAACGGGAAGATTTGGCTATCACGGGAAGAATATATTGAGAAGGTACTTGGAAGATTTAATATGCGAATGCAAAACCAAGTTAACTCTCCACTTGCGAGGACATTTCAAATTGAGTAAAGATCGGTGTCCAGCAAGCAAAAGGGAGAAAGAAGAAATGAAGAAAGTACCCTACCAATCTGCTGTGGGCAGTTTGATGTATGCCATGGTGTGCACTAGGCCTGATCTTGCCTATGCAGTTGGAGTTGTTAGCCGGTTCATGAGCAGTCCAGGAGAAGCACATTGGGCTGCAGTAAAGTGGATTCTCAAGTATCTCAGAGAAACTTCCAAATTGTGTTTGTGTTTTGGAAATGGTGAACCTGTGTTGCAAGGCTACACAGATGCTGATTATGCTGGAGATAAGGACTCCAGAAAGTCCACATCGGGATACTTGATGACATTTGCAGGGGGAGCAGTGTCATGGCAATCAAGACTCGTTGAAGTGCGTTTCACTATCAACAACGAAGCTGAATACATTGCAGCGGTTGAAGCTTGCAAGGAAGTGTTGTGGATGAAGAACTTCTTGCAAGAGTTGGGACATAAGCAAAAGAAGTACAATCTGTTTTGTGACAACCAAAGTGCCATTCATCTTGCCAAGAATTCAAGCTTTCATTCTCGAACCAAGCATATTGATGTGCGGTACCATTGGATTCGAGAAGTGGTGAGTTCCAAGTTGATGCAACTTGAGAAGATCCATACTGACCACAATGGTTCAGATATGATGACCAAAACGCTACCAAAGGAGAAGCTGCAGGTGTGCAATGAGGTAGCGGGCATGATGGTGCCCCCCTCATGAGGAGGATTTCCCAACAATAAGAACACACAGCCGAGATGTTTACCAGTTCGACGAAATGTCTGGACGGGGTAACCTTACCATTTCAGAGAAGAGGTAACTATATCAGAACAAAGCAGACAACCAAACACACTCTAGGACTGATCAGGCTTAGATAGTACAGGAAACCAAACAAACAATGGTTGGCTTATTAGAGACAGGCTAAGTCTAGTCTGGCTTGGTTTTGCTAGCCAGCCTGATCTAAGACAGAAACCAAACACACCCTATATGCTCACTAGCGACGCCAAATTCATCAAGCTATTTTACACCGGTCGTGAACAATGGAGCGTGCTGTGAGGAAGAGTAACATATATAATCATAATCATGTTTTCTTCTCTTTGTTCCATATCAGCTATGTACACCTTCAGTACCATTGAAGACGACGCCCTAGGAGGCTAATAGTCAAGATGAAGCGGTGCACCGTGCATTTTGCTCTCAAACAAATGGGAGAAACTTTTAGCTTGTTTCCAGGTGTAATTGTTACTAACAAAGAGGAAATTCAGTCGGAGCTGGCAGAAATTTTGCATCAAGAGAGAGACTGCCGTCATTATTCAGAGGCGACCAGAAACTCTTGGAAAACAAAATGCAGGCATCATTGGAACTTATTTCATGACACTGAACGTAACAAAAGCAGCAGCGAGGTCCGAGATAAAATAGGATATCTCTATTATCAGCTTTAACACATTTAAAAAAAAATCGATGAAATGACAGGTTTCCTCAACAAGATCGTCTCCACAGTTCAAAACGTTGGTGGCACATCGTCTTCACAGTTTCCACTATTGTTTGACACAAGAGTGGCATTCATCCACTGTTAGCACAAAGAATTCAGTTATGCTCACACAGCTCAACCCTAACCAGAACTCCGTAACTTTTTTTTTTTTTTTCCCGAACAACACTCGAACTCCATAACTTCACCACACATCCTTAAAGATACGACTGCTTGATGCAGCTAGCTGATCACAAAAAACAGTTGATCCTTCAGATGTCAACACACCAGTCAATGGTCTCCTCTCTCCTCAATACGATCCCATGAAGTAACCACACTTTTCAAATGCCAGCAGATCTTTACTTGGCCAGTGCTGTTAGCTAGAGCCAAAATGCTTTTTTTTAAGAAAAAGGTTAAAGCCAAAAATGCCGGCATGAATCAGCTGATTATCATACTGCACAGAATTATGCTTTCATGGTTCACTCAAAACAACCGGAAATTCACTGTCCCATCTGCACGTATTGCATTTCTAACTTGGTCACATCCAGAACAAGCTAAGTAATTTGAACCATCTAAATCCATCAATGCCATTCAAATTGCTAAGTAATTTGACCAAGATTTGCGGCTAGCAACCAAAAATGCCTCTACGTCATAATGAAATCATATATTGCATTGCACAAATGTAGTAACAAGGTTAGTCCTACTAGTTGTTTCAAGTGCACTCAGAATAGTTACTAAAATAGGAATTATACAACACTGAAAAACAAAGGAGATTAATATAAGAAAACTTAAGACTCTTAACAGGTGGCCTGCTTTCTAATTCCTTACATCCAGCTTGTACCCTTCCAACGCAGAATATGGGATAGGACTCAAGGCTCTGAAGCATTTCTAGTTGAGAGTAGATGATGGTAATGCCCCTGCCCATATGGTAAAAAGTTGTGACACACATTATCTGTTTCTTGAAACTCAAAACAGAGCACCTCCAGAGTGTAGATAACATGCACATCTCTGTGATTCATCATATGATAGGACACCAGTCTTCTGTGAAACCAATCATAGAAGAAAAATATGGTCACTGTCTAGATGAAATGAAATGCAGCTGTATAGTAGTCCCATCCCCTTCCTAACATTCTTGGTTCAAATAGTTCTAGCTTGTTGATGATGCTTTGCTTGAAGATCCACATCGGCTAGACATTGCCATCAACATAAACTAAGCGTCCCTGAGAATGACACACAGAATAACCAGGGCCACAACCCAACTGCATTGGACATCATGCAGGAAGCTCTGAAATAGGTCATTTGGCCTGTGAAGTGGAAGTAGTCCATCTCAAATGTTGCATTTCTAACTTGGTCACGTCTAGAACTAGTAGTGATGTATTGAGCCTTGCATATTTCCAATCTGGTAACACATAAAAAAATCTGCGACAGCAAATAATGCCAGCACACTAGTTTGAAGGCAAGCAGGAATCCATTGCCACACAGATCCAAAAATGATGCTTCAGAACTCAGTCTTGTCAAAATGCTTCAAAAACCAATAATTATGTCTCTACTAGGATGTTGCTTCAGTTATCTTGCAAAAAGTTTATTTATTGCAAGCATTACTGGCATTGGTTGATGCATCAAGCTGATTAGTCACACAAATATTATATGACAGTGACACAACCCCAGCAGCAAGAAACTTATCCTCTTAAGTTGGTAAATAAAGGCAATCACAATAGCTGCTTACTCCAATATAAGACCATCATTGTAAGTTTGAGTTTAGTTCATCAGATCCATCTAAAGGGCAGTATCAATCTTTTCAAAACCAGAAATTATAGAGATGCAGATATGAAATATGCAATAGAGATTGTGAAGCACTGCTAGTTAACAATCGGCGATACCAATGTCCTTGAGTACAGTGGAATATAGGGTAAAACCAGGTAGTTACTGTATTTTGTTCCGAAAGTAGTGCAGATAGAACATTTCTCTCCTCCAATAGCGCTGATAACATGCACATCCATATGAGTCAAGCCATAGGAGATGAGTCTATTGTGTCGCAGGTCATAGAAGAAGATCAACTCAGCATCTGGATGAAAGGCAACTACATTGTAGTCCGGCCCCCATGTCCACTTCCTTGGTCCAAAAAGATCAGCCTTGTGGATATTGTGCTTGAAGGTCCACTCCTCGCTGCCTTTATCCTCAAGAACATATACTGACAAAAAATCCCCTTTGTCGTCATCAAACATGTAAAGCAAGCGTCCCTGAGAGTGGCCAACGAAACCGTTGCCATAACACTCACGGAATTGTGGGCGCACACGGTTGACCCTCCATGCCTCTCCCTTGGTGTCCACCGCTGCGACTGCACCATCTTGGACACTGAAGTGTAGCACACTATTTAAATAGGCCATGCTGCCATCAAAGAGAAGGCCACCCACGCCCGAACCACATTCACTAAAAATCCATCTTCCAGTTTCAGATGAGTAAATCTCCATTGCCTCAACTTTATATTCAGTCATGTATTCTGTCTCCAGTAGTTGAAAAACATGGAAATTCGAGGAGATGGACGGATCGAAGCCTAGTGCAGCATTGCGTGTCCACTTGTTCTCTCCCATTGCGAGTACATCACCATGCTGCCCAGGGACCTCACTTGGTTGGGGCAAAGCAAGCCACTCCCTTGTTGTAGGATTGCAGACGACATAGAACGGATGCAGAGGCAGTGGTGGAACGCCCCAGCAGAGCAGGAGGAGTAGCCCGTTGCAAGAGTCGACCAACTCTATCTGCCCACAGATCGGGGGCAGGAATGAGAGAGCGGTATCCACCAAAGGTGGACCATCATTTCCTCCACAAGGAGACCATCCGACAAAGTGGCAGGGCGGACGTGCGTCTTCACTGCAGCGACGGGGGAAGGCGAAGAATCCCGACAGGGTCTGCGGGAGCTTGGCACGGTGAGCGGGGTCACAGATCAGGCAGCGCCAGGACCGGGAGACGCACTTGGAGCGGCAGAGCGACTTGGCCGGCAGCCGCGCGAGGATCTTGACGACCAGCTCGTCCGGGAGGTGGGCCACTGCTGGTGCTCCGCTCTCCATGAGCGTGAGGAGCGATGGAATCTGCAATTTTGGTTAGGGTTAGGCACTGCCGAATATGAAACCGAACAAATCCTAGAGATCTTAAGAGAAAAATTCTACAAATCCGACCAGGGAGGACACATGACATGAGGCACTATTTTTTTTACAACAATGAGGCACTACAATTGGAACCCTAATACCGCACCTAAAGATCGAGCACTCGAATGAACACGTAATCCTAGAGACCTTAGAGAAAAATTTGACAAATCGACCAGGGGAGGACACATGAGGCACTAAAATTGGAAACCTAATACCGCACCTAAAGATCGAGCACTCGAATGAACAAGTAATCATAGCTTACTAGGCTATTTGCCGCTAGAAGATACAGGTATGAACTACATTAGTAATGGTTTCACTTTCACAATGCCTAGAATAGATTCATGAGAGTCATGAGCTCCTGTAGTAGTACCTCAAGCACACAAGACCATAATAAACTCCATCTGTTTGCCGGGAGCGTATCCTCGTAAATGGCCGTCGTTCGTGTCTGGCCTTTGCAAACATCCAACCGCGATCGCAAGATCGCATCCGATGGTCAGATTGAGAGGTGAGTAATTTTAACACTTAAATCCCCACCATTACATTTGCTTACAAAAAAATCCCCTAATCCCTCCGTTTCCTCACGTACACGTACGTCGTTTCCTTTCTCCTGTAGCCTCGTACACCGCTGCCGCCGCTCGGACCTGGAGGACGCCACCGCCGCCGCTGCCGCTCGGACCTGGAGGACGCCGCCGTCGCCGCTCGGACGCGCATGATGCGCGCCCAGCACCGCCCGGCTGGCCGGCAGGGCTCGTGCGGCCGTGCGCTCGTGCCTCCCCTTCCCCTGGCTGCCGCCTGCCGCACTGCACTAGTGCACTGACCATCTCTGCCTGCTGTGCTCATCTACCGAGCTACTGGTGGACCGTGTTGGTGACGCCGGCCGGCCGGCGGTCATCAACACTCGACATGGTCCGCTGAGCATACAATGCAAAGATAAATGATTGATTGCCGTGCTTGTACTGCTACGTAAAAGTTACTGCGCTAGTGTACTGCTACGTGAGTTGCGTTAGTAGGGCTGGTGTCCACTGTCCGTCTGTCCTCCGGTCCGAGCGGCGGCGGCGGCGTACGTGTACGTGAGGAAACGGAGAGATTAGTTATGTGAGGAAACAGAGGGATTAGAGGATTTTTTTAGCAAATGTAATGATGGGGGTTTAAGTGTTAAAATTACCTACCTCTCAATCTGGCCATCGGATGTAGATCTTTGCGATGGGGATGTTGCGAAAGATTGCACACGAACGATGGTTGCACATGATACGCTCCCCTGTTTGCCAGCAGCAAGTTCAGCATAACGGGAAATAGGCTAGGCAAACTCCTGTAGCCCCGTTGGTAGAAAACGACGTCCTAAAACATACCTGCATTTGCAAGGGTCAGGATTGAGAATTGTACAGCCCTGGTGCGTGTCTCGGACTCTCCATTGGGGGAAGGTAACCCACTCTACTGTAGCTGGATATAGTGATATAATCATATATCAAAATGTAAATTATACTTCTGCAATCCCCCCACAGATGCATTTACATTATTGATCATAGCACTGAATGTTCCCAATGGAATCAGGCTAGTTATTAAAACTGAAATCAATCAACACTGATTAAATTCTGCAAAATAAGGTATAAAATAATAATAAAAAATTTGTCCATAGTAGGGATTGTATCTTCATCAGATCCAGAACTACCTGTAATGTTAGGATTGTATCATTCCATACACGCAGAAAACTATTCTCTCTTATAAAAGGTATAATGGCAATATAATAAATCTCATATCAAAATACATTACCATCTGAATTTGAAGGCAATTAGTGCTCCTCCATCATCACATTGATCTCTGCTAAATCAAAATACTTCAAAACCCAACTCATGAAAATTTTGCTTCAATCATGAACAGTCAATGCACACATCCTTCTCGATGCAGCCAGCTGACCAAAACTAGTTACAGGCACATAAAGGGCAGATGACAGAGGAATAAAAGCACCCAGTTCTAGTTCCATTAAATCTGGAAATGAATTCAATCACAAGAATTACAGGTTCTTCCAGCAAGACACTGAGTTCACTGCTTGGAATTTCAGGTTACATGAGCTTCATGTCTAAGAAACATGGTTGCAAAGAGAGAATTATGGCATTTATCTAATGATCGGTAGTCACATATATAGAAGGCACTAGTTGCATTGCAAACTGAAACCAATGGTACCCAAATGTGACAATTGTATACAATGGAAACGATGAAACACATCTAACCATCATTTGGCAGAGCTAAAGGCCCGGAGTACAATGGAACATATGGCAGAAATGGTCGATGGGTGTGTGATACGTCTCTAAGAGTGCACATAACATGCACAACCCCATGAGTCATATCATAGGACATGAGTCTTTCCCGTGGCCAGTCGTAGAAGTAAATCAAGTCGCCATCAGGATGAAGTGCTGCTATGTCGAAATACGGTCCACGTGGTGACTTTCTTGGTGGAATCAGATCCAGTTTGCAGACGCTATGCTTGAAGGTCCACTCCCAACTATCATGGTCCTCATCCTCAAGAACAAAGATTGAGATACAATCATCATTCGGGTTGGCATCCACGTAGAGCAAGCGCCCCTAAGAGTGGTCAACAAAGCCATGGCCACGGTCATCAGGCTCGTCACGCTGCCGCACATGGGTGACTCTCCATGTCTGTCCCTTGGTATCCACCGAGGCAACCGCATCATAGATGATGTTAAAATGCAGGAAGCCATTGAGATAGGTCATCTGAAGATTGCAGAGTATGTATTCATCCTTACTCCACCCACTCTCTCAGAATCCATTTTCCAGTTTCTGAGGAGTAGATCTCCACTGCCACCACAACATCCACATATTGGTCCTCCTTCTCCACCAACTGAAACACATGGAAGTGCGACGAGGTCGCCGGATCAAAGCCCAGCGCAGCGGGTGCAGGTGTTCTTGTTCGCCATCATCTCATCATCGTAGCCCATCTCCCCTGGGGCGTGGCTCGGCTGTGGCAAGGTAACCCAGTCCCCGGTGGCGGGATTGCACACGACGTAGAAGCGGGGCCGAGGTGACCACGGCACAAGCGAGCTGCGCGGGGAGGAGGAGCCCGTTGCAGGAGTCGAGCAGCTCCATCTCCGCACAGCTCGGCGGCAAGAAGGAGAGAGCCGTGTCGACTCGGGAGGCCGAGGCGCGCGCAGGCCGGCAAAGCAGGGGCGGGTCGGCGCCATGGTGACGGCGTCGGTAGTAGAAGAGGCCCGACAAGGTCTGCGCGAACCCTGTGGCGGTGCACGGGGTCGGAGATGAGGCGGCGCAGTCTGGGAGACACACTTGAAGCGGTGGAGCGGCTTGGCCGGCAGCCGCGCGAGGATCTCCACGACGACGTCGTCGGGCAGGTAGGCCGAGGCCGCCTCCATCCCGGTGCCGCGCGATGCGGCGATGCACGATTTGTGCGGGCGGCGCGCGCGGGCGCGGCGCGGCGCCTGGGACATGACTAGGGATCCCATCCACCTTCCACTTAATTAAAGGATTGGCCCGCCAGGCAGCCCTGGGCTGGAAGCACAGGCTCATTCCTCATATTTGGCATGTTTCCAGCGATGATCGATTCTTTAGATACTACCCAAAAAAAAAAAAATCTTATCATCTCAGTCAATTGTTAGTCCAGAGCGAATTAAACCAACAGCTGGTCATCACAAGAAGATGTTTCACTGTTTAAACACATGGTAACACAACAATACACATCTAGTTCAGCACGGTTCACAGCTATAGGTCTTTGCAGATTAAAAAAACATATTTGCATTGCCACAAATATAGTTACAAGGTCAGTCCTGCAAGATGTTCCAGGAGCATTAATCAGAATAGATACTTTGGGATTATTCAGCACTACTACATAAAAATCAACATAGAATGACTGACACAAATGACAAATCAGGACTTGTTCACACACAGGTAACCTGCTCTCTAAATTCATTATCCTAAATTACGCAGATAATTGACCAAAAACACTGTTTGTGCTCATAAGTTAGAACAATCATGGAGAACAGATTGGCATTTACAGTTCCAACTAATAACGGCACAAATATCACTTGATCAGCATACCAAGCCAATCACAACAACCAATGGTTCCTCCAAAGCAAAACTAAGATAATCAATCATGCTAGCAACTGTTTGGGATGTCAGCTTACATGGTTTCATATCTAAGCAACATGGCCTGAACTCTAAAGACAAAATTATTTGCCAATCCTACGTGTGTTCATATCTAAGCAACATGACCTTAAGACAAAATTAGGAAGTATTTATCTACTGATTGTCACAAAGACGGATAGAAATTCAATTTAGTTCACTAACTCCTAAAGAAACCAATAACAAATCTGTGCCTTGTACTGAAAGTTGTCTAGCAATCCTAGTTGACGTTAGTCCTGCTAGTAGTTCCAAGAGTACTCAGAGTATAGTTACTAAAACAGGATCAGGAATTATACAACACTGAATAACAAAGGCAGATAAGCCTGCTTTCTAATCCATTACATCCAGAATTACTAGTGATGTCTAAACTTGTACCGTTCCAACATATAGTAAATATATAAGATACGATATATTGCCAGCATGGTTCAAAGCCATGAAGACCCCTTCTGCCATGCTGCTCAAAACAATTTCAGCCCTCTTCTCAAGAAGCTTCAGAAGCACATATATGTGCAGATAATGTATCCATCACTGGTATTCCCTGATGTAGCTAGCTAATTGATCAAAGCATGTTAGCTGTTCACAAAAACTACGGATGGCAGATGGAAAAAATACATTTCCATCATAACAGCATTGAAAGCCTCATGAATCACCAAACAAAGCCAATCACAATAATTTAGTTTATCAGCTCTTCTGAATAAACCAATGCCAAATTTGAACCTTGAACTGAAGGTTGTGGAGCTTTTTAGTTGAGACCAGCTGATGGTAATGCCCTTAAGTACAATGGTACATATGGTAAAAATGGGCGACGCACATCCTCGATTTCTTGAAACTCAAAATTAGGCACTTCTAATTTACAGATAACATGCACATCCCTGTGTTTCATATCATAGGACACCAGTCGTTTCAGGGACCAATCATAGAAGAAAATCAAATCACTGTCCGGATGAAATGCAGCTGTATAGAAGTCCCACCCCCGTCCAAACAGTCTTGGTCCAAATAGATCTGGTTTATTGATGCTTTGCTTGAAGATCCACGTCCACTCGTCACTATCATGATCCTCAAGAACATAGATTGACAGGACATCGCTCAACCAAACATTGTTATCAACATAAACTAAACGTCCTTGAGAATGCCACACAGAAGAGCCACTGTCACAACCTTCATGATCCCGGAGCGGCATTTTGGAGATCTTCCATGTCTTGCCCTCTGTGTCAACTGACAGAACTGCATTGAACCAAATGCAGAGATGCAGGAAGCCTTTGAAATAGGTCATTTGGCCTGTGAAGGCGATGCCGTCACTCTCATCTGCCATCTCACCCTGTAACTTGATTTCACTGAAAACCATCTGCCAGTTTGGGATGAGTATATCTCCACTGCCCGGACAAAGAAATCGTATGCATCCAACACCAGCTGAAACACATAGAAATGCGAGGAGATGGATGGATCGAAGCCTAGTGCTGCTGAGCCATTTCTAAGACCCGGGACGCGGCTTCGTTGGGGCAAGGCAACCCACTCCCCGGTGGCTGGATTGCACACGACGTAGTAGGGTGGTGGTGAAGGCAGTTCCCTTGAGTCCTCGCACCGCAAGAGGAACAACCCATTGCAAGAGTCCAGCAGCTCCATCTCCCCACAGGTGGGGGGCAGGAAGGAGAGAGCCGTATCAAACCCGGGAGGCGGAGGCGAGACCGACGACATGGACAGGCCGACGAAGTCCCAGGCCGGGCGGCTGCCGTAGGGGCGGGAGAAGAAGAGGCCCGACAGCGTCTGCGCGAACCTGCGGCGGTTGGCCGGGTCGGAGATGAGGGCACGCCAGGCATGAGAGACGCACTTGCAGCGGCAGAGCGACTTGACCGGCAGCCGTGCGAGGATCTCCAGGGTGAGCTCGTCCGGGAGCACGGCCGCCACCGCCGCTGCCACACGGCGGCTCCCTTCCTCCATCCCGACGAGCGAGGCGCTGCAGCACCTGCGATTCATGCATGCGGATTCACTGCGTTTGTTCATCAATCATTCGGGTTCGGCCAGATCGAGAATGCATTCGATGCTCACCTCTTGTGCGGCCGGAAGAGGAATAGCGGTAGCTCCGCCGCCCCGCCGCAGACTCCTTGCTGGAGAGCCCAATCAGCAGGCACCGGAGCCGAATGTGTGGTTCAGTGCGCGCTGGTGGCCGGATCTGTGGTTCTCACCGAAAGAGAAGGCGAGGGATGAGGGAGGTCAGGGACGAGCGGAGGAGCTGGGGAGCGGACGAGCGGAGGACTGGGGACAGGAGCACGGGAAGACGAGACTGGAAAGGTGTCTTCAGGAATCCACCGTGACCCCACCTGTCAGCAGACTTGCCATTGTTATGATGTTAAGCAGAAGCCTAGATTAAGTGCTATTTACAATAGTGGTTACAATTCATTTTTGTCGGTGTTTCGTATCCAGGGGGTGTTACACCAACGAGTAAATTTCTATGCGTGCTCCCTAATCCGGATGGTGATGCGAAGGCGAAGTGTTTATCCTGTTGGGCAAAGAACGCCTACGTCCGCGAGAGGGGGAGAGTTGTATTATCTTGCACCAGGAAGTGCTTATGCGGTGAATACAAGCGGGACTTAGCCGTTTGAGAGTGAGTGTGCGATGAGCGTGAATGCGTGTCAACGTGTGTCCGTGAAGCCTTTCTCTATACAAGGCCCGGCGTCCTTTATAGGCCAAGGGGAGGCTCGGGATTACACGGTGGTTAGAGGCCATGCGTGGGCGTGACGTCGAGGTACGGGTGCCATGTCGAGTTGTCGGGGACCGTAGACGCTCCCTTTGGTCGGTCGAGCCTGGATTCATGCTTTAGTCCGGTTCGAGCTCGTGGATTCATGCTTTAGTCGGTTCGAGCCTATAGCGGCGTGGGCAATGATGGCCCGCTCCGTCCCTTCTCGGTCGTGGGCCGCGTAGTCAGGCACGGCGCCGGCATAGACGAGCACGTGCGCCCGGGAACCCGCCGTATGGCCGTCGAGGTGGGAAAGACGGGGCCGCGCGCCCCGTACTCGGGTCGCGTCCGTCAACATTCCCGAGCGGTTAATGACCGCCTCGAGGGGCCGATGACGGCGATGGGATGGAGCGAGCGGGTTTGGTGGTACGAAGAGTTGACAATTGCGTTCCGAGGGCGCCGTCACGCGACACGGTGCTCGGCATGGTGGAATAGTGCGGCTGGCACGCCCGAATCCGGGGCATGGGCGGTAATAGTGGAGATGCCGGGGTACTTCTCACTATTCCTATTGCCGTAGCCATGTGGTTAGGCGGAGAATCGTCGCCACCCACTCCGAGTAGGTGAAACGGTGTTTCGTGGAATGATTGGTTGGTCTCGAGCCCTCGTTCGCTCGAGGGGTTTCCGTCACCCGTTCGAGGGGTCGGGTTGTTTTGTCTCGAGACGGTTAATCCATAAAGTATGGCTCGAGCCGACTCGTAGGCTCGTGGTGTTGTCTCGAACCCATTCGAGGCTTGCGTTCGCTCGAGGAGTTCCGTCATCACCTCGAGCCAAGTTCCGAGTGGTCGGTGGTAACGCCTCGAGGTGCGTGATCCATGCGGTGGGCCTCGAGCTGTTCGTATCGGGCGTTCCTTGGCTAGTTGAGGATTATGGGAAGGCAATGATGGTTCTGTTCATCTCTTCAGCCCAAAGGTTAGAGGCCCCATAATCTAGGTGCGACGGTAGCCCCGAGCCCTTGTTTGAGTGTGAAGTCCCATGCAAGGGGTCATGAAGTGGAGTTGAAGTACCTAGGTTAAGGGCGTTGCCGCTCATGGCGGGGGTAGGTTTCGTTTTCTCCGTGGGGGCGCGCGGCGTCCCGGGGTAGCCCCCGAGGCCCGAGAGGAGGCTATGAGTGAGTCGCATCGAGGGGTACCGGTTTTAAGCCGGGAGTTGTAGCACTTCCTCGAGGGGTTTGCTCGAGTCGTTAGGCCCCCGCATGCTTCTCGACCCTCTTCCGTCGAGGGATGTCAATACGTGACTCGAGCCCCGAGCTTCGTAAGGGTGGGCGTAGACATGTTTTAGCGTCCTCACCGGATCCTTTTCGGTTGGATCGTGGGGTGAGAGGACTTGTGCTACCCTCGATTGGGCGAGCACCAAGCCCTCGGTGAGCCGGTAACGGGAAAATCCAAGTGAGAGTTCGTTCCCTTTCGAGGGAGACGACTTCGAGGCTCGGAAGCACTCTCATTGAAGCACCATACACGGTGACGGTACCGGCCTCGTTCGACGGAGGCCGGCGGCTCGACCGCCTCCCATCGAGGGATCCCTGGTTGCATTGTATTTGGCCTTGGATACGTCCATGGGGGCCTCGAGTTCGTTCTCGAGCGTGGCCTCGTATCGGCTCCCCACTAGGACGCCCCGACTGCGGTGCTCGAGGGCGACCGTTCGAACCCTTTCGTGGGTCGGTCTCCATTCCCTCGAGACTTACGTGTGGGACCGGGGTCCCGAAGTTATCTTGCGTGTGGAACCGCCCGACCAAAGCGTCTTGGCGTTCCTTATACCGAGAGGTATCTACCCGTTGAGGGCGCGCCTTTTGAGGCGGAAACCGCACGACGCGATAATGGCGGGCTGCGACGGTTCCGTTTCCGCTCGTAACGTGTGCCCCCGAAAAGTGGGGTTAGGTGGGAGTTTAGCGGGCGCATTGAATGTAGTTACCGTTCTGGGTGAGTCCGCCGGCGCTTGTGGCCGTTGGATCGACGCGCCACAGCCGTCGGATGGCACGGTTGCCTTTTGGCCCTAGCGCCTATAAATTGGAAGGAGGGCGCCGCGTTCCCTCTTCCGCACTCGGCGTTCTTGGCCGCCATCATCCGGCCCAATCGCCCGCATTCTCAACCCTAGCCCGCCGCTCGAGCTTGAGCGCCGCCGCCGCCATTGCTCCCGCCGCATTAGGTGGAGGAGTCGGAGAGAGAGGGTGATAAAGGGTCCGTGCGCGCTACCGCGGCCGCCATCTTTCTCCGTCTCGCGCCGCTGCATCCGCCTGGATTCCGCCGCCGTCGCCATGGGGGAAGCCAAGCAAGACCGCCGGCAAGGGACCGGCAAGGCCACGGGCGGGGATCCAGCCAAGGCCGCCGGCAAGGAGGTCGCCAAGCCCCCGGTGCCGACGGTGATGCTCAATCCGCTCCCGTGGGCGCGGACGACCGTGACCATGGGGAGCTCGGCGCCGGTGGCAAAGGGGCTTCGCGCCTAACCGCCGGAGGGACCGGCGGAGTGGAAGGTGCGGACGACGACCACTACGAGCCCAATCCGTCGGAGGGCTACGTGGTGAGTTTCGTGAAGTTTCATCGGCGTGGGCTCGGGCGCGCCCGAGCCACTTCATGTGGGCGCTCCCCACCATTTCGGGGTCGAGTTGCCACATTTCTCCCCCAACTCCATCTCCTTACGCCGCCGTCTTCGCCGGCGTTTTCGAGGGATGTTGGGCATGGCCCCACGGTGGGACTTTTTCACCCACGTTTTTAAGGCGCAGCTCTTCACTCGGGCGGCGGGGGAGAACGCGCGCGCCGCTATGTTCGAGCCGGCTCTGCATGCTTTCTTTGAAGCGGAAGGAGCATTGGATCCTCGGCACCTTGTCGACGAGCAACGGCGGGTGGTCCGCGGAGTGGTTCTATCTCCGCAACGAGGGACATTTCCCGGGTACACCGGGAGGTCCTCACCAACGCCGGGTTCAAGCTGGAACTTCGGCAAGCCCAAGGAGTACTACAAGCACCTCGACCCCCGATCGACGCGATGGAGGTTCTTCGAGGGTTGAGGGTCGGCAAGACCTTCTTCAACGCCGCTCACGTGATTGCGGGGTTTCACGGCCGCCAGTGCTCCCATTGGTCGAGCGCCGCCGCTGGGGCCGGACCAAATGACCGCCGACGCCAGGCCCTCTTGCGCTCGAGGCGGCCCGGATGTCGGCCGAGGCCTCTCGGCCGCCATCGTCGCCGAGCGGGTGCGCCAGCGGTCGAGGATAAATACTTTGGGGAGGAGCAAGTCAACCTCTTCTCCATGCGTCCGAACGCCAACTACCTCCTCGAGGTACGTTATCTCGAGGTCCTTTTTCTTTCTTCTTCCCTTTGCTCGAGCTCCTTAGCTTCTCATGGGGACGCATTTTCAGAGGTCATTATGCACAAGGAGTCGAGGCCCCCGGTGAAGGTGGACGCGCCGACCGCGAGGTGAGACGCGTTGACTCGCGAAAAAGCATGTTAAAAATCTTACGAAGAAGGAGGAGAAGGCGAAGAAGGCCGCCGCGTTGCTCGAGAAGGAGATGCGCGCGGCGAAGCGCCGCCGGAAAGGCGAGACAATCTAATGCCGGACCCATCGTCTTGGGTCCCGCTTGTCATCTAGTGAGGAGGAGGCGGAAGAAGACGAGGAGGATGAAGAAGGGGACGATGAGGAGAGGCAGACATGGCGCCGCCGCATCTCGAGGCCGACGCCTCCCTCGCTCTCGCGTGCGGGGAGGAGCCCTTGGCTCAACGGGTCGAGTAGCCGGGGGGATCGGAGCAGCCGGCCGTGACACTCCGGCGCCTTCACGCCGCCACGGGAGTCCAACCCCGTGGTCGGGCGGTTTCAACAACGGCGCGCGCACCCGGCAGCCGGGGAAGCTGCGATGCGCGCAAATCTTCATCAACTCGGGGTGTCGAGCGCCGATACGCCGGGCTCCCTCCGCGGTCGTCGCCCGAGCAGCTTCAATGCGCGGCGCGGGAGCCGTTGAGAGACTCGGCCAAGAGCCGGTCGACTCGGGCAAGACCGCCGAGGTCTCGAAGCCACGAGCGGCTCGAGCAAGGCCACCGAGGCCCGTAAGCCCCGAGCGGCTCGAGTGAGACCCCGCGGTTACCAAGCTCCGGGCGGCTCGAGTGGCGCACCGGGGTTCAGACTTGCTGAGGGGGTAAGTTGCTTCTCGAGCTTCGTTTTTTCGCTTCTTACTTGTTTGAGAGTTGCCGTTTGCTTTTCCTTATCGCCTTTCCTTTTTAGGGTCAAGCGCCCCTTGATGGCGTTCCACCCCGTCCACCCCTCCAAGAAGTTGAAGGCGCCGGGCGGAACGAGCAAGGCCTCCGTTGGCTCAGGTGGCGTGACCCTCCCCCCTACCGCTCTGATCTGGGTGGCGCATGCTCAAAGGGGCAATGGAGCGTGGGGAAGCCGGGATGGCGGCCGCTCTCGTGCGGAGGAATGTGCCGGGGCCACCACGATGTCGGAGGAGGAAAACCTATCTCGCGTCGACCACCTCCGCTGCGTTCCGCTCGGGATGCCGTCGTCCGCCGCCCCAAGGCCACTCCGAGGCGGCGACCGACGACCGAGATGGCGGCCGAGACGACGGGGCCCAAGGCGTTTACTGCGGCGAGCAGGACGACGGCGGCCGCGGAGGGCCCAGATGGCGGCCGGCGATCATCAAACGTCGGCCGGGACGGAGTGCGCCCCATCACCCTCGATGACGAGGACTCGAGCCGGGCTCTCTCGGTCGGGATCTCGCCACGGCCCACGAAGGTGTGGCCCAAGGGCCTCGCACCGCTCGAGGTGGAGGGTGGAGAGCGGAGGAAGAGTGAGCTCGGCAGGCCGCCGGCCGGCCGGTGGGGAGGCGAGGAGACGCGGGTGTCGAGCCACGAGGAGGCGGCGCGTCGAGCCAAGTGCAAGACCCTCGGTCGAGCGGCCGCCGACCCCGCCCTCGGGGCATGGAGCTCGATCCCGACGGGTCGGGCCGGGCCGAGGTGCCGCAGAGCAGCAGTGGAGCGAGGAGGCGCACCAACGCGGCCCGGGAGTTGGCCATGGCGGTATTCCAGAGCCGCCACGGCCGGTGCAAAGCAAGGACAAGTCCTCGTGCCTCGTCTCGTGCCCGACTCGACGTCGGGGCGAGGTGGAGTGCGTCGCATCGAGAGCGAGTGGCGGGATGAGGTGCGTAAGAAAACGCCGGGCGAGCGAGGCGGCCGACCACCATCTCCGTGTGCTCGGCATGCGGCCCGTCATCACGCCCGTTCTTAGGGAGGGGATGGCGCCTCGAGCCGAGCCCAGACACGCCCTGATGCCGCCGTCCCCCATCGTTTCCCACGCCGGCGGATCGAGGGCGACCCAGGGGCAACCCAAGGGCGGGCGCAGCGAGATATGCGACGCCGTGGTCCAACAAGATGCGAACGATACCCAGCTGGGAAAGGCGCCACCCCGCTCCGAACCCGGTCAACCCCAAGGCCCCCGCTACCGTGGTAAACAACCAACCAGGAGCGGCGGATTCACGAGGAGGTCGATGAGTGCCGGTGTTGGCTCGAGAGCTCGAGGCTCGCCCGCACACCGTCGAGGATCCGCCCGGTTCCAACGTAAGTATCTTTTGGCATCGTCTTTTTTCTTTCATAGTTGTTGTCGCCGTCATCATAACTCTTCTTCTCGTGGCTCGCCGGCACAAAGCCCGGTCGTACGCCAAGTCCGTTCACCTCCACGCCATCCAAGAGAGTGAGGAGGAGATCTGGCGGAGCAGTTCCGAGCCGCTCGGCTCCTTTGAGGTGCTCAAGCCGAGGCGGCCTCGGCCAAGGAGGACGCCCAACTGGTGAGGGATGAGCTGGCCCGTGCCGAGCGGGAGGCCGAGACCGCTCGAACGAGGTCGGCTTAGGGGCGAGGAAGCCGCGCAGTTCAAGGAGAGCGCGGCGACGCCGACCGGTGAGCCTCGGGAGAAGGCCCGCTCGTTGAGCGGCTCGAGAAGGAGAAGAATCATGCCGCCGCTATACCAAGGAGCGGAGGGCGGTGGGGTGGGTGAACACCGCTCGGGGAGACCTTCAAGGCCGCGCTCGACGTGGAGAAGCAGCGGGCCGACGGCTTCTGGAAGTTGAGGTGGCCACTCCGGCAGGCCGTCGTCGACAAGGATGCCGCGCGCAATCCGCCGGCAAGACCATCGAGGAGCGCGGCGGAGAAGACCGACCCGAACCGCGCCCTTAAAGGCAAGCAGCGGAGCTCAAGAGTGCGCTCGAGCGCGAGCGGGCCGCTGTCCCACAGACCTGCAAGTTTCTCAAACCGTTCTTTGTTGAGTTCTACGATGTTTGTTTTGCCTCGGTGTTGTAAATTCAGGACTTCCCCGGTTTTTCTTTTTAGCTTTCGGGAGGCCGATCCGGGCGAGGCGCGGCGAGGCCAAGTTGTGCCAAGAGTTGCTCACCGCCGAGGTGATGGCAAAGCTCCGGGTCACGGGCGCCATCGACGCCCTCGCCGGCCGGGGCTCGAGCCCGTGGTGGACTTCGAGGGGCCGGGGCGTGGCGTACGCCCGACCGAGTCTTCGCGAGTTTGGCGTCGTCTTTCGAGAACGTGTCCGGGGAGCCCTCCGCTTTGCCGCGCAACGGGGGCTTGCCATCTTCTACTCCGGCTTCGACCTCGCGAGGGAGCAGATATTGGCGGGGATGGAGGCCATCTCAGGAGGCTTCGTCTTCTCTGACACGGAGCCGGAGGAGTCCGAGCGGCAACGGCACGATCAACTCCTCCTCGACGCTGAGGAGCCTGGGGCGCGACTGGCGGAGAAGTTCGAGGCACTAGTCCTTCCTCCTGATGTGTAGACACAGTCGCTGGCCTGCGAGCCAAGATTTGGGCAAGAAGGCCCATGTAAGTAAGTACTTTGGCATGAAGCGGCCTAGGTGGCCTTTGAACATCGATCGTTTTAATATCTATAGAGCTCGGGTTTCTCTTTACTTTTTCGCCTAAGTTTGCTCTTTTTGACTAAGTGTGAGTTGCGCTCCAACCCCCTTGAGGGGAGGTGAGTTAGGATTCCATAGCTCAAGCGTAGGAACCCTTAAGCTCGACCATCCGGCTGGGGGCTCGAGGCGCGCGTCTACTTAGTTTTCGAGAGAGCGTTCGAGGCGAGAAAAATAGAGAGCGTACGAGTGTTTTGAAAAAACTTGAGTTATTTTCGAGGACTTCGGGGGGTTACCCCGGTCTAGCCCCTTGGGGGGCTTGGCCTGTGGAAATAGAGTCGAGCCCACCTTTTGTATGAACGAAAATGAGAGCTAATTTCGAGAACTTTATTCATTCACGCAAGTAGTGGATAGTACGAGAAAATGTACAAGGCCTCGAGGCCTAAGGAAAAAGTGACGTAGCTCGTTCAATGTTCCATGCGTTGGTGAGGGTCGAGCCCTTGCCGTCGGTGAGCTTGTACGTCCCGGGCTTCAACACCTCGACCACGATGCGGGGGCCTTCCCATGGGTGGTGTAAGCATGGCGTCCCTTGTTGTCTTGCCGCCGTCGGAGCACGAGGTCGCCGACTTGGAAATCTCGCTTGCGCACGTTCTTGTCGTGGTAGTGCCGTAGCTTCGCCGGGTAGCGTGCAGTGTGGAGCGCCATGTCTCGAGTCTCCTCGAGCCGATCGGCGCCGTTAGCTAGAGCCTCCTCGTTGGTTTGCTCGTTGCAGGCTTTGAGTCGATGGGACCCGCACCGAGGTCGGTGGGGAGGATGGCCTCGGACTCCATAGCCCAGAAGAACGGGTGAACCCGTGGCTCTCCCGATCATCCGTAGGCTCCATAGGACCGAGGTGAGCTCGGCTATCCACTTCTTGCCATGTTTGTTGAGGCGGTCAAAGATCCTCGGTTTTAGCCCTTGAAGGGATCATGCCGTTGGCACGCTCGTCGGCCATTAGTTCGAGGGTGGGCAACTACCACGGCAGTCACCCGGGATGTGGTGGTCGGCAGAAGTCTAGGAACTTTTGCCGCTGAACCGGGTGCCGTTGTAGGTAATGATGACGTTGGGCCCAAACGATGGATGATGTTGGTGAAGAACTCACTTGGGCTGTTCCGAGCTGATGTTGTGGTGATGGGTTTAGCCTCGATCCACTTGGTGAACTTGTCGATGGCAAAGCGTGGAGCGTATATCCTCGTTGTCTTTTTGAGGGGCCCGACTGTGTCGAGCCCCCACACCACAAATGGCCACGGAGGTGGATCATTTGGAGCGCATGCGGGGAGATGCATGCCTCGCAGCGAGAATTGGCACCTCGCACGAGCGACCGGCCTTGATCGCATCGGCTTGGTCGCGGTAGGCCAATAGAAGCCTCGTCGGAAGGCGTTCCCGACAAGGGTCCTAGGCGCAGGCGTGATGGCCGCAAGCCCCCGAGTGCATGTCCTTGAGCAGCTTCCCGCCTCCTCGATGGGGATGTACACAGTATGCTTCTGCTACGGCGGTAGAGCTCTTTGTCATCCCCCGTAGATGACGTATGTTTTGGCTCGTCGAGCTAGGCGTCGTGCCTCGGTTCGGTCCTCGAGAAGTTCCCTCGAATTAGATACTCGAGAAAGGGTGCGCGCCAACTACGGCGGGTTCGAGGACCCATCGACCTCCATGACCTCGGCCCCGGGGGGATCTGGGTCGTAGGAGAGGGCTCGCGCCGGGCGCGGCGCGCCCCCGAGTCCCATTTCACGGATGGCTCGCGGAGATCCTTCGAGAAGACATTCGGAGGGACGGATGCTCGAGAGGATGCAATCTTGGCGGCCCGTCTCGCGGCCTCGTTGTGGCGTACGGGCGATGTGGTTGAGCTCGAGGCCATGGAACTTGTCCTCTAGCTTGCGTACCTCGTTGCGGTATGCTTCTATCTTTCCATTGTGGCGGCCTCGAGGCCTTCATCACTTGATCGATGACAAGTTGCGAGTCACCTCGAGCGTCGAGGCGTCGGACCGAGCTCGATGGCACATACGCAACCGGTCACGAGTGCTTCGTATTCCGCCATGTTGTTGGAGGCCGCAAAATGGATTCAAACCACATAGCGCATATGTACTCCGAGGTGAAATGAAGAGCAGCCCGTGCCCGCTCCCGTTTTCATGAGTGACCCGTCGAAATACATAGTCCAGCTCGGCTGGATCGGCGTGGAGCCGGGTGTCGGTCCACTTCCGCCGATGAAATCCACCAACACACGGGATTTAATGGCTTTACGTGGCGCATAAGAGATGGTCTCGCCCATGAGCTCAACCGACCACTTAGCGATTTGACCCACTACCTCAGGTTACGTATGATCTCACCGAGCGAAAACGATGACACTACCGTCACTTGGATGGTCTAAGAAAGTAGTGTTGAAGCTTTCAACGTGAGAGTACGATCATGTAGAGCGGCTTTTGGATCTCGGGGGGGTACTTGGACCTTGGCGTCCGAGAGCACCTCACCGACGAAATAAACCGGTCATTGGACGGGGAGCGCGTGCCCCTCTTCCCCGCCTCTCACTAAGACCGCACCGACCACCCGGGTGGTTGCGGCGACATAGAGGAGGACGGCTCGGCTTCGGTTATCGTGTTGAGCGGGTCTAGGCGGCACGAGCACCGGAGGGGGAGGTGAGCATGCTTTTCTAGCCCTCGTGAGGGCTTCTCCCCGCCTCGGGCGTCCATGCAAAGTGCTCGGATTTTTAAGGAGTCGGTACAACGGCAAGGCTTTCTCTCCTAGGCGCGAGATGAAATGACTGAGGGCCGGGCAACCCGTGACCTTCTCGCACCCCTTCAGTCTCAAATCGGCCCCATTCTCATGACGGCCGTGACCTTTCGAGGTTGGCCTCGATCCCGCCGGGAGACGATATAACCTAACAACATGCCTCGAGGCACACCAAAGACGCACTTTTCGGATTAGCTTAATGTTCTTGGCTCGGAGGCACTCGAACGTTCATTGTGAGGTCCTCGATGAGATTCTCTACTTTTCTTAGTCTTGACGACGATGTCGTCAACATAGGCCTCAACCGTTTCCCCTATGTGTTTCCCAAAAACATAGAGCATGCATTGATATGTTGCCGGCGTTTCAAGGCCGAAGGGCATGGTGACATAGTAGTACATGCCTACGGGGGTGATGAATGAAGTCGCGGAAATGGGTCGGACTCCCTTCATTTTTATTTGATGGTAACCGGAATAAGCATCGAAAGGAAAGTACTTCACAACCGTGGTGGAATCAACGATTTGATCTATTCGAGGTAAAGGAAATGGAACCTTAGGACATGCTTTATTTAAACTAGTGTAGTCTACACACATCCTCATTTTCCCATTCTTTTTCTCCACTAGTACTGATTAGATAGCCACTCGGGATGATGTATCTCCTTGATGAATCCGGCCTTCTCGAGCTTCTCGACCTCCTCCTCGGATGATCCGCGCTTCTCCTCGTCGAAACCGGCCGCAGCGATGCTTCACGGGTCTCGAGCCGGACAGATCTCAAGGCGTGCTCGGGCGACTTCCTCGGTATGCCGAGGCATGTCCGAGGGACTCCACGCAAACATGTCGGCGTTTGCGCGGAGAAAGTCGATGAGCACCTTCCTATTTGGTGTCGGCGGGCGCGATGGTCGCCGCCTTCTCGCGGAGGTGCTCGGATCGAGCGAAATCTTCTTGGTGTCCTCGACGGGCTCGAAGTTGCCGGCATGTCGCTTGGGCGCGGGGAGGGTGGCCTCGGCCGCTAGGCGGCCGAGTGTTTTGGCCACCTTGCAGTCGGTCCTCGACCACCGTCTCCCCGTACTCGACGCACTCGACATCGCAGAGTACGTGTGCTCGTAGGAGGAGTCGACGGTGATGATGCCATTGGGACCAAGCATCTTGAGCTTAAGGTAGGCATAGTTGGGGATCGCCATGAACCGGTTGTAGCATGGCCGGCCGAGGATCGCGTGGTAGGTCCCGCCGAATCCGCCCACGTCGAAGGTGAGGTCTCCCTTTTGAAGTTCGAGCGTGCCAAAACAAACGGAGGTCGATGCGGCGAGATGGGGAGTGCCTTCTTGCTTGGGACGATGCCGGAAGCCCGTCAAAGACTCGGCTTGAGCCGTTGTAGGGTCGAGATGGACTAGAGGGGGTGAATAGTCCTTCCTAAAAACTTACGCACCGGCTAACCGAAACAAATGCGGAATTAAAACTATCGGTCTAGCCAAGACTAACCCCCACTAACTACAACTCTAGTAGCACCTTGTAAAAGATTCTAAACAAGAAGCAAGGGTGCTAAACTAGCTAGTGCTCACCTGGAACAATTCTAGCTTGCAAGGTCACACAAACCTAAACAACTAGTACTTTGCCACAGGAGCACCTACACAATTCTAATGAGCAAGAGCACAAAGCCAAACCTAAGCTCACTAGATGCTCAAGGACAAGGCTACACAAGCGAACCCAAGAGCGCAATTTACTTAACTACACAAGCTAAGCAAGACACTAAAACTACTTCTAGCTACACAAGCAAGAAGGTGCTCAACTAGCTACACAAGCAAACGAGCACAAGAGCCATTACTCAAGCTAAGCAAGAATGTAACAAATGTAAATGTAAGCTTGAGCTAGAGGGATGCAAACCACCGAAGAGTGGACACACGAAGTCGTGGCGGTGGCGAATCACCGGCGTAGAGATCAACCACCTCGCAAACAAGCTCAAGGGAGGTCGAAGCCTCACACAAGAACAAGGAGGTCGAAGCCTCGGCAATCACAAATCGACACACGATTTTCCCCGGTTCACTTGGTCGCCACCAAGCTACGTCCGGTTGTGGCGATACACCGGCTTGGTGATGAGATGGCCGCTCAAGTTGGCTCACCGCCCAGCAACCTCCGGGGAGCCCCAACTCCAATCAACACAAGACCGGGATCCTCCAAGCCACGCTCAACTAGAGTAGCGATTTGCGCTCCGCGAGAGGCTCAACCTCACAAATCCTCCTTCGAGCACCGCACAATCTCCACGGTGCTTCAACGAAGTCTCTTGCCACCAAGCCGTCTAGGAGGTGGCGACCTCCAAGAGTAACAAGCACACCGGCTTGCAACACGATCACCTAGTGCCACACGATGCAATCTCTCAGCAACGCACTAGAATCGCTCACTCACTCGGATCGGATGATCTCCTATCAAGCTCAAGTGAGTAGAGGGCTCTCCAAGCACTCTCCACGGTGGACACCAAGTCCCCAAGGTGCTAAGCAACCGGCCATGGCCGAGCAAGGCAAGTATTTATAAACAAAGGGCCAACTAGCCGTTGCCCCCACGGCGGAACAAAAAACAGAGTTGGCCGGACGCGTCCCTCCTCAACCGGCCGGACGCTCCGACGCGTCCGGTGCTCCAAGCCGCGCCACGTGTCCCGACCGTTTGATCTCGACTCCGTTGAAGCCCAACGGCTATCTCGATCTCGCTTTCGAAGCCACTGCAAGGCGGACGCTTAAACAAGAATGGCCGTTTAGCGTCCGCGCCGTCCGCCTCCGGCGACTCCGACCGCGGAGTGAGCTCCGGCGAATCTTTCGGTCGGGCGTTCGGGGACCGTCGGACGCGCTGCCGCCGCGTGGCCCGCGCTCACTGCGGGGCCCCCCGGCATGCCCACGCCGAAAGACGCGCGGACGCGTCCGGCCCCCGCCCGAAGCCGCGCGTCCGCGCTCGCAACGTCCCGCGCCTTGTGAATCCATGATTCACGGCCCCGCGAAAACGGTTTCTCCACCATGCTATCCAACAAGTATACCAACTTGATCACCATGGATAGTATGTTTCCAACAACAATTTGCATCCGGGCGCAATTGAAAATATGCCTCCAATTTTCGAAAGCGCTTAGAATCCCGCCCGAGGACCCAAACCCAACTCTACCCTACAAACCAAAGCGCGATCAACGCCACCTTTGTAAATGTGCCAACACCACCAAGTGTACATCACAATGTGCATGTGTGTTAGCATTTTCACAATCATTTTCAAAGGATTTTTCTCTTGTTCTCACAACGCCACTCGATCCTAGCATGTCGCAATGTCGATCACTCCAAGTGGCACTAGATGACCGAGATGCAAACAAGTTTGCCCCCTCTTGATAGTACGGCTATCAATCCTAAATCCGGTCATCAACTTCACCTCCTCATGACCAGTGAAATGAAATGCCCTAGGATATACCTTTGCCTTGCGCATTCCATCTCCACCGTCTTCCACCGAAGTGCCGATGCAACACATGCACCGACACGATCTCAAGATGATATGATCCACTTCATATCGTCATGCAACCCTCTCGGTCCTCGATCTTGATCTCACTTGCTCTTCACCGCCTCATGGTCCATCGGAAACAAGTCTTGCCCGAGCTTCACCATCTCATGGTCCATCGCTCCACCGCTCGACTTGTCCTTCACACACCCTCCGCCTCGAGCCAAGCTTCATCTCGATCTTCACCGTTGGTCACATGACTCCATGTCATGTCACATATTCAATGAAGCTCCTTCATCTCACATTCAATTGTGGACTAAATCCCCGTATTCTCATGATCACACAATTATCCACCTAAGTTGTCACTCAATTATCAAAACCAAACAAGGGACCTTTCACTCAGGTTCTAGTGATGCCAAGCAAAATAAGGAGGATTCCATGTAGATGACGTTGAGGCTACCGCCCCCATCCATGAGCACCTTGGTGAAGCGCGTGTTCATGATGATCGGCCGACGACGAGTGGGTAGGCACTCCGGCGAACGACGCGTTCCGATGGTCATCACGGCCGAACGTGACGGGCACATCGACCGCCGAGGAACCGTGGGGTGGCCACCCGTTGAGAAGACTTCCGCGCTCGCCCGCCGCCGAGGCGTCGCCCAGGTCGTAGGGCCGCCATAAATCATGTGGCGCTTGACAATGGATGGGAACCGTTGTCCTCTTTGTCGCCCTTTGCTCCGTCGCGCCCTTGTCTTTTCTTCTGCTCACCTTTGTCGACGCCTAGGCTTTTGAAGTAGCCTCGAGCATGCGGCGGTCCTCGAGGGTTGGCCTCGCCCCTTGTGATACGCACGGCCTCTTAAGCATTTTGTCGAAGACGGCCCTCCTGAGGGGTCGAGGCTTCTTGCGCTCGGCCTGCAGCCGACTCGCCGTCACCCGCTACACCGCGCTTGCCTTGTTGATTGCCTTCTTGTTCTTGCCGTTCCTCTTCCGGCCTTTGCTCGAGCCTTCACCATTGCCGAAGAAATGTTTGGTCTTGCCCTCGTCCTCGCCGAAGAATGCTCCCACGGCCTCGTCACCGGCCGCGTATGGCGATGACGTCCATGAGCTCATCGACGGTTTTGGGCGGCCGCGCCGAGCCCCGTACGAGATCCTTGCACGAGGTGCTCGAGACGAACGCCAAGATGACGTCGTGGTCCGGGATGTGTGGTAGCTCGGTGCGCCGCTGGAGAAGCGTCGAGCAGTCTCGAAGGGACTCCCGCCCGTCTTTCTTGCGGTTGTGGAGGTCCCACGAGTTGCCGTTGGCGCTGTCCTTAACTCGATCTCTAACCCCACCAACTTTAGCCTAGGCAAACTAAATCTCACCTAGAATAGGGCTCTACTCTAACCATTTCCATAGTGTGGTGCAGAATTCTTGTTTTGCAGGGTCAACACTAAAACACACCAAAAATGAGCCAAGAACTGAGCAAAACTATGATGTGAGAAGGTGACCCACCTACCAAGATAATTTGGGTCTCAAACATAGCCTAAAATGCCAAGCGAACCCAAGAAATGGAAGCTCAAAGGCTCCTATCCAACTTATGGGCTGCGGGAGTGGTGTAGTAATTTGGCCAAAACTCCTTCACCTGACCCGATTGATGCAATTCAACAGGCTACGGAAGTTGACGACTGAGGTTGTGTCAAAAGATGAGCCTTGCCGAGCCACCCTGGAGATACCATGCTTTGGCGGCGAGCGCCCAACATGCAGACGCCGGGCCGGGCCCATCTTTGGCCTCAGTAGCTCCTTGCCGCCACCACACGAATGGCGGTGGTGCTTCGTGAATGGAAGGTGGAAACCGCCCTTGAGGTCGGTTTTGAACCTTCCAAGTGGTGACACTTTTCCAAAGAGCCCTCCTCTCCACCTATAAAAGGAGGCTCCCTCCTCCTCATTCAACACACATTCCAAGGATCAAGAGCTACTACACCTAGAGAATAAAGAGCCACACTCCATGGGCTTAGGCCCTAGCTAGCTAGTAGAGCTTGGTAGTGGAGAGATGTGGGGAAGATGTGGAAGAGCGGACTTGTCGGTCTCCCCCAACCTTGTACCTCAACGAACACTGTGGGTACACTTCGTTGGGCTTTCCCGCCACGTGAGTGTTCGTGTTTTCTTTGGTAATAAGTCTTTCGGTATTTATTCTTCATTTATACTTGTTTGCGGGTTCGTCGACCGGTCCTCGTGGCGGTTGCTCCAAGAGGACTCCCGATAGAGACGGATGTTCTGTACGACGCTAGAGTAGTAGCTAATAGCATAGACGTGGTGTCTAGGCGGCGGCTACCTTCGTTTGCCTCGTAGTCCACGTTTGAGGTGGTAGGTGGCGAGTGGTGAGCCCCCTGTCCGTCCCTTGTAATCCCCACGTCCGCTACGGCGTAGCTACGTGCCGGCATCACTAAGTGCACGGTGCGATCCGGTGCCCGAAGTGAGCAAGTGTAGGTGTAGTTTATCTACTTTTAGACCCAAAAGCCATAGAATCCTTCTCCCTCCCTACCAACTCTACCCTTGGGTTGTCCTTGGGCGTATTAGCTAGGAGAAATACCTCTAGTTCCCTGTGGAAAATACGATACCACGAATACTTAGGGTAAAGCTACAACGGTACTTTCGTACGCTTGCGGATTCTTTACGCGCACAAGAAGTGCCAACAAGTTTTCTAGTGCCGTTGCCGGGGATAGACTTTTTATCTATCTTTGGTGATTGCGCTAAGAAATGTCAACAAGCTCGGCGCCGTTGCCGGGGAACGGTTGCTATTTTCTTCGAACCTAGTTCGTCCTCGTATCTATTTAAAAAAATTAAAAAAATATTGTCTTATAATTCATTCTTTTTACAAAACAAAATATTCCTTTTAATTGCCCATAATGAAGCCTGTACCCATTCAAAATCCTTTTCCAGTCAAAGGGGGAGTTCCTTGAGCCAAAATCTTTTCAAACCCAAAAGTTTCATCTCGGTTATGAACTCCACCCTAGTTTGAGAGCTATAGTTCGGGCACAACCCTTCTCGGGGCTTGATCACGAAAACCCCTTTTAGCCATCTCGCAAGATTTCGAGGAAATTTGTTCATGCCTAAGCATTCCTGGCATGACACAAGAAACTCTTAAGTGGAAATTGTTTCCTTTCTCCCTTATGGGAGAGGCAAAACAATGGTACACTAAAGCCGTAGAAAGTGTGAGTGGGGACCGGGATGAACTCGGAAGACAAGTTTTATCTTGCATTCTTCC
Organism: Themeda triandra; assembly: GCA_018135685.1. Classification (NCBI taxonomy): domain Eukaryota; kingdom Viridiplantae; phylum Streptophyta; class Magnoliopsida; order Poales; family Poaceae; genus Themeda; species Themeda triandra. The sequence continues at coordinate 47,837 of JAENPR010002647.1, forward strand.
GCATGTCTCACATCACTTCTCTACCAAGGGCAATCCTTGACTTCGGCGTAAC
>JAENPR010001466.1:0-150772 GCA_018135685.1 Themeda triandra
GCAAGATGCTGCGCTTGCCGCCGCGTGTCCGAGGCGAGGCCGCCAGGGTCTCGCGCCTGGCCTTTTTGACTTCGCGCACGCATCCGCTCGTCGCATAGCATCTTGCGCACGCTGCTGCGCCGGGCCGTGAGAAGCTCCGGAGCTTCCCTAACCGCACCGTTAGCCGCGCGCTTCCGCTTATGGCCGCCGGCGAGCCCGTCCCTCCCGCTCTCCGCCGGTCCCCATCTTCTAGCTCGGGCCGATGCGCCGTGTCACGAGCATCGCCAGAGCCAAGCTGCGCCGCTAGGACTCCGCCAGAAATCGCCTGGCGAGCTCCGCGCCGGCTGCTTGCCGCCAAGGCGAGGCCCTTGTTGGGCCGGCCTACCCATCATAAGGGACCATCAAAGGCTGGCCTAAGACGGTTAGATTCAGCCTGGCCGGCTTTTTTTTTTTTTTCTTTTTCTAATTCCTTTTTCTTTTCTATTTAGGCTAAAAATCTTATTTTTTTTAAAATCATAGTAATTCATGTATAGCTTCAAAAATTCTGAAAATTTTTGTGAAGGCTCTTTATGGTATTCTCTGCCTAGGAAAAATACAAAATGTCTATTTTGATTATGTTTTGTATGTTATAAAAATTAGCCCTTTTAATTGAAAAATGCTTCTTCCTTTATTTTTAGTTATTTATTTATTGTTCCAAAAATCTTGAAAATTATTCGGTAGTCTTCTCAGGTCATGAGGAGCTTAAGTTTAATTTTTAAGATTTATTTGATAACTTTTTATTTTATCTTTATTTTATACTTGTTTATTTAATAGATTTTCAATTGTTTATTTGGCAAATAATGACAGGGGTTTTCTTGAGTGACTTTGGATTGAGTGATGACCCTAGGTCATTAATCTTAATGACCTTTGGCTTTTTAATTAATTGTTTGTGCTTATCATTAATCTTGTTTAGCTTCCATCGAGCATCATGTTTATATCCCATCATGTTGAAGTATGTCATGTTATCACGTGTAGTCCCCGTGGTCGAGGAGAGCCTTGTCGATCTTGTTTCTGGGAAGTTATTGCCGGGTCAACTCAGTTCCTGAGGAGGTCATTCCATCTTTAGTAATTAGTCGTAACTTCCAGACACGTCGTTGAAGAACGTCTACACCGACTTTCAAGGCAAGCCCTAGGATCCATCAACCCATTCCTTGACTTTACAAAGTTTTATCACTTGAGTTTGTATTGCCGCATTAAGTAATAGGAGTTGAGTGATAACCTACTTGATGCATTAACTACCTTGATTATTCCAACATCATCCTTGAAACCGTTTTGATTGAAAAATGCGTGACAATGCTTAGTCTTGATGTAGTGTTTCCGACTTGTCGATTAAGGACCGGCCGTTGTTTGGCCCAAATTTGGACAAGACTTTGCAACTACTCACATATCTACGGAAAAGCTTTACCCTAGGATAATCTAAGGACTAGTACGGTGAGCCCGTGCACCGGGAGTGGCGAGATGGCGGGAGTACAATACCCTGCGTGGGCCGTGTCCCGGTTGGAGGTGTAAGTGTACTCGGGTGGCACTAAGCCGAGCCTAGTTCTAGAATGTCCGACGGTATTGTTGATATAATTGTGGGTTAGAGTCCCACTTATATCGTGTGTTTAGGGATCCTCGCCCGAGTAAATCGATTCGAATCGTCGTGCTCCTGTTATGGAGACTTGATCCTCCGACCATACATCGTAGTAACTTATGGAACTTGAAGTAATTTGATGGAAGTTTAAGAATGTGATCTTCGTGAAATATCTTGATCTGTTGTATTCAAGCTAGACTAGACTCACTTTAGAACCTAATGACTAATCTCGGAAAGTAAACTCGGAGGTTGAAACTAGTCTTTAGTGCTTTTTTCGCAAAATACTTTGAATCTTCGCTAAGCCTTACCTTGTCCTAATTGGCCTTCATTCCCGAGTCTTCTCCCTCTTTTTGTCGGGTAAGTCTCGCGAAGTACTTTTGTACTCGGGGGTTTGTTCTACCCACATTGTGGTGTGTCCGTCAAGTGAGGACGTCGAGTAGTTTGTTTGGCTCGGGCGAGCACTACATTTTGGTGAATCATAAAGTTAAGTAACGATATTTCACTACTATGGTTGTAATAAACATATCTTATTATTTGTAAAGTTTATTTATAAATGATTTATAAACTTATGTTATGGTAATACTTCCGTACTTTACTATCGATATATTTTATTTGTACAAAATCGGGGTGTAATACTACAATGTCTCTTATAATGATTGATCGCCGGAGAATCATGGAGGTTTCGGGTTCATCCCGTGAGCTTGTTAAGTCGTGTGGAATATATGCATAGTAATCTAAGGTCTTTGTTGAGACGAGGATTAGTGCATGTGGGCCACATTACTTAGGAGGTTCCGCTTACGGTTGGTATCGAGTTGGATCATTATTCTAGAGCTATTGTAGTATTCCTTGCGAAAACTTCAAATGATTTTTGGGTCAAATAAATTTAATATTGACTATTTTGGTCCAAATTGCTTATTACTCATCTATGCTCCCTTCTATAGCTCTTTAGACATGTTTAAAAGCTTGTGGTGGAATATCATGTTATATTGCCCTATTTATAAAAGTTTACTTTTAAGTATGTAAGTTTTGTTAGCTTAGAACGTAGGTCCGTTTATGCATGATGCTTAATTAACTTATTAATATTACCTTCCTTCTTAGCGTGAATTGGGTAAAGTAGTATCAATCCTATTCTTGCTAACCTTCGATCCCACCCATCTGTTCTTATGGCCCCATTCTATTATTCTGAGAATGGCCCGAGCTCCTCGGAAGCATGTCCTTTACAAGAAGACCGGTGCTAAAGGTGTCCTCGTCGCCAGTCCAACTCCTCAAGATGAACCTACTAGTAGCAACATTCCTCGGCCCAATCCAAATTTTCAAGTGGAGATTGATAGATTGATGACAAAGCATTACATCAAGCTATTCGGGCTAATGGCTATGGAGGACTTACAAAAGTTATGGCGGTTTGTGTGCTATAATATCCAATTAAGGAATGACGCCTGGACCAGAGAGGATTTTCACCTTACACAAATCCAAGAGCAAGGACAAGTATATCAATCGGTTAGAGGTGGAAAATCGAGATCCCAGATTGAGTGTGCCGGATTGACCAATTTGGTATATCCCAATTACCAACCGGGAAGTTCGGGATGACCCGGTGTTGTTAGTGACTCTGAGTAAGACGAACATCAACAACCAAAGCACGAGTAAGAGAAATCAAAGGTGGCCATGGAGGAATCTAAAGTGGATCGGAATAACTACTTTGATAATGAGGAGTAGTAGTCTGTGATGAATGATGTTGACTAAAATAGTTAGAGTAGTTATGAGTTGAGTTGGTTTGTATGATAGTTGTTTCTTTCTGTTCTATCTTTTGAGCCTGAGATTGTGGGTTAAGCTTGTTCGTGTATGTTATGTATGATAAAGAATGTAACATAAGGTGTTCAAGTTAGGAATGAAAAGATCGTGTCCCCGAAGTAGAACAATTAAGTGGTACAAGATACAATGGGATTGTCACTCAAGAAGAGGCAAAGCATGGATGTCAACTCTCTCGACAAAGTTTCACTAAAGTATCTTCTAACAGTTCGTCTAACAAGCCCTCTAATTCACTAACTTGGTGAAAGTCAAGTTTTCTAACATTGTGAGGACGTGTAGGACGAGCATATCATATGAAAATCTTTTGGAAGTTAAAACACCCCCTTAAGGCGGGAGTGGTTATATTCCTTTATGACTGTTCCATTCTTTGAATCTCGTCATGTACCGGGATTGTTTATCAATTGAATCTTTTACTCCATAAGTTCCGGATCTTTGGGAATTTGTGGAATATACCTTGATATACATTATTATCTTAAAGATGAAACCTGGTACGAATTCTTGATTCTTTTGTTAGGTATGTGTCACACCTTGATTTCTTTCAACTTCGGCACATGCTATCTCCTTGATGTCGTTTGACGACGTATATCTCGCTCTCATGTCACTATAATTGTGTCCTTTAAGGAACCATGATTCATGACTTGGAAACATCGTCGAAACCTAGGGTCGCTTTTGTGTGGTGTTGCCGGGCATTCGCCGTTACCCAAGTCTATGATCGTGAACCCTTATAATCTAAAATTAAGTGTGTTCTCATTCTTTGAACATGCTAATCTTTTGATCATAATATTTGGCAAATGTTTGTCAAAAGTCATTTTGATGTGTTATATAGTGGTGTCTCGACCCGTGACTATGGTGCCGTGTCAACCTGAAATCTCCTGTGATTCACGACCACATGAGTTTTCACCAGGCTATGCACAGGTATCGTAGTAGATCACAATGGATGTACTTTACTTATTGAATTCTTGGGATTCAAAGTTGTTCTTTGAACTCCCTAAATACCTTGTGATCGTGACCGATTTTTGATCTCGGTTACATTCCCGATATTACTAAGAGATGTGGGTTAAGGTTGTTGTGCCCTATAATGCTGCCATGTCCCGAAACCCTGGTGCCGCGACGGAACCTGGAGTCTCTTGTGTGACCCGGGCACACAAGTTTCTGCTAGGCGCGCGCAGGTATCAATGTTTGTGGGCATGAGCCATTATAGTCTCATGACAATGTACCCTACTCTTCGAACTTATCTTGGGAATTATTGCTGAAATTCCCTTGCACTTCTAAATGCCTTGTTAGTTACAACCTCTGTCAAAACATGGTTATAACTCTCGGATCAAACCTTGTTCTTCTATGAACTTTGTCAAGTTGATTTGCTTGACACATTTCCTTTTCCATTACTTACCCCACGGGATTTTGTTGCTCCAAAATCTCGGGACGAGATTTCTTTAAGGGGAAAGGATGTAACATCCTAGATGTTAATTACAACTAAAACTTGATTTAGTACTTTATTAAAACCTAAGCATCGAGTATCTTGGCGTAATTGTTTTCATATTTTAATATTGTTTTTAATGTGATGCTTTGTTTTACATATGAAATGATGCTTGTGATTGCTAATGACCGATTAGTTAGTGTAGAACGTAAATCGAGTTCAAAATTCGTTTTTCAAAACCCCGCTTTTTCCCAAAACCCCATTTATCCCCTTTTTCGTATTTCAAAATATACAAAGAATTTGGGGTTGGTTCAAAAAGGAAAATTGTGGGTCTCGATGAGAGCTACAATGTTGGTGAACAAAGTTTTTCAAGTTTTCAAAAAGAATTTCAAATTATTTTGAAAATACGGTTTTCCGACGCTTGTCCCCTTTTGAATTTCAAATCATAATTCAAAAACTATGCATATTTTGGGAAAACTCTTTTGGAGAAAATGTGTAGTTTGAAAAGTTGAGTATTCTATAGTTTTGGAGTTTTTCAAGTTTTATTGAAAAATCAAAAGTAATTGCATATATTTGTTTCTAGGGTTTTTGTCCCCTTTTCAAAATTTGATTCCAATTCAATTTTCCGTTCAAAATTTGAAAATGGCCCGAGTTGAGAAAGTTGTAGAGCATAAAATTTTAGCCAGGGTTGCTTTTTGGAAATTTTTGAGTACTTGTTCAAAAATCTGGAGTAATTTGCAAAACTTTCTTCTTTATTCGTTGATGACGTCATCTTCTCTTTTTCCCTCTCGTTCCTCGTCGCCGACGCCATGCCGTCCGGCCGCGGTGCTGGGCCAGCGGCCGAGCTCGAACCTTCGCGCCCCGTGTCGCCCCTCCGCCGCCGCCCTTGCGTCTTATCTCTCCGGCCGGCCAACCACTCCCCTCCTTATCCTTCCCCTTTATCCTGCGCGCGGCCATCGCCATCGCCATAGCCGAGCTCGAGCCTCCGCCACCGCTCGCCGTCGCCGTCGCCGCGTTGTTTCCGTCCGAGAAAAATACCCCGGCCTGCACGCGCCTTATCCTCGCGCATCTATAGAGCTAGAAGATGGCCCTCCATTCCGCCTAGAATCGCCGTCAAGCCATCTTCTTCCTCGCGGTCGGTCGCCGAGCAGCCGTGATCCGCCGCCGTCATCTTCTTCCGTCGTCGGCTTCGCTCCAATTCGTCGTCAATTTCGTGCTCGCCTTGACGTGTTGCTCATGATGCTCCTCTCCTTGTTCGATTTGGTGGATGACGCCGCCGGGAACGCGAGGTTTGCCGCCGCCGTGCCGCCGACGCCATTGTCGCCGCCCTCGTCTCCGCCGCGCCCGTCTTCTTCACCGCCGAGCTTCCATCTTCATGCGCACCGTCTCCACGGTGAGCTCTTGGTCACGCTCGTGTCCTCTCGCTTGGCCCCTAGGTCACCGTAAGCGTCCGGCCGCCGTGCGTCGCCGTCGGCATGCCGTCGCCGTCGCCGCCGTGTCCGAGGCCGAGGCCGCTAGGGTCTCGCGCTGGGCCTTTTGACTCGCGCATCGCATCCGCCGCGTCGCATAGCATCTTGCGCACGCGCTGGCGCCGCCGGAGAAGCTCCGGTGAGCTCCCCACCCGCACCGCGCCGCGCCGCTCCGCCATGGCCGCCGGCGAGCCGTCCCTCCTGCTCCGCCATCCCATCTTCTAGCTCGGTCGATGCGCCGTGTCACGAGCATCGCGTAGAGCCAAGCCGCGCGCTTAGGACTCGCCGCCGGCGAGAAATCGCCGGCGAGCTCGCCGCTCGTCGGCCCGCGGGAGGGGCCCTTGTTGGGCCGGTCGCCCACCTTGTTGGGCCGGACCGCCAATCTTGGGCCGGCACGGGTTAGATTCGCCCTGATCGGCTTTTTTTTTTTTTTTTCTAATTCCTTTTTCTTTTCTATTTAATTTGAAAATCTTATTTTCTTTTAAAAATCATAGTAATTCATGTATAGCTTCAAAAATTCTGAAAATTTTTGTGAAGGCTCTTTATGGTATTCTCTGCCTAGAAAAAATACAAAATGTCTATTTTGATTATGTTTTGTATGTTATAAAAATTAGCCCTTTTAATTGAAAAATGCTTCTTCCTTTATTTTTAGTTATTTATCTATTGTTCCAAAAATCTTGAAAATTATTTGGTAGTCTTCTCAGGTCATGAGGAGCTTAAGTTTAATTTTTAAGATTTATTTGATAACTTTTTATTTTATCTTTATTTTATACTTGTTTATTTAATAGATTTTCAATTGTTTATTTGGCAAATAATGACGGGGTTTTCTTGAGTGACTTTGGATTGAGTGATGACCCTAGGTCATTAATCTTAATGACCTTTGGCTTTTTAATTAATTGTTTGTGCTTATCATTAATCTTGTTTAGCTTCCGTCGAGCATCATGTTTATATCCCATCATGTTGAAGTATGTCATGTTATCACGTGTAGTCCCCGTGGTCGAGGAGAGCCTTGTCGATCTTGTTTCGGGAAGTTATTGCCGGGTCAACTCGGTTCTGAGGAGGTCATTCCATCTTTAGTAATTAGTCGTAACTTCCAGACACGTCGTTGAAGAACGTCTACACCGACTTTCAAGGCAAGCTAGGATCCATCAACCCATTCCTTGACTTTACAAAGTTTTATCACTTGAGTTTGTATTGCTGCATTAAGTAATAGGAGTTGAGTGATAACCTACTTGATGCATTAACTACCTTGATTATTCCAACATCATCCTTGAAACCGTTTTGATTGAAAAATGCGTGACAATGCTTAGCCTTGCTAATTTAGTTCGGATTTCGAAAACGTTTTCAAAAGGAAGTGCTTACCCTGCGGTAAGGTTATTATTACTTAGCAATATTATCTTTGATCAGGCTATTGGGTTACATCGAATGACGTCTCGAAGTAATCCTTCGGTCTGGATCAGTTATACCTTTAATGATGTTGAGACCGGTCGGGTAACTTGCATCGGGAATGGAGTCTTGATGTAGTGTTTCCGACTTGTCGATTAAGGACCGGCCGTTGTTTGGCCAGCTGGACAAGACTTTGCAACTACTCACATATCTACGGAAAAGCTTTACCCTAGGATAATCTAAGGACTAGTACGGTGAGCCCGTGCACTGGGAGTGGCGAGATGGCGGGAGTACAATACCCTCGTGGGCCGTCCCCCGGATTGGAGGTGTAAGTGTACTCTCGGGTGGCACGGAAGCTGAGCCTAGTTCTAGAATGTCCGACGGTACTGTTGATATAATTGTGGGTTAGAGTCCCACTTATATCGTGTGTTTAGGGATCCTCACCGAGTAAATCGATTCGAATCGTCGTGCTCCTCGGTTATGGAGACTTGATCCTCCGACCATACATCGTAGTAACTTATGGAACTTGAAGTAATTTGATGGAAGTTTAAGAATGTGATCTTCGTGAAATATCTTGATCTCGTATTCAAGCTAGACTAGACTCACTTTAGAACCTAATGACTAATCCGGAAAGTAAACCGGAGGTTGAAACTAGTCTTTAGTGCTTTTTTGCAAAATACTTTGAATCTTCGCTAAGCCTTACCTTGTCCTAATTGGCCTTCATTCCGAGTCTTCTCCCTCTTTTGTCGGGTAAGTCTTGCGGAGTACTTTTGTACTCGGGGTTTGTTCTACCCCCTATTGCGGGTGTGTCCATCAAGTGAGGACGTCGAGTAGTTTGTTTGGCTCCTGGGCAGAGCACTACATTTTGGGAATCATAAAGTTAAGTAATGATATTCCACTACTATGGTTGTAATAAACATATCTTATTATTTGTAAAGTTTATTTATAAATGATTTATAAACTTATGTTATGGTAATACTTCCGCACTTTTACTCGATATATTTTATTTGTACAAAACTGGTGTAATACTACAATGTCTCTTATAATGATTGATCCTGCTCGGAGAATCATGGAGGTTTCGGGTTCATCCCGACGAGAAGCTTGTTAAGTCGTGTGGAACATATGCATAGTAATCTAAGGTCTGTTAAGACGAGGATTAGTGCATGTGGGCCACATTACTTAGGAGGTTCAGCCACAGATTATCCTTTGTAGCTACTGTTACATCGCAGGACATTCTAATACTTCATTCGTCGGTGTACGAGAAAGAACTCAACTCTAGTCACATTGCAAATCATACAGTTTGAATATAACCAAATTTTAAAAAGTAACACTAACATTTATATAACTAAATAAGTATCAGTATATAGATTCTTAATGACTACTTCCTTCATAATCTTTTTTATATATAAAGCGTGCACATATATCAAGATTCAAACTTATCACTGATCACTAACTATTATAACATAAACTTGATATGTTAGATTTATCATCAAACGTACTCTCACCTTCCAAATTATAAATCGCTTTTTAATTTTTTGGAAGGAGAAAAAGGAATAAAAACAACTTATACTTTGGAATGGAGGGAGTACTATTTAGTTCTAATAAATTCATAAGAATAAAAATATAGTATAAATAAAATACATATATGATCAAAGCATGATTTGGAATCGAGGCACGTCTTATAAAACATTATACAGAGAGTATTACTATATATAGCATACCTTTTAGCATCATAAATATTAGGGAACTTCTAATAAACAAGTGCCTGAAGATTTTCTTTACACGTTTAGGCGACGTTCTCTACTGATAGATTACAATCAAATGGACATTGTGCCATCTTTTTTTTTTTGAGAAGATGGACATTGTGCCATCTTTTGAGGCGGCAGAGCAAGAAGGTTAGTGTTGGTACGGTATGAGCATGTTAAGGCGTCTGTAGTTTAGGAGGTTTGTAAATATTAATACAGTTGTATTATTTTTGAGAGAGGTAGAGGAACAATGATCAATCTATGCCTTGAAGGCAGTACTCTCGTAACATCGCTCATCCTATCGCCATGGCATGCCTCGAAAAATAAAGCGCACTGTTCGGCGTATATATATATGCACTTATAAATGGACGTTTCAGGTTTGGCACGTCATATGCCACGTGACGAAAGCCTGAAAGAGAAGGCATACAGACATGATACGGTGCAGCAGCTGGAACTGCCCAACAAAACGTGCCAAACGACGAAATTAAAACCAATGCACTCGTCATGCGCATACTGGCCGTGGGAGACATCGGCACGACGGCCCTAGATACGGCCGTGTACCAGCTGCTAGCGTATGCCAGGCAGGTCGGCAACTCGGCCGGCCAACCGGCAGCCGCAGCCAGCCGCATGACCCAACCGCGTCCACGCCCACGCCACGGCGAGCGTCATCAGGCCAGGCCGGCCAGGACCGCCGCGCGTTGCCGGGCAACAAGCCAGCCGCCTGCCGCTATTCACGCACGCGCAGACAGGTTGCAGGGGCACGCATTTACTCGAGCCGATGCCGACGACTGGCAGCAGGGCTGGCCGGCCGTCTCCCAACCCCCCGCCCCTCCCTTGGCCACCACCGTCTTAATGGTCGCTCCGGTGGTTGGCTGGTTGCACCCACCCGGCCACCTCGCCCCGGCAACGCTACCTCTCTCGCGCTGTTCCGGTCTCCGGTCGTCCATCCTCCCCGGCGACTCCTATATATACACGGCCGTCCTCTCCACCACACCTTCCAAACTTGCACGCTCCCTCCCTCCCCCTACCAAGCTCCTCGCTCGCTCACCTTGCCGACGACGCGCACCACCAGCTAGCTAGCCCGCCATGACCGGCCATCAGCCAGAAACCACGGCTCCCGCCGCCGCCTCCTGCGGTGGCGCCACCACCACTACCCCGACCACGATCAAGAACGCGCGGCACCGTACAAGCACCCTAAAGCAGTGCTACCACCTGGCGATCTCCAACTTCTTTTACCTCTTCCTCGCCCCGGCCGTCGCCTACGTCGCGCACCGCCTGTCCCACCACACCCCGTCGGACCTCGCTGCCATATCCCACTCCGCGTTCGCAGCCAACCCTCCGCTCGCCGTCGCCCTCCTGGTCCTCGCCGCGGTCCTCGCCACCGTCTACCTCATGCGCCGCCCGCGCGCCGTCTACCTGCTGGACTTCGCGTGCTACAAGCCCGGGCCCGAGCACGTCGTCACGCGGGAGAGGTTCATGGAGCAGTCGGAGGGGGCGGGCGTCTTCACCCCGGACAACCTCGCGTTCCAGCAGAAGATCCTGGAGCGGTCGGGGCTCGGGCAGGGGACCTACTTCCCGGCCGCCGTGCTCAACAAGCCGCCCAACCCGTGCATGGCGGAGGCCCGTGCCGAGGCCGAGGCCGTCATGTTCGGCGCCATTGATCAGGTGCTCGCCAAGACCGGCGTCCGCGCCAGGGATATTGGCGTGGTTGTGGTGAACTGCAGCTTGTTCTGCCCGACGCCGTCGCTGTCCGCCATGATCGTCAACCATTACAAGCTCCGTGGGAATGTTGCCAGCTATAACCTCGGCGGCATGGGGTGCAGCGCCGGGCTCATCTCCATCGACCTCGCCAAGCAGCTGCTCCAGGTATGTGAGCCGATCGATCGGATTTTTTTCTCTTGAGTTCCAAACGTCTATCTCCGATCGAGTGCTGACTGCTGAGGGAGGGTGACGAGTGACGAGCGTTCAGGTGGTTCATCCACCGCAGCTGCTGGTGGCTTGGTTGCGTGGCGGTTTCAGATGACCAGTGATATGTGAACGGACGGTTGAGATTGAGCGGTCAGAGGAAGCAGGGAGTTTTGACATAGGTTTGACTCTGCATGCCGGCCTATAGTACGTGTAGTCTCGCTTGTGTGGTTGGGAACTTGGAAGGGTTGGTACGGAAAATGGGTCCATGGAGTTTAATTAAGATGAACTTTACTGATTAGGTTCCAACTTCCATGTTGGTTGATCATATAGATAGAAATGGATTAGGTACAGTAAACTCATCTACCACTGCAATTGAACTACTCATTAATATTTGAGCTACTACTAAAAAATATATAATTTTGAAAACTATTATGTTGTGCGTGCGAAGATCATTATGAACTACTAATAGAGAGTTTTATGCATATATGTCTTGCTAGTTTTAGACAATGTTTTTGGAGAAGTTGAAAAAAAGTTCATAAAAGCGTACAATTTGAATTGCTAGTTGCTACTTACGCGGAATTTAGTGTAGTTTTACTTTTTCAAAAAATCTTGCTAGCTACCAACTTTTCATTTACGTGCATACGTTTTGCATCAAATCTCGCTACAAACCTTTTTTATTTGTGTATCATCAAAAGTATACACAATTATTGCACTACCTTAAAAGTTTTCAATTCGGAAATGTTTAGCAAAGTCTGGGAAATTTTGTCTTGGAGAGATGAGAGCGAAAACAGAAGGTTCGATGTACTAGGGGCGTGTTTGCTGGAGGACGAGAAGGTGGCCCGAGCCTCCAGCTGCAACGGCCCGTGTTTGAAACACTTGGCCCACCTCTCGGCCAGGCCCCGCGATGCAAAAAAGTGCCTCTCAGCCAGGCTCCCGGTGAAGCTCCTCCCCACCGTTTTTCGCAGCCCGGCCCAATCGAGCGCTCAGTGGGCTCTGTGGTGTGGATATGATTACCTCTCGTCTCTCTTCCTTCACCCACCGCCGCGATCCCTTCCCCTTCGTGCTCCGCCGCGCCGCTCCTACTCCGTCGCTCTTCTGCCCCTCCTGCTCCGCTACGCTCTCCTTCACCGAGCCAAGCTACGACGACGGCGTATTTAAGCCATAGGGATTTGAGCTCCGGCGAGGATGAGCGCATCGCTGCCCGGTAATCCTCTGCTCTCGCCGTCCTCACCCGGAGCCGCACCTTAGCATCAGCGTCGTCTTGAGCTCCGCCCCCACCAGAGCCCGCAACACCGGCTGCGCGCTGCACCGCAGCGTCCTTCTCCGTCGCACCGGTCCCCGGTCAGCACCATGGTGTCTGCCTTCTCCTCCCCGCGCTCGTCATGGGTGACAGGGACCGTCCTGGACGGAACAGGGACGGAGCCGCCGGCATGGGTGACAGGGCGCCTCCACTGGAGCTTGACGGCGTGCGCATCGGGGACGAGCAGCTTGCGCGGGCTGCCGCCACCGCTGTTGATGGCGTGCGCGCCGCAGCCATCACCGCCCACAGAGTGCTCGATAGAATGCCAATAAGAGAGTGAGAGGTGGTAACATCACCATGCTACGATGCAAGGTGAATGTAATCATTTTGTGCCACGAGACAAACACGATCTCAACTAAACCTGGCTCAATCGAGTACAAAATGCAAACATGGCATGTTGCAGCTACGGAGTCGGGCTCTGGCTGGCCTCAGGCTGGTCGCTAGGCCTGGCTGCATTCATGCAGTGTAGCAAACACGCCCTAGGAAACCGTTTCCGTAAAAATGATAATATCGTTTCGTTTGTTACCGTTTTTACTTTTAGTATATCTGCATGCACTGGGGAAGTTATGTTTTTTTCGTTTTTCATCGCCTAATATAAATCCGCAAAGCTTTTGACGCCTTTCTAAAAAATTTTAAAAAATCTTCAATAAACTGGAAAATCATTTCTGAGTAACAAAAATCACAGCCAAACCATTTGCATGGGTGCAGGGAAACTAAACCTGTCTTTTCGGTCCAAAATCTGCCGGTTTCGGAAGATTTGCCAAAAGGAAACAGTTCCTTTTATCACCCTGTAACCGTACCATGCATCATCAAGTTGCGACAGCACCACCCAGCACCCAGTCGCCGTCACCCAATCACTCGAAATTGCCACGGTGGCTTGACAAGCATCTAGAACACCGCTGGCGTGTGCATGCGATGGAGCCCACCAGCCCATGCAGCAGCGATCGAGGCAGATCGAGTCCTGACTGACCACCAGTAGTCCACCAACCAACCAAACACGAGCTGCACCCAGCTGCTGCCGCCGCCGCTTCGATCTTCTTCTTCCTCCCGTCCCGTCCAATCTGCTCGTCTCCGGCTCCTTTCTCTCTCAGCTCGCTGCTAACGTAATGGCGACCGGCCGGCCGGCAGATCGGTGGCCCGTCCTCGTCAATATGGGCTGCGCACACATCACCATCGATCGCCTGCAACGAAAGGGTGGTGCTTGCTGGTGGTCTCCGCATGGGCCATGCATGGGGGCATGCATGGGGGCATGGCATGGGCAGCGATAGCTGTGCATGCGCAGTTCATCAGTCCCTGCAGAGTGCAGCGTGCAGCTATCCCTCGCCATTGATGGCCAACAGCTAGCTGCCAGAAAGCTCAGCTCGCGCGCGGAGTAAATGCGAGTCACGGATTAAATGCATGCTTCCATCTAGGTAGTTGGGACGATCGATCGATCATGGATGCCCTCTACCTGCAGGCGTCGCGAAACTTCTCGCGCCAACGCCAGGGTCGGCCCGACGACGACGACTGGTGAATCAATCAATCCATCTGTTGTGCTGAAGCTGATGGACCTCGCTTTGGTGTCTGTCTGCTTCCTGCAGGTGCACCGGAACACGTACGCGCTGGTGGTGAGCATGGAGAACATCACGCTCAACTGGTACACGGGCAACAACCGCTCGATGCTCATGTCCAACTGCCTCTTCCGGATGGGCGGCGCCGCCGTGCTCCTCACCAACCGCTCCTCCTCCCGCCGCCGCGCAAAGTACCAGCTCGTGCACACCGTGCGCACGCACCACGGCGGCGACGACCGAGCCTACCGCTGCGTGTTCCAAGAAGAGGACTCCGCGGGCCGCGTCGGCGTCGCCCTCTCCAAGGACCTCATGACCGTCGCCGGCGAGGCCCTGAAAACCAACATCACCACGCTCGGCCCGCTGGCGCTGCCCATGTCGGAGCAGATCCTGTTCCTGGCGTCCCTCGTCGCGCGCAAGGTGTTCGGCGTCCGGGGCTCCGCCCTTACATCCCGGACTTCAAGATGGCGTTCGAGCACTTCTGCATCCACGCCGGCGGGCGCGCCGTGCTGGACACCATCGAGAAGAACCTGGAGCTCAGCCCCTGGCACATGGAGCCGTCGCGCATGACGCTGTACCGGTGGGGGAACACGTCGAGCAGCTCGCTGTGGTACGAGCTCGCCTACACGGAGGCGCAGGGCCGCGTCCGGCGAGGCCACCGCGCGTGGCAGATCGCGTTCGGGTCCGGGTTCAAGTGCAACAGCGCCGTGTGGCGCGCGCTGAGGACGATTGATCCGAAGAAGGAGAGCAAGGCTGGGAATCCATGGCTGGACGAGATCCATCGGTTCCCCGTCGAGGTGCCCAAGGTGGAGAGCGTCGTCGTGTCCTGATGGGTGACGAGGACGACGAACTGCAAGATTGCTGCTGCTACTACTACTGCAGTAGATCTCTTTTAATTTTCCAGTTAGTTTATACTCTTCTAAGTTGTGTAAATTCTTTATATTAAATGTATAAGTGTGTCGACAAGACAAAAGTGCGTGCTGATGGGGTGTGGCAGCGTAATTTGATACGCTCTGTAACTGTAAGAAATACCTTACATACAACAAGTGTGATGAGGATTTGGACGAGATGTACTGTAGCTTATATGGATCGGAAGCTTAAACCTGACGTGGATTGTTTGGGTTTAGCACTGGAATAATAGTGACCGAAACTTGTCGTTCCCGTTCACATTGACGGCGACACCCCTGCGTCAGCTGCTGTCCGTGTTCAGAGGCGGAGCCAGGATTTGAGGACAGGGGGGCAATGGACAAAACAAATGAGAACAGATAGCTATGTCAGTTGGTTTTAATCACCAATTATAGCACCAATGTACCATGTTTCACTTTCACAAGTCTTAACCAAAATAAAATTACATATCTATCAACTTAAGCTCTATGACTAACACTCTAGCTGCAAGATCGTAGGCAGCAATAATCGCCTGTTCGTTTGGTCGTTTGTGGGTATTCGATTCTATTTCTTGCGATTTATTGTGAGAAAAACAGCTGTTGAATCATTTGGGCGATAAAGTTACGATATGATCAATACCGATTGATGCAGCCAATTCCTTCTCGATGTAATTTACTATGCGAAATTAGAAAGAGAAATTTACAATTATTGGAATATAAGACTTAAAGAGAATATCATTTTAATTGGATGATTCATGATTATTATAGTCTATACATTACCTACTGCCTTGTATGCTGGTGGACGAGAGGTAATTTGTACAGCAGCAGCGTGGTCCGGGCGGACTGCGGTGTCCGGCGACCGTAGTCTGGCAAACCGGCGAATTGTAGGAGATGGAGCGAACAGACGAACAGTTGACCAGTAACATTTTGGGCGAGAGACGAGGAAGGCAGGAAGCCAGAGAGCCATGATGCTTGACGGTCGACGAACGCTTCATGTATTCCAAACAAATAATGACAGAAGCAGCAGCTAACCAGCTAAAGGGGCCAAAATGGGCTGCTTCTTAATGGGCTTCAAATATGCAATTAAAGTTTGGAGAGAATAGGAGATTGGGAGGGGCGAAATACGTGCACATATACACACTATATACTACAGGATTAGTAGCGTGTCAGGGGTGCCTGGCCCCCCGTGCCCCCCTTCCCTCCGCCACTGTCCGTGTTGGGGCGGACGTCCTCGACGGCCAGCCGGGTGTGAGTGGTGATTCACCCCCGGTTCACGGGGACGTTCACGTTCACGACGACGGGGACAGCCCTGCGCCGGCTGTTGTTCTTGACGTTGGGGTGGACGTCCTCGACGACCACCAGGGCCGTTGCCCTCCCTTGACAGCGATGCGCCGACGGTGGTTGCCACGACACTCTCCGTGCAGGAGAAGCTTGAGTCCGAGGTATGCCTCCCGTTGACTTCGCCGCTCATCCGCGCTGGTTCGCTGGTCGAGGCTCGGGCGTCCACGGACGCCGGTGTCCATCCACTCCCTCGGGCGAAGCACGCGCATCGCAGCCACGCCGCGTGCGACTAATGCAACCGTGCAAGCCCGGAGGGTCCTTCTCAAGAAGTTGGGTGTCGACGTCCAACAAGATGAGCCCGATCGAGACATTGATAACAAGTTCAAGGTCGCATTTGGTGGCGGTATGTCGGAGTACAAGCAGCGGTGCTTGAAGATCCTCCTCAACGGCCGGTTCGACGTCACGACCATATGTACCTCAATCTCGACGGCCCGGGGGCCGAGTGCGTACGATTAGGAGTTCTTCACTCCTTTTGGTAGCAATAGTTTTAGTAATGTAATCGTCGTCGTGTTGGACTTCGCGCGCTCTGTGCAAGCCCAGAGGGTCCTTCTCAAGAAGTTGGATGTCGACGTCCAACAAGATTAGCCCGATCGAGACATTGATAACAAGTTCAAGGTCGCATTTGGTGGCGGTATGTCGGAGTACAAGCAGCAGTGCTTGAAGATCCTCCTCAACAGCCAGTTCGACGTCACGACCATATGTACCTCAATCTCGACGGCCTGGGGGCCGAGTGCGTCTGATTAGGAGTTCTTCACTCCTTTTGGTAGCAATAGTTTTAGTAATGTAATTGTCGGTGTTTCGTACCCCGGGGGGTATAACACCAACGAGTAAATTTCTGTTGCGTGCTCCCTAATCCGGATGGTGATGCAAGATGGACACAAGCGTTTATCCTGGTTCAGGCAAAGAATGCCCTACGTCCAGCAGAGGAGTGAGTTTCGTGTTATCTTGCACCGGGGTGCTCGTACAGAGGTGAATACAAGCGAGTCCCGAGACTTAACGTGCGTGTGTGGGTGTGTCGTGAGTGAAGGCGCAAAGTGTTGTCGTCCTCCCAAAAACATCCCCCTAAACTAGGCCCCGGCGTCCCCTTTTATAGGCCAAGAGGAGGCTCGGGAGTACGAGTAGATAGGGCTGTCGTTGCGTGACGTCGAGCTACATACGCCGTGTCAAGTCGTCGAGACTGTAGACGCTTCGCTCGGTCGGGCTCGAGCCTGTAGCAGCATGGTCGGTGATGGCCTGCTTGTCCTCCTCGGTCGTGGGC
This sequence comes from Themeda triandra, assembly GCA_018135685.1. Lineage (NCBI taxonomy): Eukaryota > Viridiplantae > Streptophyta > Magnoliopsida > Poales > Poaceae > Themeda > Themeda triandra. The sequence continues at coordinate 17,653 of JAENPR010001466.1, forward strand.
TGACGTAATCGAGGCATGGCGTGGGCGTAATCGAGCACATGCGTCTGGGAACCCCGCGGTAAGGTCATCGAGGTGGGAAAGACAGAACGCCGTGCGCTCCATGCTGAAGTCGCGTCCGCCGTCACTCCTCGAGTGGTTGGAGGCCGCCTCGAGAGGACCGTGGTCCGGGCGATGGGACAATACGACGTAGTTGGTGGCATGGACGGTGTTCGAAGAGGAGCGCCGTACGTGGCACAGTGCACGGTATGGCCCTGCAGTGGTTCTGAGTCGTTTGACTGGGCGCCCTCGAGTCCCAAGATCAGAGCTGCCGCAGTCGTTTGGACAGTATGCTGTCTCAGACCTCATGGGTCTTCCGCACGAGAGTTGGCGAAAAGGTGATATTGATAGCTCAGTCTTAGCAGGGCAGGGCGCAACAGTGGCTTCTATCGTCCTGGAATCCGGGGGGACGGGCCGTGTAATGATAGATTTGACCGGCGTATGTCCTGGCATTTATGGGTTCGTAGCCATGATGTTAGGCGGAGTGGATGATATGTGATACCGTTCAAGTCACGAAGCCACGTGCGGATATGGATGGGCAATGATTGTAGGCCCGCTCGAGCGGGCGCCGCTCGAGCGTTCTCCGTCCCGCTCGAGCGGATGCCGTTCGAGTGGTTTCCGTCCCGCTCGAGCGGCCGCTCGAGCGGTTTCCGTCGTCGTCTCGCAGCCGTTCGCTCGAGCGGTTTCCGTATTTCCCTGTCGAGCGGGTGAGCGGTTGCTGCTCGAGTTTGGGAGTTTCGAGGCCTTGCGGGCACAGTGCTGGGCCGGCCCGGTGTGAGGCGGATTGGGGTTTCTCGGTTAATTCTTGGGAGATTTAGAGGTAGGATGGGTCGGGTTATTTTCCTCTAACGTATGCCTGATTTAAGACCCTAATCTAGGTACCCGACGGTAGCCCCGAGCCCTTGTTTGATTGTGAAACTTTAAACAAGGGATCATGTAGTGGAGTTGAAGTACCTAGAGTTGGGATTATTGTCGGTATTTCGAGGAGTCATTCCATCCTTTCTCCGTGGGGGGCGCGAAGCGTCCCCGCGGGGTAGCTCCGAGACCCGCAGGAATGAGGCATTCCTCGGGGGCTTTTGAGATGAACGATTCGGGCAAGAGTATTATTAATTGGAGTTGTGGTATCTCGAGGCGAAGATTTGTTCAACCGTTCGAGCCCCGAGTTTTTCCAGCTCCTCCCGTGTCGAGGGAGGTGGTTTGTGTGACTCGAGCTCCCGAGCCCCGAATGGCTGGGCTGGAGTCGTGATCCAGTTCGTTGGATCTCTTGGATCAGATCCAAGTGGCGAGAGGTCTGACACTACTCGCGGTCGAGCGAGCGCCACACCCGTGAGCCGATGGTGGGTAGTCCAAGTGAGAGCTCGACTCCTTTCGAGGGAGTCGGCTTCGTGGCCCGGGGCGCTCTCATTAAAGCGGGGCGCTTAGTTTCCGAGGACCGGCCCCGTTCGAGGGGACCGGCGGCTCGAGTGCCTCCGTCGGCGGGATCTCTTGGAAACCTAGTGCCCCGCCTTGGACACGCCATGCGGGTTCGAGGGTTCGTTCTCGAGCGTAACCTTTCGAGGGTTCCTTCCCATAGGCGCCGACGACTCGGGTGCTCGAGGGCGGCTGTTCGAACCCGTCCGTGGGTCGCCTCCGCTCCTCGAGACTTGTTTGTGGGACCGGGGTCCCCGGGTTTCTTACCGTGTAAGGGACCGTCCGTCGAGACGTCCGTCATTACGCATCCGTCCGTTGCGAACGGCGCGCCTTTTTAGGCGGAAACCGGCGTGTCGTGGTGATCGTGGCTTGGCGACGGTTCCGCTCCGTCTTGCGACGTGTGCGCCCTGTAAAGTGGAGGCAGTTGGCGGTTTGTCAGGGCATTTAATGCGGTTACCGTTTTTCGTCGAGTCCGCCGGGTGCGCGCGGCCGTTGGATGGCGTAATCTAGGCCGTCGGATGCGGCTTGCGTGGACCGTCTCGGGCTCTATAAATATAGAGGAGCAGGCTTCAGGTTCTACTTCCCTACAATCTTGCCTTCCTCGCCGCCCACGCTAGAGTAGCGCTTCTTTGTAGATTCCATCTCGCCGCCGCCGCCATTCTCTACGGTTGCCGCGCGCTGCCGGTGACCGCCGCGCCGTTCTCGCCCGTAGTCGCACTTTGTCCTTCGTACCCACTTCTCCCGGCGCCGCCGGCCGCGGGCCGCCGCCGCCGTCGTTCTCCCCGTTCGTCACCGCCATGGGGAGGACGTCCAAGAAGACGGGCGAGCTCCGGCCGAGGGCACCGGCCGGCAAAGGCAAGGGCAAGGGCAAGGGCGCCGCCAAGCCTTCCGTGCCGGTGGTGATGGCGGACGCGCTCCCATGGCCCCGGTCCACGGTGACCGAGGGGATGCTTTGCTCAACCTCGGTGAACGGCGGGTTACTTCCGCCCAATCCGGCGGAGGGTTACCGAGTGGAGGGTGCCGGACGACGGCGACCTCGAGCCCAATCCCCGCGGGGCTACATTCTGAGCTTCATCAGGTTCCACCGGCGGGGGCTTGGTGCGCGGCCGAGCCGCTTTATGCGGGCGCTCCCCCACCATTTCGGGGTCGAGCTCCAGCATTTCAACCCCAATTCCATCTCGCTCGCGGCTACCTATGCCGCCGTGTGCGAGGGATATTTGGGGATGGCGCCGCAGTGGGACCTGTTCACCCACGTCTTCAAGGCGACGCTCTTCACCAAGGCGGTGAAGAGCAAGAAGGCCGCTGACGATGATGGTGATGATGATGACGAGGAGGAGGAGGAGAACGAGGAGGAGAATGAGGAGGAGGAGGAGAAGGCGGTGCAGCCGAAGATCCGCCGCTATGTTCGAGCGGGTTCCTGCTCGCTCGGGCCGAAGAGGAAGGATGCTGGTTGTCCGCGCGTGGTCGTCAAATAATGCCAACTCGGGATCGAGAGTGGTTCTACCTCCGCAACGACGGGGGCCTTTTTTCGAATATACCGCGCGTGCTTACCGCTCCGGCTTCAAGCGGGCGCATGGCCGGCCGGCGCGCGCCAGCCCCGTATGAATTCCCGCTCGACGCCATTGCAAGCCTCCGCAACAAGAGGTCCGGCAACTTCTTCTTCAACATCTCGCACGTGGTCGCCGAGTTCCACGGCCGCCGGGTGCTTCCGCTCGCCGAGCGCCCGCCGCGGATCGACCGGATGACGAAGGACGCCGACCCTATGGCGCTCGAAGCCCGACAGGATGTCGACGAGCCCTCCGGCCGCCACGATCGTGGCCCGGTGCGCGACGCACCAATTGACTTGGGGAGGAACTTCAACGAGGACCAAGTCGGCATCTTCCGCATGCGCCGGAGCACAACCCGTTTGGGCTATGTAAGTTCTCTCGAGACCGTCTCTTTGTCGTATTCTTTGCTCGAGCAGCCTTTATTGAGATCGTTTTCTTTCCGAACATCATCGACCACGCGGAGTCGAGACCCCCGTGAAGGAGGACGCGCCCGATCGCGAGGTAAGGACGCCGAGAGGCGAACGAGGGCACGCCGCCGTGGTCTCGAGGAGGGAAAAAGAGCGCGGGAGGCTCTTGCGCTAGAGGAGAAGCAAAAGCGTAAGGCTAGGCGCCGCCGGAACGTGAAATACGCCTAGCGGCGGACCCGACCGTTGGACCCCGGTCTCGAGTCGTCCCCGACGAGGACGGGGGAGGACGACGACGACGATGACGATGATGCGGCCGGCCGGTGGTGACGCCGCGTCGTCGCTCGAGCCACGACGCTTGCTCGCTCTCGCGTGCGAGAGCCAACGTTGGTGCCGGAGCCTCGCGCGACGACTCGTCGCTTGTTCGAGCGGGTCGCGGGAGGGTCGTCGAGCCGCGGCGCTCGAGCGACGTCGCCCGGCCCGCAGGAGGCAACGGGGTGGGGCTTCCAGACTCTAGCCGCCGTGCCGCTCGTCGTCGCCGGCTCAAGCGGGCGGCGGGAGGAGTCGCCCGTCCCTCTAGCCATGGCGGTCGGGCGACGTCTCCCGGCGCGGCGGGCGCCGTCTCTCCGACGCGGCGGGAATCCTCCTCCCGCCGCCTTCTTCATCGGGGCGCGCACACCCGGCGACGGAGGCTGCGAATGTGCGCTCTTCAAGTCTGCGCGCCCGTCGAGCAGCGCCGGCCTCCTCTAGCGGCCGTCGGGCGAGCGATCCTCAACCGGCGAGGTCCCGGGGCCGTGAGGGACACCGTGCTGCGCGCCGGTCAAGGAGTCGGCCCGGGTCTCGAAGCCCCGAGCGGCACGGGTGGTGGGCTCGAGATCCCAAGCCCTCGAGTGACTCGAGGGGAGCGCTGTGGCCCGGAAGCCCCGAGCGCTTCGAGCAAGCCGACCGATTCGGCGGGTCTTTGTCTCGTCTGCGGGGTAAGTCTTTGGTCGACCTACCCTTTATTCCGCTTTTTTTTTTTGTTGTCAGTGTGCGAATGCTCGGTCATAATGATTTTTTGTTTTTCTCTTTCTTCCAGGACTAAGCGTTCTCTTCAGACGTTGGCGCCCCTCCCCTCCATGGTGCCCGTTAAGAGGCTGAGGAGCGTGGGTGGATCAAGCGGTACCCCGTCGATGCCAGGTGGAGTGACTCTCCCTCCCTCTACTCCCATTTGGTTAGAGCGGGCCAAGGACGCACTTAGGGCGTGGGAGGCCGACGGCCGCCGCGTCTCGTGCGGGTGCGGGGCCGTGACCAAGGTCTCGGGGGGGAGAGCGCCACCACCACCACGGCCCCGACTACCCTTCCGCTCGAGACTCCGACGTCGTCCGGCCGGCCTGGGTGACGCGGGCGGCGGGCGACCAAGGGGCGATGGCGCCGAGCCGGCGGCCTTTATCCCGGCGACGCAGGCCGGATCGGAGCGGCGGCCCGTCACGCTTGAGGATGAGAGTCCGAGCTCGGGCGCCAAGTCTTCCTGGCCAGTCGGCCTGCGCCGGCTCGAGGAGGAGCACAGGGAGACGGAGGAGGAGGAGACGCCGGCAGCCGCTGATCGGCCGGTGGGAGACGTGGCGATGCAGGAGGCGGGCCCGGTGTCTGAGCCTCAGCCGAGCCGGGCCTCAACCCTCCTCGGGATATGGAGGCCGAGTCCTCGGCCGGGCATCGGCCGAGGGGGACGCCCAAGCCGCCGCTCGAGAGGGTGCGGTCGAGGAGCACCCCGCCGTCATGCAAGAGGAGGAGAGGGCGGAGGAGCTGGTGGAGCAGCAGGCGGGGCCGGCGGCGCAGCCTGCTGCCGCAGGCGTCGAGGAGCGTCAGCCGCAGGTGGAGGAGCGGGCGAGCGGAGGAGCGCGGCGCAAGCGGGCGACGATCGGAGCGGCTCACCGCTACGGGCAGCGACGAGCGTCGGGCGGCGAGCAGGAGCGCCATCTTCGGCCATATCGGGCGCCGCCGCAACCTCCACAGTCCTGGCGGGGAGGGCGGTGCCCTACCTCGTGCGACTCGGAAACGGGCGAGGTGAGGTTCGAGGCCATGACCGACGCCGACCAATGGGAGGAAGCCCAAAGGAAACAGCGGCGGCGGCCATCATCGCTTGACCACATGCGGGCGGTCGGTCTCGGGCCCACCGAGCCCACCGATGTTTCCATCGAAGAGCGGAGGCGGGTCGAGGCGCGGCGCTCGCCCGGAGGCGTCTTCCTCCCGGAGCCGGCCCGCAACGCCCGACATCTTTGGCGGAGCGGGTGGTAATGGCGGCGTTGATTTGGAGGCGGTGAGGAGACTCCACTCCTCCGTCGATAAGGAGATGCGGGAGGAGTTCCCCATATGGGAAAGGCCACCGCGGTGCTCCCCCGACCTCGTTGACCACGAGGCTCCTCCGATCGTGATGAACGATCGAAGGAGCTCGAGGCGTATACGGAGGCCGAGGAACGCCGGCAATGGCTTGAGAACGCTTTGAAGACCGCCCGTCGCTCGTTTCGAGGACATGCCCCGGCTTCTTTCTGTGAGTACCTCTCATTGCCCTTTTTTGGTTTATCGTGATTATGACCTAATGTTTCCCCTTCATGGTTCAGACGACGCAAAGCCGCTCATATGCCAAATCGACACACATCCTCGCTACCCAAGAGAGTGAGCACGAGATCCGACGATACGTGCGGATGGGGCAGGAGGCCGAGGGCGAGCGGCACCGCTTTGCTCGGCTTCTTCGAGAGGCCAACGCCGCCTTGGTCGCCGCCAAAGAGGACGCCAAGAAAGCCCAAGACGAGCTCGCTCGAGTGGCGCAGGAGGCCGGCGCGGCGCAGCAGCAGGCAGGCGAGAAGCTTGCTCAAGCCGCGCAGGAGGCCGAGACTGCTCGTGGGAAGTTCGCGCAGCTTGCATGCGGCTTTCGAGCAGCTCAAGAAGGATGCAGCCGCGGCTTTGCAGGGCTACAAGGCCAAGTGCCGGGACATGGAGCAGCTCCAGAAGGAGAAGGCCGGCGTCGAGGCCTACGTAAAGGAGCTCCGTGCAATGGCCACCGGAGGCCGCCGAGAAGGAGGCTCTCTCGAGTGCTCTCGAGGTGGAGAAGGAGCGGGTGTCCAACCTCCGTCAAGTGGTGACGGACAAGGACCTCGCTATCCAGAGTGCCGGCAAGGCTCTCGAGGAGCTGCGTGTGGAGAAGCGCGACACCGAGCGCGCCCTCCGGAGAAAAGAGGCTGAGCTCTCGACTCGCTGCACCGGTAAGTGCTCGAGTCTTTTTTGTGCGTGATCCATACGTGTGGCTCGAGTACTTGATTAAGCATTTGACTATCGTCGTCTTTTTTTTTTTAGGTTTGGAGGCGGACCTGGCGGACGCGCGTGAGTACGCGGTCAACTCACGCGGCCCGGGCCGAAGGCGCGCTCCGGCCAAGGCCCGCATCACCGGCGCCATCGACACCCTTAGCGCCCTAGGGGCTTCCCGCCGGTGGCGGACGTCGAGGCCGGATGCCGGCCGTGGCTATGCCGACCGAGTCGTCGAGTTCGGCGCTTTCTGCGGAGCCGTGTCCGGACGCCCTCATCTTTGCTTTGCGCGCCGGACGATGGCCATCTTCTACTCGGGATTCGCCGTCTCGAGGGAGGAGGCCCGTGCGGGATGGAGGCCGTAGCGGCGGCTTTGCTTACGTCGAGGGCGAGCAAGAAGGAGGGGTCAACCCCGGATCGAGCAGCTCAAGGCCGAGCGCAGGAGCCGGGCGCACGTCTTGGAGATGATCTGGCTGCGAGAAGTCCTCCCGCCGTCGTTGAGTAGTTCTAGCCGGCTGCGTGAGCCGAAATCGGGCAACAAGGCCCTTGTAAGAAAAATATTCCGGTCGTGGAATGGCCTAAGTGGCCTAAAAAATCTTGACGCTTATAACTTGAATCGTTATGCTCTGGTTTTTTCTTTGCGCTCGACATCATTGTCCACTTCCTGCCTTTACTTTGTTTTAGCTGAGTGTTGGCGCTGTGCTCGAACCGCTTCGAGAGGGGATGAGTTGGGGTTCCGTAGCTCGGAAGCGTGGGAAGCCTTCTGCTCGATCGCCCTGGCTCGATGAGCTCGAGGTGACACAAACACTTAGCTTACGAAAAATTTCGAGGCGAGGAAGGGAAAAATTACGCCGAGCATCGTTTTCGAAAAAACTAGGTGCATTTTTCAAGGGCTTCGGGGGTTACCCCTGGTCTAGCCCCCGAGGGCTTGACTTTGTGGAAACAAAGTCGAGCCCACCTTGCGTATGAACAAAAAGTAAGAAACCGACTTATTTATTCATACCAACGGTATAATTTAAACGAAATATGTACAAGGCATCGAGGCCTAGGGGAAAAAGCGACGTAGCTGTTCGATGTTCCACGCGTTGGTGAGGGTCGAGCCTTTTCCGTCGGCTAACTTGTACGTCCCGGTTTCAACACCTTGACCACGATGAACGGACCTTCCCAAGGAGGAGTGAGCTTGTGGCGCCCTTGTTATCTTGGCGTCGACGGAGCACGAGGTCGCCGACGTTGAAATCCCTTCGCGCACGTTCTTCTCGTGGTACTGCCGTAGCTTCTGCTGATAGCGCGCAGAGTGTAGGAGCGCCGTGTCTCGAGCCTCCTCTGCTTGGTCGATGGCGTTTGCTAGCCTCTCCTGATTAGTCTGCTCATTGTAGGCCTTGAGTCGAGGGGACCCGTACTCGAGGTCGGTGGGGAGGATGGCCTCAGACCCATAGACCAAAAAGAACGGGGTGAACCCAGTGGCTCGACTTTCGGTCGTCCGCAGACTCCACAGGACAGACGGGAGTTCAGTCACCCACTTGTTGCCGTGTTTGTTCAAGCGTTTGAAGATTCTTGGCTTTAGTCCTTGCAAGATCATGCCATTTGCGCGCTCGACTTGGCCGTTAGTTCGAGGATAGGCGACTGCCGACCAGTTCACACGGATGTGATTCCGATCGCGAAGTCCAAGAACCTTTGCTGTGAACTGGGTGCCATTGTCGGTGATGATGACGTTAGGGACTCCGAGCGATGGATGAGGTCGTGAAGAACTCGACCGCTCGCTCCGAGCGAATGTTAGTGATGGGCTTGGCCTCGATCCACTTGGTGAACTTATCGATAGCTACGAGTAAGTGGGTGTGGCCTCCCGTTGTCTTTTTGAGGGGTCCGACCAGATCGAGCCCCCAGACCGCAAACGGCCACGTGAGGGGGATCATCTGGAGTGCGTGTGCTGGAAGATGCGTTTGTTTGGCGTAGAATTGGCATCCCTCACACGCTCGAACCAGCTTGGTGGCATCAGCAACGGCAGTGGGCCAGTAAAAGCCCTGGCGGAATGCGTTCCCGACAAGGGTTCTTGGTGCAGCATGGTGGCCACAAGCCCCCGAGTGCATGTCTCGGAGCAGCTTCCTGCCTTCCTCGATCGAGATGCACCGTTGGAGTACGCCAGCTGGGCTCCGGCGATAGAGCTCTCCGTCGTCTCCGTAAAGGACGTAAGTTTTGGCTCGACGAGCTAGCCGTCTTGCCTCCGTTCGATCCTTCTCGGGGAGTTCTCCTCGAGTGAGGTACTCGAGGAACGGTGCACGCCAATCGAGGTGGTGGGCTTGCGTCTTGGTCTATCTCCATGATCGTGGCCCCGTCGAGGGGGCATGGTTGTGGGCCGGCCGGCTCGACAGTGGTCCCGTCCCGGCCCCGAGTCCCATTTCACGGACGGCTCGTGAAGATCTTTCGAGAAGACGTTAGGGGGGAGCGGTGCTCGAGTTGACGCGATCTTGGCTAGCTCATCCGCCGCTTCATTGAAGCGTCTCGGAATATGGTTGAGCTCGAGGCCATGAAAGTTTGCTTCCAATTTGCGCACCTCATTGCAATATGCTTCCATCTTTTCGTCGTGGCGGCTCGAGGCTTTCATCACCCGGTCGATGACCGGTTGTGAGTCGCCTCGAGCGTCGAGGCGTCGAATCCCGAGCTCGATGGCGATACGCAACCCGAAGAACGAGCGCCTCATATTCGCCATGTTGTTCGAGGCGGCAAAGTGGATGCGCAAAGCACGTAGCGTATGTGCTCTCCAAGTGGTGAGATGAAGAGCAGCCCCGCGCCGCTCTGTTTTCATGAGCGACCCGTCGAAATACATGATCCACGGTTCAGCTTGAATGCAGCGGGGGAGTTGGACGTCGGTCCATTCTGCCACAAAGTCGGCCAGCACTTGGGATTTGATAGCTTTTCGTGGGGCATAAGTGATGGCCTCGCCCATGAGCTCGACCGACCACTTAGCGATTCGACCCACTACTTCCGGTTCGAATGATTTCCCCGAGCGGGAACGATGACACTCGTCACCGGGTGGCTAAGGAAGTAGTCGGAGTTTTCGTCGCGTGATCACGATCGAGTAGAGCAACTTTTGGATATGAGGGTATCGGATTTTGGCGTACGAGAGCACCTCGCCGATGAAATACACCGGCCGCCGGACGGGGAGCGCATGTCCTTCTTCCCCGCCTCTCGACCACTATGACCGTCTTGACCCCGAGTAGTTGCGGCAACATAGAGGAGGAGGGACTCGGCGGGTTCATCGTCTCGAGCTGGTCGAGGCGGCACGAGTACGGGGGGAGATGTGAGCATGCTCTTCGGCTTTGAGAGGGCCTCTTACGCCGGGCGCCCACGCAAAGTGCTCGGCTTTTCGAGGAGCGGTATAGGGGCAAGGCTTTCTCTCCTAAACGCGCAATGAACCGACGAGCGCGGCTAGGCACCCAGTGATCTTTTGCACCCCTTTCGGGTCTTTGATCGGCCCCATTCTCATGATGGCCGCGACCTTCTCGGGGTTGGCCTCGATGCCGCGGCTGGGAGACAATATACCCTAACAACATGCCTCGAGGCACGCCAAAAACACACTTCTCGGGATTCGGTTTGATGTTTCTAGCCGGAGGCATTCAAACGTCAATCGAGGTCCTCGATAAGGTTTTCTACCTTTCGAGTCTTGACAACGATGTCGTCGACGTAGGCCTCGACGGTCTCTCCAATGTGTTTCTCGAAAACACGGAGCATGCAGCCCGATATGTTGCCCCGGCGTTTCGAAGGCCGAAAGGCATCGTGACATAACAATACATGCCCATGGGGGTGATGAATGAAGTCGCGAGCTGGTCGGACCCCTTCATTTTGATTTGGTGATAGCCGAGTAAGCGTCGAGAAAAGAAAGTACTTCACAACCCGCGGTGGAATCGACAATCGATCTATTCGAGGTAAAGGGAACGGAACTTTGGGACATGCTTTATTTAAACCGGTGTAATCTACGCACATCCTCATTTTCCCGTTCTTTTTCTCTACTAATACGGGATTAGCTAACCACTCGGGATGATGTACCTCCTTGATGAATCCGGCCTTCTCGAGCTTCTCAACCTCCTCGCGGATGATCCTACGCTTCTCCTCGTCGAAGCGGCGCGGCGTTGTTTGACGGGCCTCGAACCGGACGGATCTCCAAGGCGTGCTCGGCGACATCCCTTGGTATGCCGGGCATATCCGAGGGACTCCACGCAAACATGTCGGCGTTTGCGCGGAGAAAGTCGACGAGCACCGCTTCCTATTTTGTCGAGGTGGCGGCGATGGTCAACGTCTTTTCCCCGAGGAGCTCGGATCGAGCGGGATCTTCTTGGTGTCGTCGGCGGGGTCGAAGTTGCCGGCTGTCGCTTGGGCGTTGGGGGAGAGGCCTCGGCTGCCATGTGGTCGAGCATCATGGCTAGGTCTTCGATGTTCCTAGCACGTTTGCCAACGACTCCCGTTCTCGACGCACTCCACGTCGCGGTGGTAGGCGTGCTCGTACGTGGAGCCGATGGTAATGACTCCTTTTGGTCCTGGCATCTTGAGCTTGAGGTAGGCGTAGTTGGGGATCGCCATGAATTTGGTATAGCATGGCCGCCCAAGATAGCGTGGTACGTCCTCGAATGTGGGTACGTCGAAAGTTAGGACCTCTCGACGGAAGTTCGAGCGCGTCCCAAAGACAACGGGGGGAGGTCGATGCGGCCGATCGTGAGTGCTTTCTTCCCGGGACCACCCCATGGAAGCCCCCGGCTCGGGCCGGAGGTCTCGCTTTTGTGAGGCCGAGCAACGTGAGGGTCTCCATGTAGATGATGTTGAGGCCGCCGCCTCCATCCATGAGAACTTTGGTGAAGCGAGCGTTGAGGATGATTGGGGCGACGACGAGAGGGTACGAGCGGGGTTGGTGACGTGGTGGATGATCATCACGGTTGAACGTGATGGGAGCATCCGACCAGTCGAGGAATTGAGGCGTGGCGGGTTTCATGGCAAAAACCTCCCTGCGCTCGGCCTTCCGCTCTCGGCGTGTCATGCGGGTGGTCGGGCCGCCGTAGATCATGTAGCACTCGGTGATGGGCGGATACCCACCATCGTCATCGTCGTTGGCCCGATCCTCGCCGCCCTTATCCTTCTTGCCATCGTCCTTGTCAATGCCAAATTTCTTGAAGTAACCTCGAAGCATGCGGCGGTCCTCGAGGTTATGTTTGATCAGCTCCTTGTGGTATGGGCGGGGCTGTTTTAGCATCTTATCGAAGACGCCCCCATCCGGTGGGGGTCTAGGCTTCTTGCGCTCGGCCGCGGCCACCTCGTCTTCCACGACCGCGCGCTTGCCTTGCTTTGGTTGCCCTTCTTCTTCTTCCCATTCTTCTTCCGGGTCTTGCTCGATCCCTCACCGCCCTCAGGGGGCGGTGCGGGCTTGTTTCCAGCCCCACCAAAGAAGGCTCCCACGGCCTCGTCACCGGCGGCGTAGTCGGCGACAACGTCCATGAGCTCGTTCACCGTCTTTGGGCGGTTGCGCCCGAGCTCTCGCACGAGCTCTTTGCACGTGGTGCCTGAGACAAACGCCAGGATGACGTCGTGGTCTGGGATGTGCGGTAGCTCGGTACGCAGCTTGGAGAAACGTCGAGCAAAATCCCGGAGAGATTCCGTGGTATTCTGCTTGCAATTTCGGAGATCCCACGAGTTGCCAGGTCGGACGTACGTGCCCTTGAAGTTCCCCTCGAAAATCTGGACCAAGTCGGCCCAATCGTGGATCTGATGGGGGGGGAGTTCCTCGAGCCACCGTCGAGCGGTGTCAGAGAGAAACAGCGGGAGTTGGCGTATGATCGCCTTATCCTCTCGTGCTCCTCCCGGTGCGGGCAGCCGGCCCGGAAGTCGGCCGGCCGAGCTCGGCTTGGTCTCCCGTTGTACTTGACCACGCTCGTGGGGGTCGAAACGGGTTTGGCAACGGCGTGTTGCGGATAGCTCGGACCGAAGACCCGAGGGCTGGTGGTTCGAGAAACCGCCGATCCTCGTCGCTGTCGTAGCGTCCCCCTCGATGGGCCTTGTAGCCACGGTCCTCGGCACCCGCAGCCTTGCGTCGTCGGTTGTCGTTGATGTCGTGACGCGCATCTGGAGGTGCACGGTTGTCGAGGATGCGTTCTCGAGCAGGTGTTCTACCACCTCGAGGGGGTGCCTCCTGGTGGACGGAACCCTCACGCTGCCTCGAGGCCGAGCTCTCGGCCTGCTGGACGGCGGCGACTTGGAGGAGCCCCTGGATCTCGTCCCGTATCCTTAAGGCGTGGGGATTCGAGGGTGCCGGCATGTCCCGCAGCAGCATAGCTGCCGCAAGTACATTCTGGCTCGCTCGAGGGAAATGGGGCGGCTCGGGTGGCGCCGGCCGCCCGTCGTTGACGATGCGGTTGAAGACTTCCCGTGCCTTTCCTCGAGCGCCAAGAGCTCGAGGAGGGGGTGGATGGTTCTGCTCAAGCGCGCGCTTGAGCAGTTCCAGACTTGCGCGTTCCTCATCCATCTTGGCCTCGATTTCCCTGAGCTGAGCCCATTGTGCTGCTTGAGCATCGCCTTCAGGCCGTCGATTGTCTTGCGCTCGTGGCGGTGGTCCCCGCGGCTCGATCACCTGCAGGGCTGCAGCCGCCGATGTTCCGACCGCTGGGGTCACCTGCCCGGTTAGGCTGCGAGGACGGCCATGGCGGCGTCATCTCGGGTCTCGTCATCCGACGGGGACGTCGTTGTTGAGATGAAAACACTCGCGTGCCGGGTCATAGCACCCGAGTCGAGTTATCGGAGTGCGGGCTAGCGCCGGACGGCGTCCGGGGCCTCCCGTGCTCTCCTCCTCGATCCGGCGGCGCATATCCCCGACCGTGTTGCGGCGTTGCGAGCCGGGTGCTGTTAAATCCATGGTTTGCGCGCCGGCCATACAATCTCCAAGTCCATGGTGGCATGCGGGGGGGCCGGGGGCTCCTCCTGCGGTCCCATGGCGGCCTGGATCTCGCCGGTAAGCGTGGTGGCGGCGTTGGTGAGCCCAAACGGGAGCTGCGACGAGCTCGGTAGAGCCCGTGTGACAACGGGTTGGGCGATGTCGGCGCGCGCGCTCGAGATGCCACGCCGGGCTCTCTCGGCGATCGCATGGCAAACGTGAAGCTAGGGTCCACGTCATGGGCTCCTGTCCATGTGGCACCTCCGCCACACCCTTGGCACTCATTTGGGTGCGTCGTGGTGTCCGGGCCGGGAGGGCACATGAGCAAAGTGCTCAAGGCTCTGCGCCTGGCGCGGTGGTGACGATCTTGGCGATGTCGGCGACGCGGTGGCGAACCGTGGTGGCGCGGCCGCGCGCGACCCCACCGCGCGCGGTGGCGATGAGCGTCCGGCTCCTCGGTTCTCCGATCGAGAGTAGAACCATGTCGTGGTCGGGCCGAGCGACACGAACTCTAGGCTCCCGAACCGGATCACCGTAGCGAACGGGAGCGTTGGAACGGGTGATGCCATCCGAAAAATGGCGGGAGTCGGGTAAGAACACGCAAGTACCCCTGCACAGCGCGCCAAGCGCCGGTGTTTCGTACCCGGGGGTATAACACCAACGAGTAAATTTACATTGCGTGCTCCCTAATCCGGATGGTGATGCAAGATGGACACAAGCGTTTATCCTGGTTCGGGCAAAGAATGCCCTACGTCCGACGGAGGAGTGAGTTTCGTGTTATCTTGCACCGGGGTGCTCGTACGGGGTGAATACAAGCGAGTCACGAGACTTAACGTGCGTGTGTGGGTGTGTCGTGAGTGAAGGCGCAAAGTGTTGTCGTCCTCCCAAAAACATCCCCTAAACTAGGCCCGGCGTCCCCTTTTATAGGCCAAGAGGAGGCTCGGGAGTACGAGTAGATAGGTTTGTCGTTGCGTGACGTCGAGCTACATACGCCGTGTCAAGTCGTCGAGACTGTAGACGCTTCGCTCGGTCGGGCTCGAGCACTGTAGCGGCATGGTCGGTGATGGCTCGCTTGTCCTCCTCGGTCGTGGGCGACGTAATCGAGGCATGGCGTGGGCGTAGTCGAGCACATGCGTCCGGGAACCCCGCGGTAAGGTCATCGAGGTGGGAAAGACGAACGCCGTGCGCTCCATCTTGAAGTCGCGTCCGCCGTCACTCCTCGAGTGGTTGGAGGCCGCCTCGAGAGGACCGTGGTCCGGCGATGGGACAATACGACGTAGTTGGTGGCATGGACGGTGTTCGAAGAGGAGCGCCGTACGTGGCACGGTGCACGGTATGGCCCTGCGGTGGTTACGAGTCGTTTGACCGGGCGCCTCGAGTCCCAAGATCGGAAGCCGCGCGATCGTTTGGACGATATCTTTGTCTCGGACCTCATGGGTCTTCCGCACGAGAGTTGGCGAAAAGGTGATATTGATAGCTCGGTCTTAGCGGGCGGGGGCGCAACACGGTGGCTTCTATCGTCCTGGAATCCGGGGACGGGCCGTGTAATGATAGATTTGACCGGCGTATGTCCGCTGTTATGGGTTACGTAGCCATGATGTTAGGCGGAGTGGATGATATGTGATCTTGTTCAAGTCCGAAGCCACGTGCGGATATGGATGGGCAATGATTGTAGGCCCGCTCGGCGGGCGCCCGCTCGAGCGTTCTCCGTCCCGCTCGAGCGGATGCCGTTCGAGTGGTTTCCGTCCCGCTCGAGCGGCCGCCGCTCGAGCGGTTTCCGTCGTCGTCTCGAGCGGCCGTTCGCTCGAGCGGTTTCCGTATTTCCTGTCGAGCGGGTGAGCGGTTGCTGCTCGAGTTTGGGAGTTTCGAGGCCTTGCGGGCTGACCGGGCCGGCCCGGTGTGAGGCGGATTGGGGTTTCTCCGGTTAATTCTTGGGAGATTTAGAGGTAGGATGAGTCGGGTTATTTTCCTCTAACGTACCTGATTTAAGACCCCCTAATCTAGGTACCCGACAGTAATCGTCGTCGTGTTGGACTTCGCGCGCTCCTGGTAACCACATTTGTTACCATTTTATGTGGCGTCTGTTTGTATCTGGACAACTTTGTTTCTGCTTTCTCCTGCTTAATGAAAAACGCGAAACGGTGTGGTCTCGAAAAAAAACTTGTACATATTTGTATCCAGCCCAATCTGGTGACCTAAACTCTGTCCAAACTTGAAAATTGTATAGTACAAGGGAACATAGCAATGTATTGTACTTTATTGGACTGGGCCTCATTGGATACCCTTGACTTGTGATAATTTCAATTGGCCCACTTATGAGAGTGGGCCAGCTGTCATTGGTAGCTTGTTGGTAGTGGAAGTGTGTTTGTTGTTTTAGTGGTTCTTGTCGTCGGTGATTGTGGTAGTCGAGTTGTAACATTGTGCTCACTGTGAGCTTATCTTCTTTTTAATATAATCGACATCTCTCCTGTCTGATTCGTTAAAAAAAGTTATAGGAGTGGGCCCTATTTATTTGCCTATATTCTTCTTGAGCATCAAAACTGGGCTCAATAAATACTTTGGGCTAGGAAATAATGTTCTTCACCCACCTAGCTGATTTTTTTGAGGGCAACCACCTAGCCGATTTTAGAACCAGGTGTTGTTGATGTACAAGTCATGGCGAATCATGAACCGGGCTACGTTGCTTGCCCGTGCGGAAGAACGGTCGCCTGTCGTTTTCAGGGATCGATCGATGATCGATCAGGGCTCGTTAGCTGTGGATCAACGACAATAATGCATGCCTAGACAAGCATCACACACTACACAGTACACACAGTAGTGTACGTACTACGTAGTACCGTGCCGTGCGGGCGGGCAGTTGCATGCGCGCATGGTTGACGCACGGCACAACGCCAGCAGGGTTGACACCTTTCCAATTCGCAAATTGCCACCTGCTCTGGCGCTCTGCTGAGTACACACGCTGCCACGCCCACTCGAGGCGTGTACGTATGGCCAGATCGACGAGGGGGCAATGCAATTATGCAAGGACAATGGCGACCATGTATCTAGCTAGTATCTAGTCTATCTACGCACCCGGCCGATCAATTGGCATGGAGACCCAGCCGGCTTTGATTGGTGCTGTCACCGGCTGACCGGCAGATAATCATCGACGAGATCGAAGGACCATCTGTCGCGCGCGTGGTCCTCCCTCGATCCACCAAGACATACAGCCACACACACAGATCCGTTGCCGCGCTCGACAAGGAAACTAATCCGTGGCCATTTGTTGTTCTGTCACGCATAGCAAGCAGGCCGGGTGGCAGCAGCTGCAGGGTGACATCAGCTAAATCTCCATGTCAAAAAAAAAAAAAAAAGAAAGCTAAATCTCCCAGACAGCACGTTCTCAGTACTATTATCATGATTAGCTAGTAGTAGGATACGTGTATGCGTGTATGTTTTTTTTTTTGACTGAACTGTATGCGTGTATGTTATTGTTAGGTCACGTGATTAGGATGTAGATTGCCTAACTATATTGTGCCAGATCATTTAGTTCCAGCCCAGCTCAGGCAATTGCTGATAAATTAGCTACTGCGACTTGTACATATAATTTGCCCACCAAATGATCATGAGCCAGTCCTTTCCCAACTAAATGCTGCCTTTAGCTCCGAGTCTAATTTTCAATTCCCTCCTTTTATTTCCATCAATCATCATGGATACTTGACACTTTGATCAGAACACTCAACCAACACTTTTAAACCTTGACTTACAGTTAATTGCATTTCAAATATTTATTAGTCAGTATATAGAAAAAGTAATCATGGGCAGGTAACTGAACACTAGTGCTTACATCGAGTATTTATAACTTGAAGGAGCCATCAACCAGCTCGTTGGCACCGCGACAGGGCCACTTGCATAATGTTGTCTCTGCGTCGCCGTCGTACGTCTTGTTTCTTCTCACTTGTCCGCCACCTTCCTTCCCAATTAACCACCACACGCTATACAGTTTTGTTCGTCATTTTAAGTAATTTGTTGGTGACTGCTGCTGAGTGCTGACACGTCTCAGTTCAGCCTTTAATTTGTTCGTGTGGGTTTCGTGTTGCGTGTGTCGCGTGTGTCGCGTTGGATAAACTACAAAGTCTATGTTTCTTTTTCCTTTTTTCTTCTTTTTTTTTACCTAAACTAACCTTGGATCTGACAGACTGAAACCGTTGCACGCATGGATCACCTCTGGATGCACCACAGTGTGATTAAATTCAGTGTACCCCGGGCCCGAGCTAATGTACACAACGTCGTCACGTTGGTTGACGGTTGCAACTGAATAATCCTGCAAGTGTGCTTAGCTGAATGATGAACTGTTTTAAATATCATTTGGATCATTGGATTTGGATGGCACCCGTCAGGCATCAGGGCTGATGCGCTGGAGGCATCCGGGAGCGTTTAGGGATCTGATGAAATTATTTTTGAGCGTGACCGCCAGCCCCTGATCTTTAGTAGCCAAGCTAATTAAGGACCCCAGGATTTGTCAAAATTTTTTTTTCTCTCGAATACGCAAAAGGTTTGCGCATCATTGTATTAAGTAGAAGAGAGTTATACAAGTTTTCTGGGGTGTTACAAATTTTAAACACAGCCCTCCACCCCAGAGCGCGTACAAACCGGACTACTCACGCACTAGACATTCTAATTTCCGCGCACCGGCCTCGATCCACAAGTCGGCGGTGTGCTTGATGTTGTTGAGGACCTGGTGGAGGGAGGTCTCCGCGCCTCTGAAGCACCTTGCGTTCCTCTCCTTCCAAATCTCCCAGGCGACGACGGCGAAGAGTAAATCCGCTCCTTTGCGCTTGGTCCCGTGCCATCTCTCTCTCCAGCTCTCCCACCACTCCTCGATTGACGTGGCGCCTATCCCAGCGGTGTTCGCTCGCAGCGTCACGAGGATGGCCTACCACACCTGGCGGGAGAAGGAACAGTTGGCGACGATGTGGTCGATCGTTTCTGGCTCTTGGTCGCAGAGGTAGCAGGTGCCGTTCGCCTGTAGTCCGTGCCTGTGTCGCCTGTCCGCCGTCCAGTGCCGTCGGCGGATGGCCAACCAGAGGAAGATCCTGACCCTCAGCGGCGCCCACGTCTTCTAGATCCTCTTGCAGCCTGGGATGGGGTGTGATCCAGCAAGGAGAGCCCTATGGGCTGATTTGGCCGTGTATCTTCCATCCGCTGTCCATCTCCAGACTACTCGGTCTTCCGCCTCGGTTAGTGTGGTCTGGTCGATCCGGTGCCGAAGGTTTAGGTATTCGGCGGCAGCTGAGACGGGCAGCCCCCTGGAGATCTGCCGCACCCAGGTTCTGCCCGTCTGGCCCCACTGGAGCCCCTCTGCCACCGTGGTCTCCCGGATCTCCCTTGCGCCGACGTGGTGTAGAAGCAGGGGCGCGATGTCGGCCACGGAGAGGCCATCGATCCACCTTGTCAAAAAAAAAAAAAAAGGACCCCAGGAACAGAGATACCAGGACAACGACCGCATTTCAAGTTGCAGTGTGTGAGCTTGCCCGCCGCCCGCGCACACAGACACAGCTGATGCCACGGTAGGCCACGCACGGCCAGGCTAGGTACGACGCTTGTACGTCTCGTCTAGGTCAGTACTGGAGTATTATGTGTAGCCACCGCTGGTCAAATAAAAAGAACGGTCAGCGACTCATCCGCCAACCTACCAACCGCTTTGCATACATAACGAATTCAAGATTAGATTTAATTTCTCTGGAGATCAGATCCTACGTAGATGTATCTATACGACACTCGCACTCTAGCTTTCTGTATCTCTCCTTAATTCAACTAATTGCTTGTCTTCAGAGGTGGTGTGTTGTGCAGTTACGTACCATTCATCAGGACAACGACACGGCTAGTGTGGAAAGGGAAATCGGCAATTTCGCCACGTGGGTGTAGTGCTTTTTCGTACATTTGGATGAGCAGATGGCGACAGTGGGAAATCGGCAATCATCAGGATTCAGGACGAGACGAAACAATTAGGCCTTGTTTAGTTCGCATCAAAGTTCCAAGTTTTTACACTCTCTCCATCACATCAATTTTTACACTCTTACATGGAGCACTAAATATAGGAAAAAAATTAACTAATGACAGTTTAGTTTGAAATCACGAGATGAATCTTTTGAGCCTAGTTGGTTCACGATTGGACAATATTTGTCAAATAAGACAAAAGCGTTACTTATTTATCATGTTGAAATTTTTTGCAATCTAAACAAGGCCTTAATTGCTGTGCGAATGGAGCTCCAAGCCCACTGGATAGAACCTCATAAGAAACCTTTTGCTCTTTTTCGGATGGGCCTAACATCATGATAAAATGGGCCTGCCGGCCCGTCCCATTTTGTATCCACCAGCGCATCGCCAATTACAAACCACGCTTCAGAAGAATTTTGTATCTGAAAGGACCTAATTGGCCTAGAGGGGGGGTGAATAGGCCTTTTTACAAAACCTGAAACTCACAAACTCGAAATTGCGGAAGTTAAATACCAGACCGGAAGTTCCGGGGTCTGGATCGGAAGTTCCGGCAGGGGAAGTCGGAACTTCCGGTTCAGACGAATCAGAACTTCCAGCACCTAAAAATGCTACGAAATCAGAGTGAATCGAGTTGCGATTTCAGATCCAAGTGTTACCACACCCTCCTTGATGTTGTTGAAGATGATGTTGATCTTCCCAAGACTTTGCACCGTTCCAAATCGTAGATCGAGACGATGCACCTATGAAATGGGGTCGAGAGGAAGAACAACAAATACAAAAGAACAAAGGGTAGTCGAAGCTACCTCTACAGCAAGACAAAGTATTTATCCCGAGGTTCGGCAATCCCCACAAAGGAGTTCCTACGTCCCCGTTATTGAGGTGACCACGTAGGTCCGACCACTTAGGTCTCCTCCCTCAAAGCAACCACAAAGGTTAGCCCGAGATTTCCACTAAGGATCAAAGGGTGATACAAACACTTCGGGTGCCCTCACAAATGATTCAACACGGGCAACCACGAAGAACGCCTAGCCGGCTAGGGTTCCAAGAACCCAAGAGTAACAAACACAAACCAAGCCGGCAAGACGAGGAACCAAAGTGCTCAAGTCGTAGATCGAAGCTCCCGCTCTCAAATATCACTTTCCTAGCTCAACAATCGAGGATTGGAGCTTGGAGGCTTAGGGGAGAGAGAGTGGGCGAGTTACAATTTGTTGGGAGAGCTTAGAGGCAAGAATGAAGTGAATAGACTTGGGTAACGGTTAGAAACGCAGTAAGAAGTATTTATAGTGAAGCATCGGAAGTTCCGGTGAGGACCATCGGAACTTCCGGTCCACTACGAACTAACCGTTGGCTTGTCGAGCGACGGGGCCGGATCGGAACTTCCGGTCGAGGACCGGAACTTCCGATCCGAACCGGAACCTCCGGCCGAGGCCGGAACAAAACTCTGATGCGCGCTGGCTCCGGTTCCTGTGCAAATCGGAACTTCCGGTCAGGGGACCGGAACTTCCGATCCGGCCTGGAACTTCCGGCCAAGGGCCGGAACAGAATGTCGATGCGCGGTCGCTTGGAGCACTGTGCAGATCGGAACTTCCGATCAGAGGACCGGAACTTCCTATCCAAGCTGAAAAACAGCTTTGCACGCCGACTCGAATATTTGTTTTAGCCGGAACTTCCGGTGCTACCACCGGAACTTCCGATCCGCCTCTCAGCCTAAAATTAGTTAGACAAGAGCACTTTTGAACCCCATTTTGCTAACTAGCTTTGTGTCCTCTTGATAGTGCGGCGTTTCCTACGACTCAAAGCAAAGATAAAAGATTAGAGCATCCGTGAGTCGAAGCGCCACCTTGTCCATGAAATTTAGGGTGCTTTAATTCACCAAATATTCAACTTGATTTCATCAATGGGTGACACTGTAGATTTCACTTGAAAGAGCATGTTAGTCCCTAATTTGATTGTCATCAATTATCCAAAACCCACATCGGGGCGAATGCACTTACAAACTCCCCCTTTTTGGTAATTGATGACAACCAACTTAGGCTTACATAAATATTAGGAAGAATTAAAGCTTTTGAATTCCAAAATTCAAGTGAAGCTCCCCCTTAATGTATGCATGGAATCTAGAATTTCAGATCTTGATTCAAATCAAGATGACATACATTAGGAACAAGCTCCCCCTAAATTTTGCAATCCGTGGGGTGCCTAAGTGTGTGTGATACAATAAAGCCGTGATGCATATGACAGGAGATATCACAAGAGTAAAACAAGAGAATTTGAATGGTTATGTAAGAAGGAAAAGCACTTGAGCTCAACATAACCATTCTAAAACCAACAACCACCATAAGCATCAACACAAAAGGCAAAACAAGCTAGAATAGATAATAAGCAAATAGTTTTAGCCTACAAGCATCCATCACACACAAAGTTCAAGTCTACCACATGGTTCACCACACGACGAGATAGAGATATAAAGACCGGCAAATAGCTATCCTATTACATAAAGGTAAGCCTAACACTCCCCCTTTGGCATCAAATGCCAAAAAAGGGTAGGCTGCGAGAAATCCCAAGGAGCTGCACTACTCATCATCATCATCATCATCATCATCAAGGTCATAGTTCACCAATGTGCTCTTGCCATGAGGATCAGAAGAGGTGGACTGCCCAAAAGTAAATGCAAACTGCGGAGGACGAGTGCCAGTAGAAGCTCTAGTGATGGCATCTGCTTCACCAAAGATGTCTCCCCACTCACAACCGAGCTGAACGTCCTGGCGCTGAAATGCGGACCGCTGCCCCTGATACTGCTCATAAGCTGAAAAGTCCCGCTGCTGCTGCTCATACTGTCCCTGTCCTTGACCTCCAGCTGGCTGCTGCTCATACTCACGCCACTGGTCATTAAAGGAGCGAAGAGGAGAGACCGGAGGGAGCCCGGCACGCTCCTCTAAGCGCCTCATGCGCTGATCCTGCTTGACCTGACAATAACAGAAGTAGGATACGAACCTCTGAAAAACACTGCCCATGCGCCATGACCACGGCCATGCCCACGGCCACGACCACGACCATGGCCGCCAGAACTCTCAGCAGAGGGATCCACAGGAACACCTTCATCCTCTTCTTCTGCAACAGCTGTCTCCTCAGTCTCTTGTCCAGTTTCACTGTCACCTGCTGCAGACTTAGCCTGAATCCGCCGTATAGCCCAATCCGGATGGCTAACATCATGCCCAAACCGAAGACCAGACACTTGCTCAATGATGTACATAAGATATGGAGCATAGGGAAATGACCGGTTGGCGGTCAAAGATATGTCCTTGATATGACGCTACGTAAAGTCCGACACACCGAACCTCTTCCCAAGTGCAAAGCAAACAAGAATAGCGGGAGCATGACCGTGAATGGAAGTGTAATCACCAACCTTGGGATCAATGGTTTCACGAAGCAAATTGTTGAGCACATAGAAGTAGGGCTTCAAACCAGGAGTCTTGCCGATGCTAGAGCGGGAGAGATACGGATACCGCCTTCAATGAAATCTGCTCTTGTGATAGGATTTGGATAGTAATCAAACAAACCGGGAAGATCACGGTCGGTATGATCAAAACCAAGAAGACGGCCGAACCGAACAAAATCACAGCGGTAATGCAGCCCCTCCGTCATCCAATGAAGTACCTTGTCTTGTTCATCAATGAAAATAGTTGCCCAAAACTGACAAAGTACCTCAGTATTCCAATCCTGTTTGAAGGTCATGAGGGGTAAAATGTTCCACTCCTCTAGACGGGTGATCAAAGCATCAATCTCAGGATTTTTCTTTGCTACTAATGAAGCTAGAGTGGGTGCCTTGTGCTTGATAATAGGAGTGGTTGGACCATAAAGACCAGACTTCAAGCATACTGACTCATAATAATCCCGCAAACCGAGACCAAAAGCGAGGATCAATACCTTCAAGCCGAGTCCAAACAAACGGAGGATCCCGACGCATACGCGAACATCGAGGACCGCTTCTTGTAGTCAATGCGAGGCGGCCGGTGGAGGAAGCGGGACGATGAGTGCTAGGGTTGCGAGAACCAGCTGGAGGAC
Source organism: Themeda triandra (assembly GCA_018135685.1). Lineage (NCBI taxonomy): Eukaryota > Viridiplantae > Streptophyta > Magnoliopsida > Poales > Poaceae > Themeda > Themeda triandra. The sequence continues at coordinate 41,283 of JAENPR010001466.1, forward strand.
GCTGAAGCACACGGTTCTGAGTGGCAACCCCAATCCGAACAGGAGAGTGGCGAACAATTGTCGGATCAATAGCACGGCCCTCCACATCAATGACATCAGGATTCTCTTCTGGCTCTTCCGCTGCTGCTGCGGAGCGCTGCTGCCGCTGACCTCGGGAGGAAGAGACAGACTGCTTATGAGAAGGACGACGGGTCCGAGGAGGACGGTCCTCCTCTCCATCCCCCAAACTTGGAGGGTGAGGACGCGAGGAGCGCGGAGGGTTGGAGCGACGCTGATCCATACTGCAATAGAAACACGGCAAGGAGAGTCTCAGACATGGCTCAAGTGAATGCGGCAATCGGATGAAGAAGCGGAAACACGGGCATGCACTGGACACGGCCCACCGGAAGTTCCGGTGCCTAGGGCCGGAAGTTCCGACCCGTGGCAGTGCGCGGCGCATGACCACGTTCCGACAAATCCAACCGTGGAAATTGCACAATAGGCATTCACAAGGCATGTATTGGCTAAACATAGCTAGCACGTGGAAGGAATCGAGCCAAAAACAAAGTACATTGGGAGATCGAGGCCAAAATCCCGGTACCTTGCTCTCCGAAGAGTGAGGGCCGAATCGACACGTGCCGAGCTCTCCCGGCGTCCACGAACACCACCAAGTCGATCTCCAAGGCTTGGGCAAGCTCCCCCTCGAAGGGATTTGAAAATGGCCGGAGGAGGAGGGAGATCGGAGGTGGGGCGGGTGGAGGCGCCGCCGCCGGCGTCGGTTTGGGAAGAAACGGGGTGAGAAGAAGAAAAAAAACTTTTACCACGCGGCCCCATATTTATACCGCAGTCATTTTGGCTGATCGGAAGTTCCGGTGGGGGCGACCGGAAGTTCCGATCCGGGCGAGTCAGATCGGCGCACAGACTTTGAACGGCCGGAGGTTCCGGGCCTAAACCGGAAGTTCCAATGCAGATCGAAAGTTCTGATAGAGGCCATCGGAAGTTCCGATAGGCCAAAATCCAGCGAAAAGAAATCCTAGAATGGTGAACCAAGAGATATACTTAAACCAACTCATATATGTCCAGATTTTAAGAAACCAGTACATAGCTATGGTCATATTTGAGCTGTGAAAAATAGATTTTGAAATTTTCACTCAAGTTTTTCACGAGAATTTTCATCCTATGCTAAACAAACAAGTATGCACGAGATGTCAAGCCATGTTACGAGAATCAACGATATTGAGTTCACGCCTCAAAGCACAAAATCTTGACTCATCTAGTGGCTTTGTGAAGATATCGGCTAACCGGAATTCGGTGCTCACATGTTGCACATCGATATCTCCTTTGGCTTGGTGGTCTCTCAGAAGTGATGGCGGATGTCTATGTGCTTTGTTCTAGAGTGGTTTATCGGGTTGTCGGCTAGCTTGACGGCCTCTCCTCATTGTCACACAAGAGGGAATCTTGCTTTGCTCACAACCAAAGTCCCTCAAGGTTTGCTTCATCCAAAGTAATTGGGCACAAAGAAGCGCCGGCCACCACATACTCGGCTTCAGTTTGTGGAAAGAGCAATGGAATTTTGCTTCTTAGAACTCCATGACACCAAGGACTTGCCAAGAAATTGACATGTCCCGGATGTACTCTTTCTCTCTACCCTGCAACCGGCATAATCCGAATCGGAGTAGCCAAGTAGAGTGAAAGTGGAGCCCTTGGGATACCATAAGCCAAGATTAGGTGTGAACACAAGATACCGAAAAATTCTCTTAACAGCCATGAGATGACATTCTTTCGGATTGGCTTGAAATCTTGCACACATGCACACGCTAAACATAATATCGGGCCTAGATGCACAAAGGTAAAGCAGGGATCCAATCATGGAGCGATATACCTTTTGATCTACAGCCTTGCCGTCATTATCAAGATCAAGATGTCCAGTTGTGGGCATTGGTGTCTTCATGGGCTTGGCCTCGTTCATGTCAAACTTCTTTAGCATGTCGGAGGTGTACTTGGTTTGACTTATGAACGTGCCATCTCTATGTTGCTTGATTTGAAAACCGAGAAAATATGTCAACTCTCCCATCATGGACATCTCAAACCTTTTGGTCATGATCCTACTAAATTGCTCACAGAGAACATCATTAGTACTACCAAATATAATGTCATCGACATATATTTGGCATATGAAAATATCATTATTGACTCTGCGAGTAAATAAAGTGGGATCGGCCTTTCCTATCTCAAACCCTTGTTTGATTAGGAAATCCTTGAGACAATCATACCAAGCTCTAGGGGCTTGCTTGAGCCCATAGAGTGCCTTTGAGAGCTTGTAGACATGGTTGGGACAATGTGGATCTTCAAAACCCGGTGGTTGCTCCACGTACACGTTTCGGAGAGGGGCCGTTGAGGAATGCACTTTTCACGTCCATTTGAAACAACTTGAAATCATGGTGAGCAGCAAAGGCAAGTAATATACGAATAGATTCAAGCCTAGCTACGGGTGCATAGGTCTCCCCAAAGTCCAAACCTTCGACTTGTGTAAAACCTTTGGCAACCAACCGTGCTTTGTTTCTTGTAACCACGCCGTACTCATCTTCTTTGTTGCGGAAGACCCATTTGGTACCTATAACATTTTGCTTGGGTCTTTCCACCAAGGACCGACTTCATTCCCGGTGAAGTTGTTCAATTCTTCTTGCATGGCTATTACCCGGTCCGGATCCCGCAGCGTCCTCCACCTTTTCTCGGCAAGATGGAAGAGACAAAAGAGTAATTTTCACGTAAAACCCGCTAAGCGTGAACGTGTTGTTACCCCTCTTTTGATGTCTCCCAAAATGCTATCAACGGGATGGTCCCGTTGAATTGATTGATGAACTCTTGGGTGAGGCACTGCTGTTCTTCTTTGGATGGGGCTGTTATCATCATCTTCATTGCCTTGATTGATTGAAAAATCAAGGTCTTGATCTTCTAGATCATCTCCTTGATTGATTTCATGATCTTGTGGAACATCATCATTAGCTTGTTCTCTTGAGTCACGATCCCTTCTTGCAGTGGAAGCATCATCATGAGCATCGGTTGACCCATGATGCATGGCGGGACCATGAGGAATTTGCACTTGTGCATCATCATCTTCTTCTTCAACGGGTTTGACTTCTCCGGTAGCTAGCTTCTTGATCGCTTGATGTGATGGTTCTTCTTTACCTACAATTTCAGCATTGACTTGCTCCTTTTGAGAGCCGTCGCTTTCATCGAAAGTCACGTCTACCGTTATTTCGGTTTGACCGGTGGTCTCATTGAAAACACGGTAGCCATGTTCGTTAGTACCATAACCAAGTAAGAACCCTTCATCAACCTTAGGTGAAAACTTAGAGTCTTTGGATTTCTTTCTAAGTATGAAACACTTGCATCCAAACACTCTAAAGTAGTCCACCTTAGGCTTTTTACCGGTTAGAAGTTCGTAGGCGGTCATGTTCCTTATCTTGTGCAAGTACAAGCGGTTGATGGTGTTGACGGTCGTTAACTCATAAAATTAACCGTCAACTTAACATGCAAATGGACCTATTTATAAATACTTGATAGATATAGGGTTACCACCGACGTAATTCCACGAGTTTTGGTGAATATCTATTTCGCGGGGTGACGGTGAAAACTACCCAAGATGGCCCACATGTCGGGTTTACATAGAGAGAAAGACCGAACGGGTGAAAAAGTATAATCTAGAAGACTCCGAGAAGGCAACACGAAACCGGGGCCCACTGGCAGCAGCTTGGCCGGCCGGCCCAGAGCCGGGGAGGAGTCGGCCGACTCCCCATCTCCACCAATCGGTGGAGTCTCGCGGATCCCGCCTCCACCGACTTTGAAGATCAATAATTATCGTCCATTTAGGTCGGTTTGATCCGAGGGCTGTGGTTAATCCTAGGGGGCTATATAAGCAGAGCTCCCCGGCCCCCGGGTGAAACCCTAATTCATTCTCCTATTCATTCAAGACTTCAATCCGGAGAGAGAGTTAGATAGAGAAGGGTCCCTCGAATGGATCTATCTCTATAGGGTATTAGTATCAAGAGAGATTGAGAGAGTATAGAGTGGAGGTAGATTTGGAGGAAGCCCGGCTGTCGGTGTCTCCTCTCCAGTGTACTGCGGGATCAAGTCTCCTAACCCGAGGCTTGGTTTCGAATCATTCGGCAATTCAACTTCTAATACTAGTAAGTTCGTTGTTATTATTGTTCTTTGGTTTACATGTTTACTTTATTCGCGCGTTGGGAATAGAGTAATCGTTCTTTAGCATAAGCGTGGTGCTTAGGCTAGGTTCACTTGTAGATGCTCCCTATTCGGCCGGAACCGTGGTAGTAGTGAGGGAAGTGACAATCCCTTTATTACCTTTGTAATCCACTTCCGTTGGTAGGTAAGGTAGGTCCTTTGTGCCCGGTTTAGCCTCCTCGTGGTGTCTATTCCTCGGGTACCCCCTTAGAACAAGTAGTCTCAAAGCTTGCCATAGGTTGGAAGAAGACCGACGGAGGAGTTCTCTCTATATCGCTTAATTCTCACTTGACTAGCAGCCCGGGGTAGTAGTAAAGATCGGGTTAGTCTATTGCACGTTTTCTCTTAGCGGATAAAAACAAATACGATACTCGGGACTTATCTCCGGGTGAAGTGCTCACCGATATCCGTGCGCTTGCGGATTATTTCTCTTTGATTCTTTCATGTGCGTATCTAGTGTCAACAGATGGCATGACATGCCGTGTTGACCGCTTCCGTCCAATAGTCTTTTTCTGAAATCTTGTATTCATCCAACATTGCTCTTGCAGCTTCGATGAGTGTCCGGTTCTTCCTCTCCACAACACCATTTTGTTGTGGAGTGTATGGAACCGAAAACTCATGTTTGATGCCTTCTTCATCAAGAAATGCTTCAATGTTGGTGTTCTTGAACTCCGTCCCATTGACACTTCTCACTTTCTTGATCTTCACTTCAAACTCATTTTGAGCTCTTCTAGCAAACTTCTTGAAGATCTCTTGGGTCTCACTTTTGTCCTTCAAAAAGAATACCCAAGTGAAGCGAGAAAAATCATCAACAATTACAAAACCATATTTGTTACCTCCAATGCTTATGTAAGCATTGGGTCCGAAGATATCCATATGTAGTAGCTCAAGAGGCCTTGTAGTTGTGACGATGTTTTTCGCGGGATGCTTAGCTCCAACTTGTTTGCCCGCTTGACATGCACTCGCAAATTCTATCTTTCTCAAAAGAAACATTTGTTAGTCCAAGGATGTGTCCACCTCTTTGGAGATCGGCCAAGTTCCTCATGCCAACATGAGCTAGTCGGCGATGCCATAACCAGCCCATGCTAGATTTTGCCACAAAACAAGTGTCGGACCCCACTCTACTAGCTGAAAAATCAACTATATAGAGCTTGCCCTTCAATTCACCAGTAAAGACAATAGAGGAATCCGATCTCTTAGAGACTTCCACACCCTTATCCATAAAGAGACAATTGTAGCCCATCACACACAATTGTGAGACAGACAACAGATTGTATCCCAATGAATCCACAAGTAAAACATTGGAAATGGAATTATCATTTGAGATAGCAACTTTACCCAATCCAAGAACATCTCCTTTACTATTGTCCCCAAAGACAATCCTTTCACTTGATGAAGCATTTGGTTGAAAGGAGGAGAACATACTTTCCGCCCCGGTCATATGGTTGGTGCATCCACTATCAAGCACCCATTTTGGTCCACCGGAAGCGTATTCCTGCAAAACAAATTCAAGCCTTTAATTTAGGTCCCGAGTTGGAACCTAGGGGTTAGACACATAAGACTTGGGAACCCAAACACTCCTCAAGATTTGTCTCTTCTTGAGAGCACCAACATATCTCACAACAATCTTTCCATCCTTGTCCCAACAACACATGTAATCACAAATGTTGTTATGTGAGATAGGCACTTGTTGCTTGGGCACCTCCACTTCGCTTCTTGTTGTTCTTGTTGCTTGCTAGTGGACTTGTGGGTGGAGTGGCATTGTTTACCTTATCAATAAGGTCAACAAGTGGTACACCTTTGTTGAACTTAACACATGCCACTCCATTCACCATGTTCCTTCCATTTGACTTACCATTGTACCTATTATATCCAAGGCCATCTTTGATGATGGGGTGCCTTGATGCCTTGAACACATTTGCCAGCTTGCTTATCCTTGCATTTGCAACCTTTCTTGACAATTGTGTTCAACCTTTGAATCTCCTTGTTTTTCTTTGCTAGCTCATCAAGATTAGTAGCACAAGCATTTACAACAATTTTTGAGGATTTTTCACAATTTTTACTTGTAGAAGCTTTGGCATCCTTGGAAGTGGTGGAAGTGCTAGTCCAAAGTTTCTCATAGTTTAGCTCAAGCTCATGATATTTGTTTGTCAAGCTTGTAAGGCTTTCTTGAGTCAAACTATGATCATTCTTTACACTAGCCAAAGAGTCGTTGAGTGAAGAATGTTCCTTAGCCAAGCGCTCATTAGTATCCTTGGCTAAAGACAATTCTACATTCAATTTCTCAACCTTCTCCTTTTCCTTGGAGAGACATGCCTCAAGTCCTTGGGTCTTCTCCCTTTCCTTTAGGAGCAATTCCCCTTGCGACTCAATACATGACTCAAGCTTATCTTTTGCCATAATTAGCTTCAAGATTTTAGTTGCAAAGCAACTTTACCATATTTCTTGAACAAATTTGAGGCATAGTCCTCATCATCTTCATCATCACTATTACAATCATGAGATGGAGATGAGGAGGAGTCGATTGTACCTTGTCTCCTAGTGCCATGAGGCAAATAGGAGCTTCATCCTCATCGTCGGAGAGGTTGGCGAAGAGTCTTGGTGATGAAGAGGTGTTGGTGAAGAGTGATGTCGAGGTAGAAGTCCCTTGAATGGCAATTGCAGCAACACTTGTTCCATTGTCATCTTCATCATCACTATCGCTGTCCGATTGCCACTCTTGACCTATGTGTGCTTCACCCTTCTTCTTGTCCTTGTACTTTTTGTCACCTTGTTTGTGATATCTTGATTTCTTCCCTTTGTTGGGACAATCGGCCGCAAGATGACCGGTGTCACCACATTCATAGCAAAACCTCTTCTTGTATGGCTTGTTTCCTCCATACCTTCTCATCTTATCTTTCTTCATCCTCAAATAGTTCTTGTAGTTGCCTACTAACATAGCTTGTTCTTCATCAAGATCATCATCATCCTTATGCTTGCCGCAAAGAACCTTTGTGGTGATGGCTTGGTTCACCTCCTTGGGATGCCGAAAGGGCAATGCTCTTACTTTCACTCTTGGCTTCCTTGGCTTCATCATCCAATACTTCATGCCGCATTAATTTTGCAAGCATTTCTTGAGGTGTCATGATCATATAGTTTTCCTTTTCCATGATGACAGAGGCAAGCACTTTATTCTTTGTTCGTAGATCCTACAAATCTTCCTTGCCGCCGCATTGTCATCCCAACATGTTGAACCAAGTGCTCTAATTTGGTTTACCATGGTCATGAATCTATCGAAGAACATCTTGGTTGTTTCTTCTTCACGAATTTGGAAATTCTCAAGCTTGTGTTGTAAGAGCTCGTGTTGCCAACCCTTACACTCTTGTCTCCTTCAAATGAAACTCTTATGGTTTCCCAAATTTGCTTTGCATTGGTCATTCCTATGACTTTGTTGTTGTCCTCCATGTTGAGGCATTGCAAGATCAAGGTTCTTTGCTGTTGCGTTGAGGTGAAAGTCTCTTTCATCTTCGGGTCCCCATTTACTTGGATCTTCCGGTATATCTATGCCAACACTCACAACTTCCCAACATCTTCTGCAATAAGATGTAGCTTCATTCTATGAGACCAATCGGTGTACCTTACACCATCAAATGGAGGTGGCTTGCCGGGGTTGATCATGGGCAAGCCGGGGTTGATGCTCTTGCTCGATGAACCGTACTCAAATGGCATCTTGTTATAGCTCTTGGGAGTTTTGTCGCCGCCTTCACTTGATGATTCACTTTGCTTTTCTTTTCTAAGAGCTGCGACAACTTGGTGAGTTGATCTTGCATCTTTGTCATCTGCTCTTGCTGCTGCATTTGTAGTGTAGTTGTGATCTTTTCTGTGATTTGCTCAATCATTTGCTTTTGTGTGGCTTCATCCATCTTGGCCAATGTTGTTCCTCACGCGGTCAAGCGTATATCCGAGGAACCGGGCTCCGATACCAATTGAAAGGACCTAATTGGCCTAGAGGGGGGGTGAATAGGCCTTTTTACAAAACCTGAAACTCACAAACTCGAAATTGCGGAAGTTAAATACCAGACCGGAAGTTCCGGGGTCTGGATCGGAAGTTCCGGCAAGGGAAGTCGGAACTTCCGGTACGAATCGAACTTCCAAAGCACCTAAAAATGCTACGAAATCGAGTGAATCGAGTTGCGATTTCGGATCCAAGTGTTACCACACCCTCCTTGATGTTGTTGAAGATGATGTTGATCTTCCCAAAACTTTGCACCGTTCCAAATCGTAGATCGAGACGATGCACCTATGAAATGGGGTCGAGAGGAAGAACAACAAATACAAAAGAACAAAGGGTAGTCGAAGCTACCTCACATGGCAAGACAAAGTTTTATCCCGAGGTTCGGCAATCCCCACAAAGGAGTTCCTACGTCCCCGTTGTTGAGGTGACCACGTAGGTCCGACCACTTAGGTCTCCTCCCTCAAAGCAACCACAAAGGTTAGCCCGAGATTTCCACTAAGGATCAAAGGGTGATACAAACACTTCGGGGTGCCCTCACAAATGATTCAACACGGGCAACCACGAAGAACGCCTAGCCGGCTAGGGTTCCAAGAACCCAAGAGTAACAAACACAAACCAAGCCGGCAAGACGAGGAACCAAAGTGCTCAAGTCGTAGATCGAAGCTCCCGCTCTCAAATCTCACTTCCCTAGCTCAACAATCGAGGATTGGAGCTTGGAGGCTTAGGGGAGAGAGAGTGGGCGAGTTACAATTTGTTGGGAGAGCTTAGAGGCAAGAATGAAGTGAATAGACTCGGGTAACGGTTAGAAATGCAGGTAAGAAGTATTTATAGTGAAGCATCGGAAGTTCGGTGAGGACCATCGAACTTCCGGTCCACTACGAACTAACCGTTGGCTTGTCGAGCCGACGGGGCGGATCGGAACTTCCGGTCAGAGGACCGGAACTTCCGATCCGAACTGGAACCTCCGGCCGAGGCCGGAACAAAACTCTGATGCGCGCTGGCTCCGGTTCCTGTGCAAATCGGAACTTCCGGTCAGGGGACCGGAACTTCCGATCCGGCCTGGAACTTCCGGCCAAGGGCCGGAACAGAATGTCGATGCGCGGTCGCTTGGAGCACCTTGGCAGTCGGAACTTCCGGTCGAGGACCGGAACTTCCGATCCAAGCTGAAAAACAGCTTTGCACGCTCGACTCGAATATTTGTTTTAGCCGGAACTTCCGGTGCTACCACCGGAACTTCCGATCTGCCTCTCTCGGCCCTAAAATTAGTTAGACAAGAGCACTTTTGAACCCCATTTTGCTAACTAGCTTTGTGTCCCTCTTGATAGTGCGGCGTTTCCTACGACTCAAAGCAAAGATAAAAGATTAGAGCATCCGTGAGTCGAAGCGCCTCCTTGTCCATGAAATTTAGGGTGCTTTAATTCACCAAATATTCAACTTGATTTCATCAATGGACTGACACCTGTAGATTTCACTTGAAAGAGCATGTTAGTCCCTAATTTGATTGTCATCAATTATCCAAAACCCACATCGGGGCGAATGCACTTACGGTATCCGGTCCATTCTTTTTTGTTTTAAGAACATTTTTAGGAGAATTTGCTAGAAGGCTTCAGAAGCAAATTCGTTTAGGTATTGGGTCTATTTTTTTTCGAATTTGACTAGAAGGCCTCGAAGTAAAATTCCTTTAGGTTTTGGGCCTCGTCAAGTCTGTTAGCTCATTCGGTTAGTTTTGGCCCTGTAGCTAGTGCGAAAAGACAAATATGCCCCTCCCTTGACCCCTCCCATTCGCGTGTGGAGGCGGCGTGTGGAGGCCACCGCTAAACAGCCAGTAGACCTCCGGCAAGAAGCGTACAAATCCGCCCCTGGTAGCAGGTGAGCGGGCTTCGGCGAGCACCAAGAAGGCGCCGCAAGCCAGTCGTGGAGTTGCCGTACCCGCGTAGCCGGACATGTACGCGATTCCTCTCTCCCTCTCTTCGATCCGCTCAGGAGAGCAGGGGCGCACCAGCGCCGTGCGTGTTCCGAGCTCCCAGCGCCGCGCGTGCATGCAGTCAATCTCCCTCCCTCACTCTATGTTGGTGCGTTCCGAGCAGCAAGGAGGTGCCCCCGTGGAGTCACGGTTGGGGAAGAAGACGGGATTCAATTCAATTCCAGATGTACATCCAAACATTTTTTTTGGTATTTGCGTGTCCTTAGATTCCAAATAGCAATTCCATCTATATCCAGACATCTGATTTGGTACTGTAGGCCATTTCCAATGCCACTCTGATTTGGTATTGGTACCCAATTCGAAGCCAGCATTTCAATATATCTACATCCAATTGACCCTACAAAATTGCATGCATCTATGTTGTTATGTGAGGTATATTTGTGCGGATATGCTAAAAATAATATATGTGATTATATATTGAATGATTTAAGTATATACATATATTTCAAAATATTATAAACACTCCAAATCATATTATTATTTTTTGATCTAGGGGTAAAATCATCTTTTTACACCTTACTTAACACCGTCAACCAGTCAAAACGGACGGAAGGCCTTTCGGCTAACAAAATTTTACTTCGAGACCTTCCAGCTAAATTCGAAAAAAAAGAGGCCCAATACGTAAACGTATTTAGGCCTTCTGACAAATTCACCCAACATTTTTTATCCAGCCCGGATGGCCAATTGCAGTGGGGATGGGCTGGAAGCCCATTTGCCGAAACGTCGTAACCAGCCATTTCTTGGCCTTTTCGGATGGGCCGAAGGATAATCATAAGATGGGCCTGACAGACCCGTGCATTGCTTCACTCTCACATGGGAAAGCACTGGTAATTGGGCCTTTGGAACGGATCGGCAAGGATCACTCGGGCCGCACGTCTAGTGTCTTTTTTTTTTCGTTCAATCACCTGACCAATTGACTCAGTCCTGACTGGATCTGTTTAATTACTTGGCGTAAACCATCACGGCGTGGAGCGCCCAGCACCATGCACAAAAATTACTCTACCGATTCATGGGCGGATAATATAGAGCAAACCCACGTGTGTGTAGCATTGACTTTTATGTGCGGACGTCCTAACCAACCTAACTCTCCGGTGGGTTCATTGCCATTGCTGAAAAAAGAGATAATTGTTTATTTGGCCCTAGAAAAAAGTTCGGTTTACTTATCGGCCCAATATTTCTCGAATTTGCTTATTTGGCCTCAAAGTAAAAATTTGTTACTTTTTAGGCCTTCCGTCCATCTCCGTGAGCTCTTACCGTTACTTTTCTACTCCATGGCACGTGAAAAGAAGAAATTACCCTCTCCTTCTTTTCCCCTCCTCTGCTCGGCCCCGACCGCGACTCAGTTGCTCGGACCCGACTCCGTAGCGGACGAAGGAAAAAAAAAAGTCGTCGGGCACCTCGGCATGGCGGATGCCCGATCCGCCGTCGGTGGAACGCCGGCGTCGGCGCCGTCCCTCCCTCATGCAGATCCGCCGGCGCCGGAGGTCTCTGCTGCAGATCCGCCCGCGCCGGTCCTTCCTGCGGGTGGCCGGGGGCGACGCGGTGGCGCCGCCGCTGCCCTAGTGCAGGGGCTCCGGCGGCACCAGGCGACGGCGGCCAGGCCCCCTGCGGCCAGGAGCAGGCCGGGGCGATCAGCCACCCCCGCGGCGAGCCCCCAACCCCACGGCCAGGAGCAAGTGGCTGGGGCGGCTAGCCACCCCGCCGCCGGGAGCCACAGCCGTGGCGCCTAGCCCCCCCTGTGGCCGGCGGTAGGAGGCGAGGGCGGCCAGCCCCTGCCGGCCGGGCCCCCAACCCGTCAACTCTGCTCCTCCAGCTCGCCAGCAAGAGTTAGTACGCTGTTTTTGGTGCTAGTGTATTCACTTGTGTTTCAGTTTATAATTTCTGAAATTGTATTCCAATTGTGCATTGCAGTATGGATTCCATGTTCAAGTTAGAAATCAAATTGGTTGGAAACCGTAAAAAGTGTAGACAAGAGTTCAGTTGTTATGCCTTTGACATGGATATTGATTCGGACAAAGCAAATTTTATGGATCTTGATAACACAGTGGTAGAAAAGTGCCGGCCTAATTATTTAGAAGTGGCTCATTTTCAGTATTATGATGAAGGACTGAAATCTTTTCCTGAAGTAAACACTGACCAAGACTTGATGAATATGTTTGAGAAACATCGGAAGAAAAAGTTCATCATCATGTTTGTTGTGTACTGAGGTCCTTCTGATGCATATGAGCCTGTCACAGTGTGGGATTTTAGTGAGGATGAGCAGCCTATTGGAGAGGATGATAATGCTGAGGAAGAGGATGTGAATGCTGAGGAAGAGGATGATGATGAGTACCTTAGGAACCCGGAACCACATAATGAACATGTAGGTGTTGAAGAGGAAGATATGTACCTTGACATTGTCCCCCAACCTAACACTGTACAACTGGTTCAAAGGCGAGTTGAGAGTTATGTTGTTGATGATAATGAGGATGAAAGTGGAGGAGGTGAGTCAGAGAATGATGATGAAGAAGAGGAGGAATGCAATGAACACAGCTATGTTCCAAGTATACATCATGATCCTAAGGATCCACCAATGAAAGAAGGCTCTACATATGCAAATATGTACACCTTCAAAGTGTCACTTTCTATGCATGCAATCAAACACCGCTTCGAGTTTAATATGGTAAAGAGTGGACCAAAGAGGTACAGGGCATATGTTGGTGGTCCTTATCGCACATTTTAGACCACCAATGAGGATATAAAGTCTATCCCAAACTTAGTAAATAGGGCTTTGCACTAACAACTTCCACGAGTTTCGGTGATTGTCGCTTGCAGGAAGACAACTCCGGAAATGCACACAAATGGGCCAAGAAACATAAGAAAACCATGAATAAGAAGGTGGCCCATTTACCCGATAATCTTGGGTCTCAAACATGGGCCAAAAAGCCCAACATAAACCCAAGAGGTGGAAGACCAAAACCCGGTCCAACTCCATCTCGGGCTGGTTGAGTGGGCCTCGGTAAACAAGCCATATCTCACTCATACAGACTCTGATTAAGGCAAACGAATATACATTGGAAAGCTATCGACGAGGCCCATCCACTCACCAAATTTCAGCCCAAACGGCCTTGGAGCTGGCGCGCTCGCGCCAGTGGCGCGGCCGCGCCCCGGCGGCTGCCAAACTGGACCCACTTTTGCAGGTTGGTGCATTAACTCGCTGGGAGGTCGGTTCTGGGGTGCGTCCAGGTTCATTGCATCTCAAAATGACATGGGGAGGTCGGTTTGCCACCTTCCAAGTGGGGATGTCACATTTGCAATGACCCCCTCCTCTCCACATATAAAAGGGGCTTTTTCCTCCTCATTCACCATCAATGATTCAAGGGAGAAAGAGCCACCACAAGATGTAGATTTAGAGCACCACTCCATAGGGCTATGCCCTAGTAGCTATAGAGATAGAGAGTGAGATGTGAGGTGTGAGAGCGGGGAGTCGTCGGGCTTGTCGATGCCTTTCCGACCTTGTACCTCTACGGGTATTCTACTCGGCTCCCTAACGGGATCTTGGCTAAGTGAGTATTCATGTTTCTTATTGTCTTTTGTGTCTTTTGTTTAGTAGAGCTTTACCAAGCTTGTTCATGGGTTCGATTGTCCGTCCTCGTGCGGATGCTCTAGTAGAGGGCCCCTGATAAAGACGGGTCACCCTGATCGACGCTAGAGTAGTAGTCGCTAGTGTAGACATGGTGTCTAGGCTAGAGGCTGCCTTCGTTTACCTCGCACTCCACGGTTGAGGTGGTAGGCGGCAGGTGGTGACAGCCCTGTCCGTCCTTTGTAATCCCCCACGTCCGGGTGTGGCGTAGAGCTACAGGCCGGCATCACTTGGCAGACCAGGTGCGATCCGGTGCCCGAAGTGAGCAAGTGGAAGTATTGTATCGCTATGCTTAGGACCCTAAAGCTATAGGAATCCATCTCTACCCACCTTTCTATCTTTACCCTTGGGTTGTTCCTTGGACGAATTAGCTAGGAGAAATACCTCCGTTCCCTGTGGAAAATACGATACCCTGAATACTTTCGGGTGAAGGCTACAACGGTACTTCCGTACGCTTGCGGATTCTCTGCATACGTTAAGAAATACCAACAGCATATTGTTCAATGAGGGACAAAGAGAAATGTCTATGGTGGATATATGCTTCTACAGAAAAGGATGACTCCACTGTAGTGGTAAGGCTTTGTGCATTTGTTACATGAGAATTCATATTGTTTCTATTCATCACTAAAAGTTTGTCTTTGTACAGGTGAGAAGCAAGGATATTGATCATAAGTGCTCTAGTCGAAGGTTGTCGAAGAAGGCCAAGAATGCAACAAAATATTGGATATGTGAATATTCGAAGGACTTCCTCATAGTGGATGCAACTTTGGGTCCAAAGGAATTGAAGAAGAAATTGAAAGAACACCATGGGGTGTCCATACCCTACCATAGAGTGTTTCAAGGTAAGACCTTAGCACTGAAACACCTTTATGGTGATTGGGATGCCAGCTTTAATAATCTGTTCAAATTCAAAGCACAAATTGAGAAATGTTGCCCTGGTAGCTTAGTGATTATTGACATCACATGGTAAATGAAAAGATCAGATTTAGAAGGTTTTTTCTAGCATTCAAGTCGTGCATAGATGGGTTCCTTAGTGCTTGTAGGCCATACCTTGCAATAGACAGTACATTCTTGACAGGAAGGTACAAGGGACAACTGGCCAGTGCTGTTGCTGTTGATGGACACAAGTGAATGTATCCTGTTTGCTTTGGAATTTTTGATTCAGAAACTACAGATAACTGGGTTTGGTTCATGACTCAGCTTAAACAGGCCATAGGATCACCAAGGGGTTTAACCATTTGTACTGATGCTGGACAGGCTGTGATGGCAGGGGTCGGTCAGGTATTTCCATCTGCTGAACATAGAGAATGCATGATCCACATGGTGACCAACTTCAAGAAAAGATATCGTGGTAAAGTGTTTAATGAGCACCTATGGGCAGCAGCTTACTCATGGAGCATGTATTGGTATGGAAAGCATATGAATGTCATGAGCACTGCAAAGCCAGCTACAATAGAATGGCTACTTGCAGATCACAATAAATTGTGGTCAAGGAGCCATTTTGACACCATTTGCAAGGTAGATTATGTGACCAACAACCTTGTAGAAAGTTTCAACAACTGGATCAAGCCTCACAAGTCCATGAACTTGGATGATTTCTTGGACAAGCTGAGACAAATGCTCGTGTCGAAGTGGAACAAAAGAAGGAAAATAGGGAAGAAACTCCAAGGCTTGATTCTACCCCACATCATTACAAATTTGAATGAGGAGAGTAAGGTGGGAAACTTGGAACTTGAAGAATGCTCGAAGAGATTGCGAGAAGATACGTAATGGGAGGAAGTGCACATCGATTTAAATTCAACCTTGCAGAGAGGACATGTGATTGTAGAAAATGGGATGTTTCTGGGATTCCTTGCAAGCATGCGCTAGCATTCATCACCTACCAAGATGGATCAATAGAGAGTTATGTTGACTTGTACTACTCGGTTGAGAAATTTAGACTTGCATATAGTCAGCTTATTCCAGCTATGCCAGACAAGTCTCAGTGGCCTGAATATAACCATGGATTTTTCATGCACTCACCTTTATTGACAAAAACAACTGGTAGGCCTAAAACTGAAAGGCACAAGGGTACCGGTGACAAGACAAAGAAAAAGGGACAGCACCAGTGCCCCATTTGCTTCGACTATGGACATCATTTCAAGAGTTGCAAGAGGGGCAACCCAAAAGATATTGAAGCTATGAAAGCCATCAAGTAATAATTTGTCTAGTCTTGCCTACCAATTCTATTTTTCCTTTGTTAGTATATGATATTCATTATTTTCATTCTACTCTTATTTCAGGGCAGCGAGAAAAAAAGAAGGCAAGGATCACCAAAGGTGCCAAAAATTCCATTATTCCTTTGTTGGAAGATGCACCACAGGCGACAATGACAATGCCCCCCAGGTTTGGTCTTCCTTCCTTTCTGTTATGGTAACAAAATCTAATAATTTTAGATTCATTCTAAATACATCTTTGTCACTGTAGTGATAACTTGGCAACAACATCTAATAATAAAAGGAGAAAAACTGAGGACTGTACACCAGAATCCTCTAAAAGGTATGTGACAACTTCCTCTCTACCATCACAGCTTCCTTTTAAAACCTAAATTAGTTACCTATTGTGACTGCCATAGCTTGGAGGTGACAAAGAAGAAAAAGGGAAACCAAAGTAATTCCAACTCTGGCCGTTCAAAATTGTAAGTTCACTAATTCAGAAATTAATTTATGAGAAGTCATCCAAATGTTTCACCTAATCTAAACCATTTGTTAATGTAGGTCAAGAAGTGGGTCAAATCAGCCTGCAGAACTTGTTCAAGTCAAGAAGAAGCGGTCAACCATACAAAAGAAGCTTGGCCTTCCAAAGCAAAAAGCCAAGAAAAATCCCATGGTGCCACTTGATAGCCCATCAATGGGTACAAGAAGCAAGAAGGACACTCCTAGCAGCCCCGCCATGAGCACATGAAGCAAAAGAAGGCTCAGTCTTTGATTTGTGATATATTTCATTGAGCACTCTATTTCATTCCCTTTACTCTATGCATGTGAGACCAATGTACCACTTTTTATGTGAACTTGATCGGTGGACTATGTGCACTATGGTGATCTGTGGACTATGTGACGTTATTTAAGTGAGAGTGAATTTGTGAACTATGGTTATGTTGGTTTTTAGAGAATTCCTATATAATTGTGTGCTTGCTAATATATATGTGGGTTATGTGAATAATTGTGTGCTGATGTGAGTATTTGGGAATATATATGTTGCTGATGTGAAAATTTGAGAATATATACATATATACATACTCAACATATACATAAAACAAGGAAAACTCTGTTTTTTATTTTTTTACCCCAGGGGTAAAATGGTCTTTTTACAGCCCACTTGACACCGTTAAGTCTCTCAAACTGACGAATGGCCTAAAAAGTAACAAATTTTTACTTTGAGGCCAAATAAGCAACTTCGGGAACTTTTTTCTAGGGCCAAATAAGCAATTGACTCAAAAAAAAACCCTACTGTATTGCCATTGCCATTGCCAGTTGTGATCTTTCAATGTGAGCTAATTGATCAGAAACTCATAGCATGTAGTATAACTTGAGTCATTAACCCTCGGTTTTACAACGCAATAGTCGACAGCACAACCCGTTGGACTTGTGTCCTGGTATGGTGTTGACGCTCAAATATGGCAAGGGAAGGTCAACGCACGTCCACAAAAGGCGGAACAGGCAAGTTCGGCGCGCCAGGCGAGCGCCGGACGCAGCCAGGCCGGCGTCGGACGCGTCCAGCGGGCGCCGGACGCGGTCCAGAGCCGCTCGCGGGAGGCCTGGGCGCCGGACGCCGCGCCGGACGCGGCGCTGGAGCGACGCGCGCGCCAACATGGCGCCGGACGCAGGCGCCAGGCATGTCCGGCGCGCGCCGGACGCGGCACAGAGGCCTTCGCGCGTGGGCCGAGCGCCGGACGCACGCGCCGGACGCGTCCGGCGCTCCCGTGACGCGCGTCCGGCGCGTGTCACGCACTGTTCCGAAACCAGTTCGCGTCCGGCGCTCCCGTGACGCGCGTCCGGCGCGTGTCACGCACTGTTCCGAAACCAGTTCTTTTCCAAATCGATTTTAGGTAACTTTTTGACGTGGGAAACTTGGAGAACGCGAGTTGGAGTTGTTTTCCACCGGGTTAAGACCACCCCCTCTATATATATGAGAGGATCATGGCCGATTGAACCCATCTACCTCAATCGACAAAACACAAAACAATCAAACATGATCTAATCTATCTTCTCCTACCTCTCTCCTCTCCGTCATCCTTCTCCGTCGCCGCTGCCATGAACAGGTGATCGACGACGACGACAAGCCCTAGAGTGGTCAGGCCGGCTAGGGCGCCCCATTGCCGTCGTGCGCCCACAAGGGTCTGTCCCGGGCGTGTGGGGTTTCGGGTTCAAGAGACTTCGCCGGCGTGTCTTGCGTATCGCGCTCCCGACGAGGCTCCTTCGGCGACGTGTCTTGCGTATCGCACTCATCACTGGAGGCACAAGGTCCAGGTGTGGACATCCGTTAGGCGCCGGCCGATCCCCGTATTCGGCTTGCCCTACATCTACCAGACGCCGGCCGATCCCCGTATTCGGCTTGCCCTACGTCTACTAGGCGCCGGCCGATCTCCGTATTCGGCTTGCCCTACATCGAGCGATCTAGCTCCGTATCCGGTGTGTTGGCCTAAATTAGCGTCAACATATGGTATGAAAATGGGCGGATATGAACAGAACTCTTGCACCATTCAGTGGCGGCGGCGTTGATCGATCAGATTGGTTTTCAGGAAACGGGTGAGGCTGCGGTTTGGGGTCAGATGGCACTAGCACTGTGAATGATTCTTGAGCGTGACAACAGCCAGCCGCAGCCCATGCAAATTGCAATGGGGGGATGGGCTGGAAGGGCCACTCGACGAAACCTGATAATGAGCCTTTTCAGACTGCTGCCTCCAAATATCATAATGGGCCGGAAGGTACGAGAAAACTGTGGGTATGGTTTGTGGAAGTGAAACATTTCAGATCAAATCACTTGACTTGACAGTTGTTAATTATCGGGCTATAGGTCGTCTCCGTGGCTCGCCCTGGACTATGATTGTTTGTCAGATTGCAGTCGGAGGGCAGTACGTGGACTGTCCGCCGGCTGCCAAGCTGTCCACCAAGTTATAAAGCGGGCTTTGCGGAAATCCGCCAGCTGCTACCGCCGCCAACGGCCAACGGGACTGGCGGACAAACCTTTGAAGCCCGCAAGCGTCCGCAAACACTACACACAACAAGCAAATATACACACAGAAAGCAAATATGCAAGCACGATAGCATGATGACCTTGCGTCCAGCACACTGAACCACATAAGTTTGTGACAGATTCTATAGTTCCAGTCTTCCAGAGCAAACAGGAAAGCATATCTGTTCTAGATAACCCAACCTAAGAGGAACATCCTACAATAAGTTTGTAACAGATTTCAGAAACATAAGAGCAAATCATTATCATTGTGACTTCTGAGCTTGCAACCCATCTCACAGTTTTCAGCACATACAAGGAAACATGTGAATTGACCAACCCAAGATGGCAAGATGAATGCATAAAGATAACATTATATTAAGTTTTGCTGCCATTTGAATCATGGTCATGCTGTAGAGATTTTGGCATCAACTACATAGTTCCAACAAAGAAGTATTATATATGGGATCAAATAAGTTATAATTTTTATTCTAGCTAATTCTCTACATCGCCTACATCCTCTGTTACCTTCAAGTCAGCATGGAATGAAATAAGAAAATGTCTATTAGAGCATAGTTACTGCCACTTTGAGTGTCCACAAAAATCTAAGACAATTACTGCCACTTCGAGTGTATATAGTACATACATAGAAGACTAAATGGATGTATAGTGTCATAAGTTGCAGAACACTAGGAAACTAAGGTATGGCAATGAAACCACAATATAGAATCATAAGTTGCAGAACACATCAGCAGTGCTAGTTAAGCACAGTGGAAGAAAACATACCTTCCTCTCTCAACCAATCTTGCAAACATACCAACACTTCTGTATTCTTGTTTGTACTCACTAACAACTCTTCCAGTAGTAGAAAATGCAGATTCAGAGGCTACTGTTGACACAGGTGCTGTAAATACATCTCTTGCCATACGTGAAATTATAGGGTATTTTGCACAATGCATCTTCCACCATTGCAGAACATCAAAGGTCTCTTGGTGAGGGAAAAGTCATCTTGGTAATACACCTCAAGCTCATTTTTCTCTTTCCTCCTTTTCTGCTGTGTAAGGTGTTGTTCCCAGTCTGCATAGCTATCTTCGTCATTAGCAATCTCATTATTTTGTTTTGGTTGTGAGTTGTTTTCATCATCCAATGTTGGTAAATATGGAGAGAACAAATTCTTCATTGTTGTCTTCACTCGTTCAGTGTATATGGGACCTTTCTCATCAAAACCTTTAGTCAAGTCAAGCAATACAAAGCCAAACTCGAATCTGGGATCTAACACAACTGGAATACAGATTTGCAGCAGAGAGAGGTCCCAATACTTTTGAAGCTTCAATTTCATCTTGACCGCCATAGCTGCAATGGAAGCATCTTTATTGGAAGCCTCTTTTTCTACTCTCATTTTGACATCCCAGAGGATACGAAAATAAAGTTGGGCTGTTGGGTAAGTGTACCTGAAACTGCATTTGTGCCATCATAGAAAATCTTGAATATGTCACAAAGCAAGTCTATTAGTACCCATTCTGGAGTTGATGGCTTATCTATGTAATTCACATCTTGTATGTACAAAACTTCAAAATGTTGTCCTATAATTCACTGCAGACTGGAGCATTAGGTAAGTTGAATTCCAACGTGTAGGTACATCTAGAGGAGTACACACTTCTCACATGATATACCAACTTGCACAATAATCTCCTCAAATTTCTCCTTCCGAGCTTGTGAGCTTCTAATGTATTTAACACTCTATCAAATGGAGTAATAGCATTGTCAAGTACCTTAAATCCATCTTGGATGATAAGGTTTAGAACATGTGTTGCGTAACGCATGTGGAGAAGATCACCATCTACCACAGCCAACTTTCTGTCCAAAAGATTTTTCCTTCAAATAACCCACCATTTTGTTGTTCTTTGCATTGTCCAGTGTTATACTGAAGAGATTATCCTCTAATTTCCAATCCTGTAAGCTCTTTAATATAGAGCTGGACAATGCAAATCCACCATGCGGTGAAGGAACCAAACCTATGCTTATAATTCTTTTCTGCAATTTCCAATCATTGTCAATGAAGTGACTACACACAAGTAACCTAGATTTTGAATTGACATCCACATATCCGATGTTAGACAAACCTTCAAATCTATATTCTTAATAATTTCTCAAAGGAATGTCTTTTTCTCTTCAAATGACCTCACCACATCTTCTATGACTGTGGTTCTAGAAACAATCTTAAATAATGGGTTCAAAGTAGCAATGAATTTTCTAAATGGAGGATGATCAACTATACTGAAAGGCAACTCCAATAAAACAATAAAGTTAACCATTGCTTCACGAGAGACTTCTTGATCAAACTTCCAGTTTTTCAGGTTAATTGCATCAGGGGACAAAGAGCCCGTGGTCATATTCTCAACCACTGCATTCATTCTATTGCGTTCTTTGCATACCTCTAAATGCATATTTTTGATGGAGTTTGATATGAAGCAATTTTCCACGCAGATTTCATATATTCTATAATCACATCATGTCATCATTATAATTAATATCTTCACACACCGAAACAGGACAGTTACAAATATGCAATGATACATTTTGCACAACATACTTCCATGCAAGATCGTGTAATAAGAAGAGCATATGCATACATGCATTTTAACATTATATTACAGTTTTACTATTTCACACACAGATGAGGTATCTCCAGCAGAAGTATATATATCATCAGTTAGGCTCTTGGGAGTAGTTGAATTTGATATCCCTTTGGGAACATGATGACTGCCTTGCGGGATACTTCCCCTCCTTTGATTGTGGTCCATCTGTAGTACTCAAAATAATCCAAAAGCATGTCAAAGCGCTGCCAGCATAAAAAAAATGTATAAATAGATTTGTCATGTGCCAGTAACTACCTATACTTTGTCACTAAAACATGGAGGAAAAGTGTCATGAAAAGCTTGCTAAATTCTGACGCAGGACAAGCCCTTATGCCTAACCCAAATGGCACAAAATTCTTCTGTGCATTTCGCTTTGATTCATCCTGAATTTCTGTAATTGTCAGTATTTTCGTAATGCAAATATATAGAAATTGGTAGGAATAAGTGGGTGTTAATTTTTCACTGACCAGCCACCTCCATGGATTAAAGTCGAGTGGATCTTCAAAGAATGCTGGGTTTAGATGCACTGCCATGGGACTCATCATAACCATCCACCCCGCTGGAATTGTATACCCTTCATCAAAGACAAATTAGTAAGACACAGCTTGGAAGAAAGAGTTCTTAATATACTCATGAAAATTAAAATAATTATGTACTATACTACCTAATCAAGAATGGAAATATAACTTTTTGGTAGAATTTTAAAAGTATGTTTACCATTCACTTGCACGTCTGTTAAAGTTTTCCTGAAAATTCCTGGTGTGGCATTACTCATTCTGGTAAGTTCGTTTATAACCTTCATGCAAAACAAGCTCACATAAGTTAGCAAGAGAAGAAGTTCCAAACATGCTAACCCAGCCAATGGTGAAATTAAACGGAAGCATAAATAAAGATCAAGATCACCAGAGTAGTGAAGGTCAGTGACTTGTACTCCTCCCATGTGAATCCAGAATTTGTGTCCTTTCTGTTCCTCAAAATTGCGTCATGCTCCTCCTGAAGCAAAATGATTTTGCATTCCAACATCAGCTACAAGTAGTGGATTGCTGAATTTAACCTTCCTTTCTGGAAAAGCTACTTTTGTATTTCTACATCTTTGTTTCAACATGGATATATGTCACTACCAAAATAGTGGTGTTCTCCTACTGTTTCTATGTAGTAATAAAACACTACTACTAGTCATAGCACATGAGAATCCTCAGTAGGAGGCATATATATGTTAGGGAAATTTTATACTAAATGTTGAATGCTAAAACGCTAAGAAATACCGAGTACATGTAGCGATACCTTGAGAGCATCCAGAACAACAGGGTTGTCACTGAGGAACTTGAACGCTAGTGTGAGATTGGGTGACAATGTCACAAAGCTGGAACTTGAACGCTAGTGTGAGATTGGGTGACAATGTCACAAAGCTGGTAAACAAGAGAGCAGAAAGTGCATCTGTAGCAAATTTGTCATCTATTGCTGGGTTTTCACTCTGTAGTTCTTCAACTATCAGGTCGAGAAGATCTCCATGCTTCTCAGGCGTGCTTAGCCTCTTCCTCAGCAGATTTGACATTATGTTCATCATATTGTTCTTTCCCTGCTCACAAAATAAAAGAATCATGGGGCTTAATATATATACAGACCCTGAACGTCGACATGCTCAAAGTTACATTGTTACAGTTGAGCAGCTTGCTGAATTGCATATATATGTTTAATATGAAGAAAATATTTGGTAATATTATTAAATAATCTTTATGCGTAACTCAAAAAATATGGCATACCTGCATGCACCGGTAAAACGTTGTCCCAGGGAAATATATAGGGAAAGATATCAACCCTTGAAGAAAAGAACTGTAGTTCTTTCTTAGTTCTCTCGACTCTGAGGGATGGAGGCCAAGCATCTTCTTAGCCACCAGAACAAAGATTATCTATGAAAAAAAATCAAGGAAACTTATTTAGTTTATAATAATTCGATAATATTTGAGTCTCCAGTGGCCATTAATGTACCAAATATACTTGTAGACTTTTGGTAGAGTGATTTGCATTGTATGGTAGCAGTATTATTGATTAAAAAAGAGTAAAATGCATTGTAGGTCCGTTAACTTCAGCACTGTCCCAAATGTGTCCATTAACTTAGAAACATTTATTCGGCCCAGTTAACTTGTGAGACTGTGCACTCCAGGTCCAAAGGCTGATTCCAGGCCGATTTTGCCTACGTAGCAAGGATAGCATGGCACAGACCCCGCGTCTTTTTAAAAAAAGACCCCCTGCAGCATCCAGTCCACACCTGGGCCTCCGTCCGCGCCATCATTGTGCCGCCCACCGCACCACCGTCGAGCCGTCGACGCGAAGCAGAGGAGGAAGATGGACAGGGCTAACACGATGAGGCCGCGACCGACGGCCGCCTTGCCCGCGTGCACGCGACGCAGCTCTGCACAGAGGGCGCGCACGTGGCCGATGGAGCACATGACTCGTGCCCGCGACCGCGTGGAGCTCCCTCCTGCGGCCCGGAGGCGCTCCTCCCGTAGCGACCAGCCTCGACGCGCTTCGTATCCCCATGGCTCGGCACGCACGAGGCGGCACGCCGGATGCGGATGCGGCGGCGCTGGCGGCGCGGCCGGGCTTGGAGGAGGCGCCTGCGGGGCAGTGGACCCGTTCGTGGCCGCTTGCGGCCAGCGGATCCCACGACGGAGTATCTGCCCGTGCCCATGACCGGAAGAGTCATGCAAGGAGCCCACGACCGGACCTCCTGCCCATGGCGGAGCACGGACCCACGGCCGGTGGCGCTCGAGGAAGTTGCGGCCGGAGGAGCAGCGCTTGGCACCCTTTCGTGACTGTGCGGACGGTGGGCGCGGCGGCCTCGGGCCGGGATGGCCTCGCAGCGCGGTGGACGGCAGGCGCAGGCGAGTCGCGGCCTCGCGGTGTAGCGGACGGCGGGTGCGGTGGCCGCGCGACGGCGGACTCGGCGAGCACGGGCGGCGGTGGAGGGCCTCGACGGAGGGCACGGACGGCCACGGCCGACGGCGCGGAGGTGGAGCTCGCTCCCACGGCCGGGGAGGCCCACCAGCGACGGTGCACGGAGCGCGCGCGTGACGGGTGCCGCCCAGCCATCGCGGGCGTGCGCGCGCACCTGGGGTAGCTCCGGCGCCGCTCGGCCGCGGCAGAGCAGCTCCCGTGCGCCGGCGAGTGGGGCGAGCGCCGTGGCGGTGCGGGTCAGAGTGGCAGAGCATCAACTCGTCGTGGCAGCGCAGCTGACGGTGGATGCGGCGGCCGCGCGACGGCGGACTCGGCGGGCACGGGCAGCGGCGGAGGGCCTCGACGGCGGGCACGGACGGCCGCGGCCGACGGCGCGGAGGTGGAGCCCGCTCCCACGACTGGGAAGGCCCGCCAGCGACGGCGCGCGGAGCTCGCGCGTGACGTGCGCCGCCCGGCCGCCGCGGGTTTGCGCGCGCCTGGAGCAGCTCCCGCGCACCGGCGAGGAGGGCGAGTGCCGTGGCGGTGCGTGTCGGCAGAGCATCAACTCGTTGTGGCGGCGCGGCGACGGGCAAGCAGGGCATGTGGGCGACGGCGGGCAAGCATGGCACGCGCGGGTCGAGTAGAGCATGGTGCGCGCGCCGCTGTGGGCGAGCAAGGCGCGCACGCGGGGCGTTGGCGGCGCGGTTGAGCACGGCGATCGCGGCCGCAGCAGCATGAGCGAGCATGGCGGACGCGCGTGGGCGGAGCTACCCGGCCAACACAACGCAAGAAGATGGGGTGGGAGACACCGTCACGCACACGACCATCCCCTGCTTTGCCTCTACGTTGAAGAAGAAGGGTGGGTGTTTTTGAAAAAAGACACGGGGCCGTGCCACTCTGTCCTTGCCACGTAGGCAAAACCGGCCTGGAATCAACCTTTGGACCTGGAGTGCGCGGTCTCACAAGTTAACTGGGCCAAATAAATGGTTTCTAAGTTAACGGATCCATTTGGGACAGTGCTGTAAGTTAACGGACCTACAGTGCATTTTTCTCATTAAAAAATTAACAGTACACTTTTAATTTTGCGATTCACACAGTTGGTTCTTGTGTGTGGTCAACAAATTAAACTATTATAACATGTTACTTGATAATATATGGACAGTGACTATATAAAACTATATGGAATACTGTTATCAAAAGAAAGGTTTCTCAGCGCTGTGTGGTTCATTAAATTATTATACAGTTGAAATTAAAGTCAAATTTTTATTTTGAAGGTCGTGTTAATACTATCAAGTAACATCGATGCTACATTTCAAAATGGAGGGAATATATATGTCGGCAGCACTTTCATTCTATCTTATTTAAGTCGACCATGAACTTATATGCAATATGTAAAAGTTGTTAGCTATAAATCATAATTGCACTTACATCAGGCGTGCTGTCATGCACATCGATGCTAGGATTAGTGGCCC
The DNA here is from genome assembly GCA_018135685.1 of Themeda triandra. NCBI lineage: Eukaryota > Viridiplantae > Streptophyta > Magnoliopsida > Poales > Poaceae > Themeda > Themeda triandra. The sequence continues at coordinate 67,366 of JAENPR010001466.1, forward strand.
ATTCAGCAAAACTGTCCGTAATGTCCTTTTCCAGTTCAGGAATGAGGTCTTGCTTTAGATATTCAAGACCAAATAATCTAGACATGAAGTTCCGAACAAACTTCTGAGAGGGCCACTGAACTCATCGATGGTCTTCTCACCAATAATGATATTAGCTGTCTCTGGGTACCAGCTCCGAAACAACTTCCCTTCTTGTTGAAATATGAAGCGGTTAACATCTGGATCAGCACAAACGACCATAGGTTGTCCCACTAAGTTTGTCTTGAAAATAGGACCGTACCTAAGAGCAATGACAACAATAAAAAGGTTATTGAGTTTAAAAGTTATTAGACATTATTGGAATCGTTACTTCAATAATCAACAATGCATGATTGTCACGGGAAGAATGGGGTATGAATAGAGGGAGCCACACCATGTTAAAGGTTGCTATCAGCGACGGGTCATTACCCTCATCACAAATGCGAGAAATCCACATAGTGACAACATGATTTTCCCATCTATGATGATACAATTTCATCCTTTTCTGATGACAGTAATCACAAGCGGTGGCTGAGGCTGCAGCTGAACGTGTCCTTTTTATATATTTGCGTATCTGACGATGATCATCAGAGATGTCTATATCATTTGACATCAGTGATGTGTTTATCTCTGAAAGGTATGTCTTCTTTGTGCTGTTTTGGCAAGAGCTAGGGGCTGAAAACACAGCTGCAACCTTAGAGTTTAGCACTTTCCAGTTTATTGCATTGTCTGATGTGGAACAGTACATATTTTGTTCGTATCCATTCCGACGCCAAACAAATGGTTAAGAACTTTTGGTCCCTACTCTATCTGCTAATATTATTGCACCATCCCATGTTGTCATAAACCTATGTTCTGCTTTCTGAAGAACCACGAACAAAACCTGCAGTAGGTTCTTAGGTATTGGAATCTTTGTTTTTAAATTCTCTATATATGGGTTGAGAAATGCTCCAGTGGGCGTCGTCTAAAAAATATATGTATATATACGGGTTCATTTCGAAATAGTGTGCTAATATCATTTGGTTTATAACTTAAAAAAACGTTATTTGAGTTGATTATGAAACAGGATACTGAAGGGCCTGGTGCCAATGATAACGAAATTCAAGTGCATTTTGAATGATCGGATTTCTAAACTCACCTCTGCATTCTTTGCTTGTAGAAATTTGGGATGTCCAAGGTGGAACTCATCTTGAAGAACTGCACGGTCTCGCCAATAATAGGTAAGCCCATGGAACCTGGGGGAAGGATCCCACTGCATGGCGGATTTATCCACTTGTACGCCCAGTGTACTAACCATCCCATTATCAGTGTAACAGCACAGAGAGGTATTAGTAATATCTCCATCCTCCTGCTCTAGAACTGATTTCTTCTAGAGTAGAAAAACTGATTGAGCCCTGCACATGGGAGCTGTGGTTTTTTACCGTCTCTTATATAAATATAGGAATACGGTATGATGTGTACAGTGTGTACGCAATAATGTGTTACAGTGTACACTGGTCTGTACCAGCACAGTATCGTTAATAATTGACATATTGTAATGTCCAAATTTTTGCAATTATTTAATATGTACACCTACTTGTAGAGTTTGCCATGGATTAGCTTCCAAATCTATAATAATAAATCTAATTGAAATCCAAGGGGAAAAAGAAGTCCATATAAACCTACCCTAATAATTGCAGAAGCTGGGATATTAATATATTCCCTTTTCTAAAAAAAAAAACTAATAAAAAATTATTATAATGCTAATCCCACCCGTTGCTCTTAAGTATAAATTAATTAAACATGAAGAACAGCAATAACTACCTGCTGTCAAAAGCTAGATCCCAGAATTTAAAAGCTCGTGTTATTCATACTACTATAAGGTTTTAGCAAAATTAATAAAATTTTGTTAGAGATAAGTCAATCCGTATTTTGCTGGCTACTTTGTGAAGACGGGCCTTGTATGACACTATATATATATGCCCCCACCCCCACGTCAGAAAGACGGGACTAAAATTTGACTAAAATTGAAATTACTGAACTTGACTAAAATTTGACAGAGATGATTTAGTACGATTCCCTGCTACTTTGTGCACATCGGTGTGACTATTATGTAAATATGTGTAAAAAATTGTTACCGAGTCTCACGCGCAGATGCCTTTGATCGCAGGATATGATGCAGGAGCACGGCAAACACTCAAGGTGACATGAACTGTGCCTGTTTAGAAATGGTTTTATCGATCAATGTATGTACACAAGCAGATGGAGCATAATATGAACACGGAGAATAGAATGGTGCAGGGGCCTTCTTATAACCAAAGAGGCATTGACTTTGCTCTGCTTCCCTGTATAACGTAATGCATGTGCACTTGTCATTGTGATACGCAACCAAGTTTTTTTACAACACCACGCGCCCCTCAAGTGCTCATTCTATTCTTTGATCAAATCCTCCTCCCTGTATAACGTAATGCATGTCGACTTGTCATCGCGATACGCTAACACAACCAAGTTTTTTTACAACACCACGCGCCCCTCAAGTGCTCAGTCTATTCTCGATCAAATCCAATAGCTAGGCTGTCGAGCATCAGTTGTGTGTGGACGGCACGTTACTGCCTTCTCGATCGGCAAGGCGCTGGTCATCCGCTATAGTGCTGCACCTTAACGACACACGCAATCAAGCATGCCGGCAGCCACTCTACATTAATTAACAGTTGTCAGCTGATGCATGCGCTGTTTTTTTTGCTGTTCTTTTAGGTAATCGCCGCGTTACTACTATTTTGGATTTCTTCTGATCCATCCAATCAATCATTGAATTTGTTTAACGTGATACCAATTGTTAGCTTGCAGTGCAGTTATCTGAATCTTTGGATCGAGAAAGACATGATCAAGTACTTAATCAACTATTTGTTGGACCATTTTGCGTTGCTTCTTTGCACACCGCCGGCTGAGGTGCTCAGTACTAGTATTAAAGAAAGTAGCTTGCTTCCTGATGTAGTATTGCATAATTTATTTGTAGCTTTTAACTTAGTTTTTTTAATTTAAGCTATATATCATGATTTTAGTGTGCGTACACCAAATTGCAGCACAAAGTTTCAAAGATATATCCTTTAATAGAATCTTGGCACTACGATTTTGTTTCTTTATCGAGTGCAGGCCGCACTCGGCAAATCCTGCTTTGCACTCGGCAATGGTTTTGTTGAGTGTCGCACTCAGCAAAGGGTACTCGACAAAGAATTCGTCGGCAAAAAATTCTTTGCTGAGTGCCACGTGTCGGGCACTCGGCAAAGTCTTTGCTAAGTGCCACGTCAGCACTCGGTAAAGTTAACATCCACCGTCACCTGGCAGTTTCTTTGTCGAGTGCTGACGTGGTAGGCACTCAGCAAAAAATTCTTATTTTTTTAAGAAAGAAAATAATCTTTGCCGAGTGCAGACGTGGCAGGCACTCGGCAAAGATTTTTTTTAAAATAATCTTTGCCGCTCAGCAAAGCTGTTGTGATGGGAAAATTTTACCCAGCTTTGCCGGCAAAGCTGGGTAAATTTTTTTTCTGTTTTTTCACATTCCCTGCATGCAGAGAACTTATTTGCTGAGTGCGTGACTTTGCCGAGGGTTAGGCACTCGGCAGAGAGTACTTTGCCGTGTGCTGGGTTTGGCACTTGGTAAAGTGGCTCTTTGCCGAGTACCCGATTTTTGCCACTCGGCAAACCTTTTTGCACTCGGCAAAGGTCCAGATTCTTGTAGTGTTGATCCGCTACTTGGCTATTGCCTCCTTCCTACCATCTTTGTGTTCTCCGTGTTCATCCATATTTATATTGGTAATGAAATCAGTTTTTGTTGCATGTATGCCAGTGATCAGTATGAAGCAGCTAGAGATCTACTGCTGGGCAAATTTCTACTCCGTGCCAGTCTAGGAGTGAGACAAACCAGTGCAACTCTGAATTCATAATAGTGAAAAACATTGGACCTGTCACTTCATAGTAAGAAAAATTGCGCATCACTACCATATACTAGTAGCCTATTCACTGCCGGATCTCAACCTTCACTTCCGGAAAATGAGCTGGCAGTGGGGCAAGTGGCAGCATGATGAAGTTTTTCTATACCACAACCTTTAATCAGCAACTGATTTGAAAATGCTGAAAGGGGTATAAAGCGATGGACAATCCATTGTTAAAAGTTATAACAATGGACCACTGCGGTTGAGTGTTAAAAGTTATAACGATGGACCCCTGCAGTTGCTATTGAAGCCATGGCTATATTTTCAGACATGTGTAGTGAGGAAGCAGGTGCAGCACAGCGACAACGACTTGATGCTCTTCCACGTCATCTACCATGGCATTCACACCTGCATTCTGAATACTGCATCCATGGAGACGTGGGGAACAGAACCTGAGCAGCCACAGGCACGAATGATACTCACTACTCCCAATGGCTTGGCTCTTAAGCTGTTTCGTTGTTGCATGCATCTTTCCAAAAGCGTGGCAGCTGCGTGTGGGTAGTTAGAGCAAGGATAATAATACAGCTTACTGTTATTCTCATTTTTCATATTGCCAAAAGTCTTAAATTATATCGAAGATGATTATGTAATCTACCTTATGATCATTTTACCAAAAAGTGCAAGCCTCAGTATCAGTAAGGTGTTATTTGCTTCATGGGACTGCTAACGGGAGGGTAATATGGTGCTAGTGCTAAAAGTTACGGTAGTGCAACTAAAAGCGCCTTTATGGCTTCAGCATCACTCAAAGATGGATCTACCTGCGTTTTCTGGCCTGATGTTTGGAATGGCAGATTACTGAGCTCTCAATACCCAGAGCTGTTCTCTCTTGCCAAAGACCGGCATGTTACAGTTCACTCCTTCATCTCACTGATGAATATGACAGACATGACAGATCTCTTCCATCCGCCTCCTTTATCCCAAGCTTATGCTCAGTTTCAGCTTTTGGCGGATACCCTGGCTGTCACCATTTTGCAGGAGGGCAACGATACTGCTAAGGAATGACCTCTAGAACCTGCACTGATAGCCGGTGTGCTAGCGCCGGTTTAAAATCTGGCACATATGTGGCCTCTAGAACTGGCACTGATAGCCAAATCTAGGGTACGTAGTACCTCTTCGTTTGCCGCAAAAGTAAAGAGGGTGTGGCTGTTGCATTGAGATAAATAAAAGTGACTATTGGCCTATCCGTTTGTAAATAAAGGGAGAACTGGAGGATGATGTGGCCTACGGAAAGGTCAAAGAAATATGCTAGTGGACTTTATCTTCATACAAGTTTATGATAGCATAATAATAAATACCACCTTATTCAATGCAAGAGGTAGAGTGTTGGTTTGCATACAAGTCTTTGTAGGACGTTAACATTGTAGGAACTTTTGATCCAAAAGCTAGATCCACATGTTTGTTCATGATGAGCAAAGGGATAGCTTAGGGGAGCTTGTTAATGTTCATTAAACCCCATGTTTGACCATTAACATTCTATTAAACTTAAGGTTTAACATACCATAAGTAGCCTTTTAGTATAATAAACGACCTAGTTACACTGTACTTGGAGAATTTGCATTCGAGGGTAAAATGGACAAAAACATTGAAGAAAACATCTTCTAGAAGGGACCCCACACGGCAGGGAGGTTAGGACCCACCACTCCCCCACCCATGTCATATTGTCATTGATAATGGGCAAGCAAGGAAGCGCACCTAGGAGTCCCCTCAACTACTAGTTTGAATTGGAGGCATCCGAGCGTGTTCGATGCATCCCTCTTGAATTGGAGGGCCCACCATTAGCAACTTAAACACCCATTGACCTTCAACCGGCTTGGGACAAGGATAATAGCTATCGGTGGGAGCTCTCTGTCGCCGTTAGATTGGAAGACAGTGGATCCAAGGGGATAGTCGAAACCCGCTCTCCACTTACCTGCTACTCACTCCTATAAGTACCCTCTAACTCCTAAACACTATGGGACCCTTTGGGATGTTGAAATTTCATAGGAATTATGTAGAAATTTCAAAGGAATTAGTTCATTTTTCACATATAAATGTATGAATAGGAAAAAAATCCCACATTCCAAAGGGGCCTATAAATAGGGGTGTTGAGCTATGGGGAAGGCATCACTATCAAGAAGCAACACTCCCTAGTAAAGATGAAGCTCATCCTTGAGCTCTAGTGTAATAGCTGAGCTAGTAGTGGGAACAAATTTAGAGAGCTCTGCTCGGGGTCAAGAGAGTATTTTGGTCTAGTATTTTCGATCGTTCAGGCCTGCCTGCCTGAGCTGTATGTGGCTCTCGAGTTAAGGACGAGAGGAGGAATGATGAATGAGTAATCCGACGTCGAGGGGGCTATGTCTTGGACGATGGTGGTGTTGGTGGCTGCCATGCCCACGCCCCACACACTGACGATCAAGTAGAGAAGGGGAGCAAAATGCGCTATAGGATGCAGGGTGTTTTTGGTAAATGACGCTGCAAAACCGGGCTGGTTTTCAGTTTTGGACCCAAGAGGGGCCAGATATCTGGTTTCCTAGTTCATAGACCCAAATAAGACAACACTACAAATTTACGGATCTACAGTGCATTTAACTCTTTAGAGAAATAGATAGTGAGATTTGTTTATATAAGAGTTATAGATACTGTTATTTGATTTGATTGAATATATCCCACACGTCTGCAATGGGCATATAAATGAAGTTAACCGGAGTAAGCTTATTGCATTGCACAAGTAACATGCATCCTGAGAGAGACTGCATACGGATCCTAGGTAGAAGCTATTTGAACAAAACAATAGAATATATCAAGATGTATTAATAGAATGACAAATTTGTTGTCTTTTAGTATCTGACGGATTTAATGTGGTCTTTGGCCCATATTTTATCAAATTAAATCAATAATTCTAAAGTGCATTTATATATTATATGCACAATATTATTTAGTCCCATATGGGTTTTGATTGGATGCTGACTTTTTTTTTTTTTTTTGACTTGTATGCACTGGATTTTTGGCGCTGGTTTGTGCAGAACCCACTATACAACAAACCACAAATTGAGTTGGATGCTCATTGAATTTATTTAACCGTTATTATTATTATATATATGTTGCATCCTAGAAGAATTTTGGCTGCTATTATGAAGGTAAATGATTGTAGCCCCTTTTATATTTTCCTAACAATCAGGTAGCTGACAACTTGTGAGGGGGCGGTAGCTCGGCTGCATATCATATGACTCTAGCTTGGCATCAATTTACTTTATATCGAAAGGATAATTTAGTGTATTTTTTTAGAACTGCTCCAATACTTCCTTTTAAAAAAATGCACGAATCTTAACTCGTCCAGCTGCAGCCCGAGCTCAGCCCAATCACAAAATGTGAAAGAAACATCCGTACTGACTCCGTGACTCCGTTTCCCGTCGCTCGTCTGCGTGACACCATGAGTCTCCGTCTCCACCATTCACTTCGTATCATATTCCTTCCCCGATCCATTACTTCGCAATCTGCAGCAAGGGCAACTGCGGCGCCGGCGAAGCTGTTGAGGACGGAGAGCCATGGCACCGCACACCGCAACCCATCGCCCCTAATTGAGAAATTCACGCACGGACGGATGCACGAACGTTTATTCCTAATAGAATTGGGCTGGGTTCTGGTTGATGCTGGACGGGCTAAGGTCTAGGCAGGATCTAGTTTTGTGCTTTGAGATGCGTGCAATTTTTTAGAAGGGAGTACCGGAGCAGTCGTCTTTTTTAAAAAAGGTCATCTCGGCTGCGTCAGCTGATTTTTAGATAGATTGTTAATGAGTTGAGCAAGGATGTTGATATACACATCAAGAAAAAAAAACAGATTAGAAGAAATGAAAAAGACGGGTTTGCTGCTTCATTAGAGTAGTATAATGGCAACACTCGTAACTAGGAAGGGAGGCAGGCTCTGCTGTGCCCGCTTCATTAAGCTCATCAGACTTTCATTCGTTAAGTGATGTATGTATGGAATCCTTTCATTCAGCTAGATGCCCGATCAGACTTGGTCTTAGCACATGCGGTAGCTAGGAAGGCGATACTTCAATGACATGATTGCCAATAATAGGAATCTCATCGAAGGAGACGTATAGATTTTGTAAGGTCAATATATATATTCCTTGCTTCTGAAGTAGGACAACATTGACAACCATTACTAGCTGGCACGTCTATCTATCCATGTTAGTGTCTGTGTCTTAAGGCTGATCGATTGTCCATTCTGCTTTGATTATTGACACTTGAGCCACTAATAAGCATTAGGTGGTGGTAGGGTGTCAGACTGATGGAGTTTGCAAAACTGCTAATTAATCGATCACACGACAAAAGAAAAATGATTGGCGTCGAACGAAAGGTATTATGTGACAGACGCGTCGATGTACATACTACTACAGAAGAAGTTTCGCTGCTATTTACAACAAACCATAAATTGAGTTGGATGCTCATTGAATTTATTTAACCGTTATTATTATTATTATTATATATATGTTGCATTCTAGATGAAGTTTCACTGCTATTATGAAGGTAAATGATTGTAGCCCCTTTTATATTTTCCTAACAATCTGTTATTGCAACTTGTGAGAGGCGGCGGTAGCTAGGCTGCATATCATATGACTCTTGTCATCAATTTACTTTATTATTATATATATGTTGCATCCTAGAAGAAGTTTCGCTGCTGTTATGAAGGTAAATGATTGTAGTCCCTTTTATATTTTCCTAACAACCTGGTACTGCAACTTGTGAGGCGGCGGTGTAGCTGGGCTGCATATATCATATGACTCTTGGCATTAATTTACTTTATATCAAAATGATTAGTGTACTTTTTTTAAAAGGTCATTTCGGCTGCGTCAGCTGATCTCTAGATAGATTGTTAATGAGCAAGGATGTTGATGTACACATCAAGACAAAAGTAGCAGATTAGAGGTAATGAAAAGGACAGGTCTGCTGTTTCATTAGAGTAGTAGTGGCAACACTCGTAACTAGGAAGGGAGGCACGCTCTGCTGTGCCCGCTTCGTCCGCTTTTTGGTTGCGCGTTTGTAAAATAGTATTTCGTGGTCGTGGCCCTCTCCGCTGCTTCCATTTGGTTGCGCGTTGAAGAAACACTAACAATACTATAAAAGGCCGTCCGCCTGGGCAAAGAAGCCCAGCTATCATCATTGAGTTCAGCATCAGTAAACTAAAGTAGCCTGCTTACGGGGGAAGCGCAGCGCACGCTATACGCGCTGCGGTGATGGCTCACGCTCATGGCCACCAAGAGGAGCTGCTGCAGGTGAAGCCTCCACCACAGGTAGCAGCCCTAGTGCTCTCTATCCTGCTCACCTGTCCTCTTCTTGTCCTCCTCGTGCGCCGCTGCTTTGGAACGATGACAACGTCGACGGCTACCACAAGAGGCAGAGAACAGCTGCTGAGCAAGCTGCCTTCGCCTCCAAGCCGGATCCCCATCATCGGCCACCTACACCTCGTCAGTCCCCGAGGCGTCCTACCGCATGTCTCCTTCCGTGACCTCTCCGCCAAGCATGGTCGCGATGGCCTCATGCTCCTCCACCTCGGTGCCATCCCCACGCTCATTGTCTCCTCGGCGAGAGCTGCCAAGGCCGTGTTGCGCATGCAAGACCACATCTTTGCGTCCAGGCCTTACTCCCCCGTCACCGACATCCTCTTCTATGGCTCCACGGACGTTGCGTTCTCACCCTACGGCGAGCACTGGCGCCAGGTCAAGAAGATCGCCACTACGCACCTCCTCACCAACAAGAAGGTCCGATCCTACCGCCATGCACGCGAGCATGAGGTAATAACCATGCTTCAATTGGAACAATAACTTATGTGTATTAGGGTTAGACTATGTTTTCCTATGGCTGATAATAGAATACACATTTACAACACATGTATTACTATAATTTATGTTAATTTTTACCGTTATTTTATAGCAAACAACGTTAGAAGGAGGTGACTATAATCTCGTAAATTAGTATAGTAGTTCTCATAACTCAAAGTGGCCACGAAATAAGTTATTCTGTGCCTAGCTATGTACTTGGCTTTCTCTCAATAGATGAAGATGGTTGCCTGAAAATAATTCACAACAGGTGAGGTTGGTGGTGGCTAAGATCCGCGAGGCGGCCACTTCAGGCACCGCTATTGACCTAAGCGAACTGCTCAACTTCTTCACCAACGACATCATATGTCACGCAGTGTCTGGCAAGTTCTTCAAGGAAGAAGGTCGGAATAAACTTTTCCGGGAGCTCGCCGAGACAAACTCGTTTCTCATAGGGGGTTTCAACCAAGAGGACTACTTCCCGATGCTTGTGAAGTTGGACCTCATCAAGAGAATTGTGTGTGCGAAGGCACAAAAGGTGAACAAGATGTGGGACGATTTGCTCAATACACTCATTGATGACCATGCAAGCAAGCCAGCGCCAGAACGTGATGTGGAGGACAGTGACTTCATTGATGTCTTGCTTTCCCTTCAACAAGAGTACAACCTCACGAGAGATCATATCAAGGCGCAACTTGTGGTATATAATGGCGTGACCTCATCCCACAACTATGATATACACATATATTTTATATACATATATATACTGCAGATTCTTATATATTTGTATCCATATGTATGTAGGTCATGTTTGAAGCTGGCACAGATTCATCATCCATAGTGCTGGAATATGCGATGGTTCAGCTCATGCAAAACCCCTACGTCATGAACAAGCTACAAGTTGAGGTGAGAAGCATTATAGCCAAGGGAAAAGAGATAGTTTCTGAAGACGAGCTTAACAGTTTAGCCTACCTGAAGGCAGTCATCAAAGAGACACTCCGACTCCATATGCCATTACCGCTCCTTGTGCCCCACCTCTCCACTGCCGATTGCAACATAGAAGGATACATGATACCTTCAGGAACACGTGTCATTGTTAATAGTTGGGCTCTTGCAAGGGATCCTAGATATTGGGAAAAAGCTGATGAGTTCATGCCTGAGCGGTTCATGGAAGGCGGTAGCGCTGCAGCTGTGGACAATAAGGGAAATGATTTCCATTACTTACCATTTGGGGCAGGGCGAAGGATGTGTCCGGGTACCCACTTTGGAAGTTCCACTATTGAAGTCATGCTTGCAAACCTTGTCTACCACTTCAATTGGGAGCTACCTGTGGAATTAGAAAAGAAAGGTATTGATATGACTGAATCGCTTGGGGTGACACTGCATCGCAAAGAGAAACTGCTCCTTGTCCCTATAGTTCCATAAAATTAAAGCGTTATTATATGGAGTCCTTTATGTACACTTGTGGAATCGATTGTACACTACGTGGGTTTTGAACTTGTTGAAGTACTCGTGGTAAATAAAGAAAGCATGCATTACATCTTTACACCATGCGCCAATCTGTTTTTTTATTTGTGACTGCAAATTTACAAACAAACACTACCGGACAGCATCTCTTTAATTTGCCGAGTGCAAAGAGGTTTGCTGAGGGAGAAGTGGAGGAGTGGAGGATGATGTGACCTACGGAAAGGTCAGAGAAATATGCTAGTGGGCTTTATCTTTATATGAGTTTAAGATAGCACAGTAATAAATACCACCTCATTCAATGCAAGAGGTAGAGTGTTGGTTTGCATACAAGTCTTTGTAGGACGTTAACATTGTAGGAACTTTTGATCCAAATGCTAGATCCACATCTTTGTTCATGATGAGCAAAGGGATAGCTTAAGGGAGCTTGTTAATGTTCATTAAACCCCATGTTTGACCATTAACATTCTATGAAACTTAAGGTTTATCACACCATAAGTAGGCTTTTAGTATAATAAATGACCTAGTTACACTGTACTTACAGAATTTGCATTCAAGGGTAAAATGGACAAAATATTGAAGAAAATATCTTCTAGAAGGGACCCTACACGGCAGGGAGGTTAGGACCCACCACTCCCCCACCCATGTCATTGATAATGGGCAAGCAAGGAAGTGTAGGAGTCCCCTCAACTACTAGTTTGAGTTGGAGGCATCCAAGGGTGTTGGATGCACCTCTCTTGAATTGGAGGGCCCACCATTAGCAACTTAAACACCCATCGACCTTCAACCGGTTTGGGACAAGGATAGTAGCTATCGGTGGGAGCTCTCTGTCGCCGTTAGATTAGAAGACGGTGGATCCAAGGGGATAGACGACACCCCATAACTCCTAAATACTATGGGACCCTTTGGGATGTTGAAATTTCATAGGAATTATGTAGAAATTTCAAAGGAATTAGTTCATTTTGCACATATGAATGTACGAATAGGAAAAAAAATCCCACATTCCAAAGGGGCCTATAAATAGGGGTGTTGAGCTATGGGGAAGGCATCACTATCAAGAAGCAACACTCCCCAGTAAAGATGAAGCTCATCCTTGAGCTCTAGTGTAATAATTAAGATAGTAGTGGGAATAAGTTTAGAGAGCTCTGCTCGGAGTCAAGAGAGTATTTTGGTCTAGTATTTTCGATCGATCAGACCTGCCTACCTGAGCTCTATGTGGCTCTCGAGTTAAGGACGAGAGGAGGAATGAATGAATGAGTAATCCGACGATGAGGGGGCCTGATGTCTTGGACGATGGTGGTGTTGGTGGCTGCCATGCCCACTCTCCACTCACTGATGATCAAGTAGAGAAGGGGACCAAAATGCGTTGTAGGATGCAGGGTGTTTTGGATAAATGACACGTCAAAACTAGACTTGTTTTCAGTTTTGGACCCAAGAGGGGCCAGATCTCTGATTTCCTAGTTCATGGTCCCAAATAAGACAACGTCTCTTTACTGAGTGCAAAGAGGTTTGCCGAGGGCAATATTTGGGGCACACGGCAAAAGCTTATCTTTGCCGACAACGAAAGACACTCGACAAAGGATGCTTTGTCAAGTGCCTAGCACTCGGCAAAGGAGGGCACTTGGCAAAGCCAGTCGTCAGCAAAGGTGTTCTCAGATGATGGCCCTAGCCCCACGTCACCCTTTGCCAAGTGGTGACCATTAGCACTAAGCAAAGGCATAGTTTTAGCCAAGTGTCGTCCCTTATTGTACCGAGCAGAAATACGAGGGTCAACACCGTGACCCGCTTAGCAACATCGTCATCGATCCTAAGCCTTGCTCACCTCTCGCCCACCTCTATGGCACGCCTTTTCAGACTTCTGAATTTGGTGGCAAAGTTGTGGCGCAAACGCTCCTCTCAATGAACTTGATGAAGCCATGCAACCTAGCCAGTTCGATGCTCCTGTCGTGCACCATAAACGTGTCGATGCTATCCGATGTCGTAGGAGAGCTCCCTCACTTCGCTGGGCCGGATCTTGTCCTGATTTTCAACCTCTAGTCTGGTAGTGTGCTAGAGACCGTCTCGAGCGCACCATGCATGCTCCTGAGCTCGGCTTCGAGGAACATGATCTCCCCCTTCAGCCCCTTTTGCAGGTTGTACTCATTGACCAGCAGCTCACCAAGCATGGAGAGGACGGTGGACAGTGCCCCCTTTCACGATCTCCATGGATTGATCTGTCTGTCCCAGCACGATAAGTGCAACTAGTGAGGTTGCCGTACGTGGTTTCTAGTTCATATACGCGCATTGCACCAGGGGACACCAAACCTCAATCTGTTTCGCTAATCTCACTATGCGTTTCTTGTGGAGGAATTCAGATTCAGCAATAAAATTTGCATCTATAGGCGGAGCGTCGAAGAAGCATGTACTTTTCTAAGAAATACAAAAACGAGCTCCGATCCGAGCTCACATCTAGGCATCTAGCTCTTGATCGACCTGGCCGACCCACGACCGTAGGAACTACTGAGAACGTACGAGCAAGAATGATCGAGCTGGGACTCACCGGTGGACGCTGGCGGCCGGATCGAGTTGCCGATTCGAGCTCGCTGCCTGCCAGCACCCAGAACCAGACCCGGCTCACTGCCTTGCCGATACAGAGTTGGGATGCAGGGGAAATTTTATTTCCTTGCGTGTGTGTTTCCCATCTTCTAGCTCTCGCCGCGGTCCCCGCTGTCTCGCCGGCGTAGCGTTCTTGGGCCGGAGCATTGCTCGGTTCCGACAGGCACGTCGTGGAGATGGCCGGGGGCACGTGGGTCCACCCCTTGGACCTCTGCGTCGCCACGTGCTCTCCGCCATCAGAACCTCCATGTGCACGCGGATCCTCCATGTGCGCGTCGTCGTCCACGACAACGGGCTTGGCGGCGGCCAGCGCGTCCTCGTCCTCTGCGCCGTCCGTGAGCTGTTTAACTAGCCCCCTTCCCTCCCTCCTCCCTCCTCGCCGTCGTTCTGCTAGTACCAGTGGCCTTTTTCGCCGGCCGCCCCTCGTGGCCCCGCCGCTGATGGGACACTGGCCGGCAGGACTACGTGGACAACTACGAGTACGAGGTGAACGTGCCGTTCCGGGCGCTGGACGGCGTCGGCTGCCACGTCGAGTCCGCATGCCCGATGAAGCGCAAGGGAGAGACCGTCGTCACGGCGATCTTACGACGCCACGCCGGCGCGGGTGCCACGGTCATCAAGGAGAGACGGGGACACATGTAAACTTCGTGGTGACCGCCGACTGGGCGGACGCCGTCAGCGCCGACGCCTTCGACTGCGTCATCATCCCAGGCGGCCGTGCGCTGGAGCTGCTGGTGACGCACGACGCGGCCGTGGTGCTCGTGAGGGAGTTCGCGGACAAGGGCCAGGTGGTGGCCAGCATCGGCCAGGGCCACCTGCTCCTCGCCTCGGGGGCAGGAAGTGCGCCAGCGGGGTGCCCATGAGGGTCGTCTCGAGGCTGGCTGGCGCCGAGGCCGTCGAGACTGAAGGGCTGGTCGTTGATGGGAAGATCCTGACGGCGGCGAGCTGGCCGGACCTCGCGCAGTTCGTGGCTCGCATCCTTGACCTCTTCGGCATCTCCGTCGAGTTCTGATTGCCTACTATTCATCTCAGTTCTTTAGCTTTGGGCACCAGAAGCAACAAGACAAGCAATACTCCACAAAAATTGAAAAAAAATTGAGCATTTTCAGTTAAACTTTCACTCCCGAGAAGGAGCTGAAACTAATACTGAAATTGGTTCCGTTGCATCTTAAATTTCAAGATTCATAAACCTCAGTTGCGTTTCAATTGTATTATCTGAGGTAGCGAGAACATGCCATCCTTTATCTAAAAAAAGAACATGCCATCTGGTAATTCACGGACTCAACAGTTGGTGCTGAAACTGCAACAGCACACCGCATGTTTCACGCATCAACATAACAAAACAATATTTCTGGAGAGTCACGAATATTTTGGTAAAAATGTATGGGAGTAGCCAGAAAGTTCTGGAGAATCAACATGCGGTCTGCTACCCAGAAGGAGTAGCCATGGATATTATTTTGGTAGAAGTAAGGGAGGCCTATGTCCCGATGGATTTGTTTGGATTTCATGATCGTAGACACGTGGGACGACCGGACGACAACAAGGACACACCTCTTATCCTTGGACATCCATTTCATGATCCTTGGGCACACCTCATAACTCTTGCATCTTTGTTGGATCGGGACAACACCAACTCCACTTTGTTGGAAAGGACATAATCACATTCGCTACTGGCAAACCTATTTCTGCTGACAAAAAGCAAGTTAACAAGAATCATACAAGGAAGAAGACAAGGGCGAAGAATCCTCAACAAACTAGGAAATGGAGATGCCTTTACGAAGCAACCAATGCCTGAGAACACATGGCATAAGAAGGCAGAACCATGAAACGACTTCTGTTATTGAACAAGGAACCCACACTTGAGCCTTGCCAAAGGTATATTGGTGTTTATCTTGTATTTATTTCAACACAATCCATTAGTTCTTAGTACTCCTCATCATGTTTACATTTCCAAGTAATTGTATTTAGCTTAGCTTTATATGATGTTAATCAATGTTGAAAATAAATAGTAGTAATCAATATGAGCAACAATAAAGAAAAAAATGAAAATAGGGAATAGTGCTAAAAATAATAAAAATATAAAAAGGGGGATAGATCAAGACGAAGGCAAGTGATCATCACCTTCATCAACAACCTTGAAAAGGCAAGGTTCGAGAACTTGTCTCTGCCAAGGTATGTAGCATCTCTGCTGCAACAATAAATTCATCTAGCTCTGTTCTTAAGAATAAAACTCCTAATCTAAAGTTGATGTTTAAACCTATCCCATGGAAATGATGAATAATTGCTCTACCAATATCCAGCAAAAGCTTCATCTACAACCTAATACTCCTCAAGTTTTGGGTTTGTTTGTTTAAAAGAACTTGTGGTGACTCGAGTAATTGTGGGATGCATATGCTAGAACAAAGTTTGAGTTATTGTGAGATATGGTCTAGCAAGGATTAAAGATAACTTTATCTTTCCTAAGGTGACTTCAGGCATCCTAGAGCTTTATTTCAAAACTAACAAATCTATTGAAAAGTTCCTCAATGGCAAAAAAAATTCTACCAAAGCTAAACATGCTCTTTGCTGACTACAATCTCTACAAATAGTTGCTTGCTGTTTTGAGCCTTGTCAAGATCTTTGTTGAGAAACTTGTCATGTTTTCTTGATAATCATGCACACTCCACAAATTCCAAGCTACTCCTAGACTTGAAGTACGCAACAACATGCCTTTTGCTTCTACTTAAGTTTACTCCATGAAAGCTTGATTTATCTCTCTCTAGCTACCTTCCAAGTCATAAGAGAGAGTGCTTGACTTATCCAAGGGCTTAATTTATCCAAGTGCTTAACGTAGCAACATATTAAATACAAGTATGCCTTACATTCATCCTCTACCCATGAACTCCACAAGCTCTAGGCTAGGAACGTGAAGGCTGAGCTTCTATGGCCTTGGTGAGGAATCATACACCTTTGAGAGATTATATTTGAGAGTACCTTTGGAGGAACTTGAGCATTATTCTTTCTAAAAACTAAAAAAATCTCCATCCAAGCTGGTTTGTCTTGCAATATCTCATGACAAGGTGAAGGCTATAAGGCCCATATCACTAAGATAAGATGAGAATATCTCTAAGTACCACCTTATGCAAAGCAAGAGGTAGAGTGTTGGTTTGTATACAAGTTTTTGTAGGATGCTAACATTATAGGATCTTATCAACCAAATGCTAAATCTGCATCTTTGTTCATGAAGACCAAAGGGATTGCTTGGGGGAGCTTGTTAATTGTCACTAAACACCATGTTTGACCAACAACATTGACACAACAACTAGCACTTTTTCATTATAAATGACCTAGCTATAGTTGTACTTGGATAATTTGCATTCAAAGAGCAAAAAAGACAAAAAATATTAAAGAACATCTTCCCTAGAAGGGACCCCACATGGAAGGGAGGATAGGACCCACTAGGGTGTCGCCTAAAGCCTCCACTTCCCTTGCCATGTCATTGATCTTTGGGGGCCATGGAGAAAGGAAGCACAAATACAAGTCCCCTCAATAGTTGGTTTGAGTCGGTGGCATCCAAGGTGTTGGATGGACCTCTCTTGGACTGGAGGGCCCACCATTAGCCAATTAAACACCCCACTGACCTCCAACCAGCTTAATTCATGGACAAGAAAAATCATGGCGGTCTTCATCATCGTTAGATGGGAAGGCATTGTTAGCCGACGCCCGTTCTCCACTGACCATCCACTCACACCTACAAGTAGCCCCTAACCCCTAAACACTATGGGCCCCTTTAGAATGCAGTAATTTCACATGAATTGTGTTGAAATTTAACAATAGTTTAGTTTATTTTTCAAAAAAAAACATAGGAACTAGAAAGCAAATCCCGCGTACCAAAGGGGCCTATAAATAGAGGTGTTGAGCTATGGGTAAGGTATGACTATCAAGAAGTAACAACCTCCAGTAAAGATCTATCTCATCCTTGAGCTATAGCATAGTAGCTAGGCTAATTGCGGGAATAGAGTTAGAGCGGAGCTTTGCTTAGAATATTGAAGAGTCTCTTTTGGGTTTGCTAGTAAATAATCTTCAAGGCTATGTAATTTTGTTCTAATAATGCTTACAGATGGATTGGGTGCCCTACCAGCAAAGTTTTGCATTCAATCACAATCTGAAAGAGTTAAGGAAATTTTAGATGCAATTAAAAGAGGTCTTTGTAAACAGCTGAAGTAGTAGAGAATATGAAAAGTTTGGATAGCTCTACTTTTCTAGAAAAGGTCACATGCCAAGATACAGGGTCAGATTATTAGCAATGTTGAGGCCTTAGCCAGTATTGCTCAAAATCCCCAGGTGGCTGCAATGGAAGATGTACTTAAAACTCTTGCTAACCAGCAGCGTGGCAGGTGTTAGCTGAACAGGAAAGATGGGGCCAGTCTCAACTTAATCATCAAGCGCAACATGAGGTATCCCAGTAAAAGTTCCACAAGGAATTTCTAATCGGTTTGAAGTCCAGCAGCAAAACTTTCGACATGAGCTGCTAAATCAGTTTCAGTTGTTTAGCCAGCAGAGTCAACAAGCCTTGGAGACTTCAAGACAACAAAGTGAAGTGAATCTGCAAGTTTTGTTCAACCACCTATAATGAACAAGTTGAACAAACTATGCTGAACAACTAGCAAGAGTTGATGGCCGCCCAAAATGCCTTTAATCAAGATTTGTTGAACTTTCAAGTAGCCTATAATCAGCAAGGTATCCTGAACCAACCAATCGAGAACTAGAATGTGCTAAACTTTGGGTTCCAGAACTTTGATGTGCCCGCTTTTGCATTGTTGGGAATGGCTGGAGTGGGAAATGTTGATTTGATAAACCTTGAAGGTATCCTGAACCAACCCAATATGGTGAACCAATAAATCAAAAATCAGAATCTGTTGCAGTTTGGTGGTCAGTAGGGAAACTATCATATGGCAAATGCAGTTGGGAATGTTGCCAATGAGCTGAATTTGCTTTGCCCAATTTGGCATTGCCTAGGATGGGCATGGAGAATGCCATTCATGAGGACTTTGTTAGGCTAATAGTGGGAATAGAGTTAGAGCGGCGCTTTGCTTAGAGTCTAGAAGAGTCTCTTTTGGGCTGCTAGTAATAAATCTTCAAGGCTATGTAATTTTGTTCTATTAATCATTCTAAAAATGGATAGTTGGTTATTAGTATGGGTCATTTTCCTCTTAGACTAAGCATTAACCTAAATATGCTTTGATGTCAAGTGGTTATGTTGGCAAACTACTAATACTCTCTTTATGAAACCACATATGAATTGCTACATATCCATTTCTCAAGTTTCACGAAATACCAAACTTATATTTATTTTTTTGAGCAAGATACCAAACTTATATTAGCACAAAACTTTAAGAGACTAGATGAGGGAAAGTTGCCTCAATAGCATGTCAATACTAAAGAAAAACAAACAAAATCAACTATTATTTTCAGGTGGTCTGCCAGTTCATTTTGGAGCTTTGTGGTCAAAGTGGCTCAGGCAATAGGAGAACAAATACTCGTTTGTGCCTCTATCATTAAAGAGCTAGTAATCGGTAGCAATAGTTCTATATAGTTAGTTGGGGAATTGGATATAAAGGGCACAATTCCTTATTTATAGTTAAATGAACCTTATGTGAATAAATTTGATCACTTAGTGGAAAAGATGAGAACACAAAAAAGGAAAAAAGTAAGGTTGTTGTTGATGCAAGTGTGACAATTGCAACACCGGGTGATACATTAGATTGAAGTTTTGCATTGATGACATTCTAAAAGAGCTAGGTAAATCTTAGATGACATCAAGATAAATGTGTCTGAAATAGTTGGGATGGTAATGGATCAGGATAATTATGATAGTTCTACTTATTTGCTAAAGTTTCTATCTCCCATTCCAAGACAATAGGTCAGATTACCACCAACACTGTAGTCTTAGCCAAAATTACTCAAAATCTTGAGGAAGCAAGAAATTCACACCGAAATATCATCAAACAATAGGCACATGCAGCAATAGGGTAAGAAAATACACCTAAAATTCTTTGCAACTAGCAGCTACATGTGTTAGATGCACAAGAAAATTTGCACCAATCCCAACTTAATCATCAGACACAAGATGAGGTTGCCTAGCAAGGTTTCAACATGAACTCCTAAACCACCTAGCAATGCTTAGCCAACAAGACATGAGGTTGCCTAGCAAAACTTCTAATAGAACTACAACGTCAGTTTGGAATGTGTAGCCAGCAAGCCCACCAAGCCCTAGAGATTGCTAAGCGTTGAAGTGAATTAGGCTAAGTTGATGCTTCTTTTCTATGATAGTGCAAAGAAAGCTGTGTTCCACTGGCTAGCGATGCATAACCAACGAGTTCAGCAAACCTTGTTGAATAACCGGCAAGAGATGATGGCCACCTCGAGTACCATTTATTAAGATTTGATGAAATTCAAAGGAACATATATATAACCAACAAAGTATCATGAACCAATAAGATTGTGCTGAACAAAGCTATGGAGAACTAAGAATTTGCCAAATTTTGGATTTTGAATTTTTCCATGCCTAATTATACTAGAGTAAATTTGATGATGGAAGATTTTCAACTTGGTGGACAGCTAGGATTGAACCAGGGCATGATTGGAGGAGGTAACCATCATATTGCTGTGGTTGGGAATGCACTCGACAATGTTGCAAAGTTTTTGCACTATGAAACAATGCGATCGTAGGCCAACACCATTATCGATGATGGCATTCCTATTCTGCCACCTTTTCAACATTAGATGGATTTTCCTCATGATACTATATTGGTGTTGTCAGGGCTAAATGATCATAATGTTAGTGATTGTCAATGAACTAGGAGTGTTGTAGGATTCCACTTTGTCACTGCCTAGTAATGCCAATGTGTTGTCAATGAATGGAACTGTGTTGCTTTAGCACTGTTTCGGATGGCTGGACTAGATAATGCCAATGTATGCATACAAAATGCTATGGTAGTGGCAGAAAATTGGGTTGTTGGGGATCCTACGTATAGGGAAACTGGCCTCAAGGTGGTGAAGAGGATGATGAGTCCGTTGGCAGCTGACTCGGGTACTAACTTACCATTCCTCCGAAGATAGACATACAGAAAAGAGTGCGATAGAGGTTGCAAAGTTTTTCTCATCGATTACCAAGATCTATTATTTTTTCTACCTAAAAATGTTGGTGAGCTCCATAGCTTCAAGTGGCTGACATTTTTCCTCTATATATGAACCATGTTCACTTTGTTTTCGAGTCTATGTGGTAGCCGACGTTGTACCAATAGATGTTTTCCACTATCATACTCTTTTATCCTTGTCACACATTGTACTGATAAGATCTTAAATCATGACGCGTGCCACCTTTTGCTCGACTGCTGCTTTTGGTGGGCGGAGGCGGCGGTGTGGCGGCGGCGTGCGCGCGGGTGAGGAGGAGGGGGCGGCGACAGAAGGGAGAGAGGGAGGCAGGGTAGATGGGAATTACCCCTTTCTATTATTGAGTTGATATGATTACATATGGGGTGTATTTATAGCCTAATTGACCTAACTTAGACTATAAGCTACTCTAGAGAAATCTTGCGGATATTCTTTTTCTTTATTTTCACATCCCCTAATTATAGAAAACTCTTTATTTGACGGAAGGCTGGCGTGGTCGAGTGGCGGCAGCGGCGCCGGCGCATGCGCGCGGACGGCGGCAGCGGCGGCTCCTCTTGGGCCAGCGGTTGCCCTAGTCATGGCCCATGACGTCGTTGATCTCCTCTAGGCAAATAGTTGGTCCAAATTAATGACAAAGTAGTCGGGCCGTCGTTATACTTGTTACAAAGACAAACCAAAATTGATCTGCTAGTTTTTTAGAACCTGATCTCCCATTTTATATCTGACGCACTCACGCACACGGGCACTTAGGGTGTGTAATGTCTTGGGTGGATGAGCATTGAGCAGAAGAGCAAGTCTTCGGAGGAGACAAGGAACAAACCAATAAGGAGCTCTCCACCTAGCAAGCCCAATCCACGCTTGAAGGTGGATGAGTGGATCCGTTAAAGTGCTCATCGTAGGCTCAGTCTTTTGATTAGTGGTTTGCTGAGTGTGCTTTATAGCACTATCTTGGGTCAGGTCATCACTGCCAGTTAGCCCCCCTCATCACTACCGCTTTTGTAAGTGATGATGTCAAGGGCACCGTAATCTAGGGTAGGCGGCCCTCGACTACGTAGCTCGTAGTCTCCTGCCGTTCTTCCGATCGTGGAGGTTATACCCCTCTCGACGAATCGGGCTTGAGAGTGTTGGGAAAGAGAGAGCAACTTTAGGTATTTGATCAATGCTTAACTCCATTCATTGTCTCACGATTACAATATATAGGCCTTGGCCTAACCAACTAAGGAAAGTAATTGATAAGGAAATATCTAAACAAATAACCATCACCCCTAATTTTATGGAATCACATCTAGCCACTTCCTTGAGGGGCGCCGGCTGCTGCTATCGCCGCCCTGGTCGCGGCCCTTCTGACGTCGCGGGCCCGCCTTTGGCGCGTATATGTGCGGCCCCACATGACATCTCTCCCCCCCTCAAGATCCAGCTTGTCCTCAAGCTGAAAATCCGGGTACGCCTCGCGGAACTTGTCGAGATCTTCCCAAGTTGCTGAAGAGGGAGGTTCACCTTGCCAATGGACGAGCACCTGGCGAACGCCGCGTGCAAGACGAGCCTGCTCCACGCGAGCAGGGGCTGGCACCACCGCGCCATGATGAATGTCGGGCAGCAGCGGAACATCGGTCGGCGGTGCACCCACGAACTTCTTGAGGGTACTCACATGGAAGACGTCGTGGATGCGGGCTTGGGGAGGCAGCGCCAGTCGCACCGCGACGGGGTTGATGACCTCGACGACCTTATAGGGCCCCAGGAAGCGAGGCTTGAGATTGCCTGTCATGGCGTCGGGTATCGAAGAGGGGGCACATTGGCGAAGACGGAGGAGTGCCCACTCGCCCACTTGATAGGACACCTGGCGGTGGTGCTTGTCGAACTGGACCTTCTACGCCGTCTGTGCCTGTTCCAGGTGATAGCAGACGTCGGCGAGGAAAGCCGCCCGCTCCTCCATGTCCCGTGCCACCGCGGCCACGCGTGTATCGCCGGGCTCGTAGGAACGAATGGTCGGCGGGTCGCGGCCGTACACGACGCGGAACGGAGTGTCCCGGAGCGACGACTGGTAGGCGGTGTTGTAGGTGTACTCCGCCCACGGAAGCCACCTCAGCCACTGTCGGGGGCGATCGACGATGAAGCAGCGCAAGTACATGATGATGACTCGATTCGCCGCCTCCGTCTGTCCGTCGGACTGGGGGTGGAACGCCGAGGACATGTGTAGCTTGGTCCCCATGAGCCTCATCAGCTCCTTCCAGAACGCCGATGTGAACACCGGGTCGCGGTCCGACACGATGGACTGCGGCATGCCATGGAGGCGGACGATGTCGGCGAAGAAAGCTTGCGCCACCGTTTCAGCCGTGTAGGGGTGCGCGAGGGCGATGAAGTGGCAGTACTTGCTGAAGCGGTCGACGACGGAGAGGATGACCGTCTTCCCGTTAACCCGTGGCAGCGCCTCCACGAAATCAAGGCCGATGTCCGCCCAAACGACGGTGGGGATCGGCAGAGGCAGTAGGAGACCAGCCGGCAAGAGGTGCTCTGACTTGTAGCGCTGGCACGTCGCGCATTCGTGCACAAAATCCTGCACAACACGGCGCATATGGGGAAAGTGAAAATCTCGGTGAAGTCGGTGGAGGGTCCGCTGGACACCCTCATGGCCGTCGTCGTGGACGGCTGCCACTATCTCCTGCACCAAGGGGGAGGCCGGCGGGATGTACAGCCGGTCGTCGTAGAGGACCATGTCCCCGGCGATCTTCCATGGCGCGGCGCGGGTACCGGCGCGGACGTCGTCGTGTATCGCCACCAGCGCGGGATCCGTAGCCTGTGCCTGACGGAGGCGCGCGATGAAGTCGAAGCGCGGGGCGGAGATGGCCTTGAGGTCACCCACGCAGTCCTCCTCCGTGTCCCGGCGCGACAAGGCGTCCGCCACGGTGTTGGTCGCCCCGGACTTGTACTCCACTGCAAAGTCGAAGCCGAGGAGCTTGCCCACCCAATGGTGTTGTGGGATTGTTGCGAGGCGCTGGTCGAGGAGGTACTTGAGGCTGTAGTGGTCCGTCTTGACAACGAAGCGCCGCCCCCACAGATACGGCCGCCAATGCTGCACCGCGAGGACCAAGCCGATGAGCTCGCGCTCATACGCCGCGAGTGAGCGATGGCGGGGCGCGACTGGCCGGCTGAAGAAGGCGATCGGGTGGCCCTCCTGGAGAAGCACGGCGCCGAACCCGTAGGTCGAGGCGTCGCATTCGACGACGAACTCCTTGGTGAAGTTGGGCAGCGCCAGGACGGGTGCGGACGTGACTGCCGCCTTGAGGGCGCTGAAGGCCGTTGTCGCCTCCTCAGTCCACGCGAACCCCTCCTTCTTGAGGAGCGCCGTGAGGGGAGCCGCGATGGCGCCGTAGTTGAGGACGAACTTGCGGTAGTAGCCCGCCCAGCCGAGGAAGCCGCGCACCGCCCGCGCCGACCGTGGCGTCGGCCATTCGTGGATGGCCCGGACCTTCTGCGGATCCATGGCGGCCCCGGACGCGGAGATGACGTGGCCCAGGTAGCCGACTGAGGACGCGCCAAACGAACACTTGTAGCGCTTGACGAAGAGGCGTTGTCGTGCCAGCTCGGTGAGGACGACGCGGATGTGGCTCAAGTGCTCCGCCCATGTGCGACTGTAGATCAGGATATCATCAAAAAACACAAGGACAAAGCGACGTAAGTACGGCCGGAGAACGTCGTTCATAAGGGACTGGAACGTTGCCGGCGCATTGCAGAGCCCAAAGGGCATGACAAGGAACTCGTAGAGGCCGTCATGCGTGCGGAACGCCGTCTTGTGTACATCCTCCGGGCGCATCCGCACCTGGTGGTACCCAGAGCGCAAGTCGAGCTTCGTGAAGAAGCGTGCGCCGTTGAGCTCGTCGAGCAGCTCATCCACGACCGGGATGGGGAAGGCATCCTTGATCGTGAGCGCGTTCAGCGCCCTGTAGTCGACGCAGAATCGCCACGATCCATCTGGTTTCTTGACGAGGAGGACCGGCGAAGAGAACGCCGAGTCGCTGCGGCGGACGATGCCCTGGGCCATCATGGCGGCGCACTGCCGCTCGAGTTCGTCCTTGTGGGCCGCCGGGTACCGGTATGGGCGGACGACGACCGGATCCGAGCCTGGCTTGAGCGTGATGGCGTGATCGCGGCCGCGGGGCGGAGGTAGTCCGCTCGGCTCGGTGAAGACGTCGGCGAACTGCGCCAAGAGCTCCTCCAGGAGCGACGCGCTGGCGGTGGTGGCGTACGGTCCGGGTGCGCCGGGGGCCGGGACGGCCGACCAGGTCACGGTGCGCCCCTCGTGTTGGAACGAGATGGTGCCCGCGGCCAGGTTCCACATCAGCTCCCCCAGCGTCGCCATCCAATCCGTCCCCAAGACGACGTCGTAACCTGCAAGGGGCATGACGAAGAGGTCGACCGTGGAGCGCAGGTCGTCGATCACGAGCGGCGCAGTGCGAAGGACGCCGGCGCACGGTATACGTTCGCCGTTGGCGACCGTGGCCGTCAGTCGTGGTCGAGGCTGAACGGGGAGGCCGGTCCGCTGCACGGCCGCCTCGCCGATGAAGCTGTGTGTAGATCCCGTGTCGAGGAGGGCGATGAGGGATGACGCGCCCACCGACATGCGGACCTGCATCGTCTTACCCACCGAGAGCCCCGCGACGGCGTGCAGGGAGAAGATGGGTGCGTCCTGCGCGGCGTCGTCCGCCTCGGCGGCGGCGGGCTCATCGTCGGTCTCGACGCCGTCGACGAAGAAGAGGCGGCGGCAGAATCTGTTGTGGCCGCGGGAGAACGGCTCGTTGCAGTTGAAGCACAACCCTAGACGACGGCGCTCGTCCATCTCTTCGGGGGTGAGGCAGCGCTGGGGGCCCGCGGCGCGGCCCGGCTGTGCGGCCACCGGCGGCGCTGGCAAGGCCAAGATCGGCTGTGGCGCCGGGAGGGCAGGCCGGCCCGCGGGTGGGGCTGGTCCGCGTGGTGCCACTCGCGGTGCAGGGGCGGCCGCCGGGCGCTCGAGCTCCATGATCTCCATCTGCCGGGCCAGACTCATTGCGGCCGACAACGAGTCCGGGTTGTGGACGCGGATGGCGTTGCTGAGCGGTGGAAGGAGCCCGCCTGTGAAAAGCTGAACCCGCTGCTCCTCCTCCAGTTTCCCGGCGCGCGGAAGGAGTGCCTGAAAGCGGTTGGCATACTCCTCCACGGTCCCCGTGCGGCGGCATTCGGCAAGCTCGAACATGGGCGCGGATCGAAGCGGAGGGCCAAACCGGAGGTTGAGGCCGTCCATGAAGTTGCCCCAAGACGGCGTGCCGTCATCATCCTGCAGCTGGGTGTACCAGAGCTGCGCGACGTCGTCGAGGTGGTAGGAGGCGATCCTGACGCGTTCCTCCGCCATGGTGCGGTGTTGCCGGAAGTAGGCCTCGCACTTGTTGAGGAAGAGCATCGGGTCGGTCGTGCCGTCGTAGCGGGGGAAATCCCACTTCTTGTGCTTGGGGTGGAACTCCTGACCGCGCCCGTCATCGCGGCGGCGGTCGTTGCCTCCACCGGACGGCTCGGCCTTGTCCTTCATGGCGGCCATGTCGTTCTCCATGTTGGTCATCTTCGTGGTGATGGCCGTGAGCTGCGCCATGACCTCGGCTAGGGTTGGTTCGGCCATGGTGGTCGGGGTGGGTGCAGCGGCGGCTGCGGAGGGCGGCGGCTGCGGCGGAGGGCTAGGGTTTGCGGGCGAGGTGGATGAGGGCGCGGCGGCTGTGGATGCTGTGGATCGGTTGGATCGCGATACCAGGTTGTCAAGGGCACCGTAATCTAGGGTAGGCGGCCCTCGACTACGTAGCTCGTAGTCTCCTGCCGTTCTTCCGATCGTGGAGGTTATACCCCTCTCGACGAATCGGGCTTGAGAGTGTTGGGAGAGAGAGAGCAACTTTAGGTATTTGATCAATGCTTAACTCCATTCATTGTCTCACGATTACAATATATAGGCCTTGGCCTAACCAACTAAGGAAAGTAATTGATAAGGAAATATCTAAACAAATAACCATCACCCCTAATTTTATGGAATCACATCTAGCCACTTCCTTGAGGGGCGCCGGCTGCTGCTATCGCCGCCCTGGTCGCGGCCCTTCTGACGTCGCGGGCCCGCCTCTGGCGCGTATATGTGCGGCCCCACATGACAGATGAGGTTTACAGAAAACCCAAAAATAGGAGGAGCAATGGCTGAAAAACTTTAATACTAGGAGAGACCTATGGTTGCAAGGCACATAGTCACAACATGCAATTTTCCGCGTTGTGCATTTATCCTCAAACCACTCACCTATAAAACACTTGTGTCCATTTGCGATATTTGTCATCCCCATTATATGTTCATCTGGTTTTCAAATAAATATTTGGGACCCTAAAGGAACTGAAATAAAAAATTTACTTTTATAAAAGTTTATAACTTTTTTGAGATCTGCCACTTTGGTTTTGATCATTTCTTCATCCGAGGTCATTTGTAGAACTAGAATTTCAAATGCGCGATAATTCACATAATTCTTTTCTTTGATAGATGATTTCAATTAAAAGAAGTTGTCAACTATAAAGTTGCATAACATTTTGTGATATAGAACTTTTATTTTGGGCGTGTCTCCATCCAAGGTCATTGCAAAAAAAAAAAACTTTTAATTTCAAATGTGAGAACTCAATTTTCATTGGATAGATAGATTACGAAAAAGTTATCAACGACAAAGTTGCATAACTTTTTGAGATGTACAAGTTTTGTTTTGACCGCTCTCCATCTCTAAGATTCTTAACTACCAATACACAGTAACTTACGACTATAGAGCATATATGGATTCACTTTGGTATTAACTTCTATATGAGATCTTGTGAATCAAATATTTTGGCGTCAAAACGATTTCAAATTAAGATGTTGTGAACTACAAAGTTGAAATAACTTTTTGAGACGACCCTCCAATGGAGTTTGTGGAGTTAGGGGCTACGAGAGGTTCTTGGCAGTGTTTGATCCATAGTCCAAAAGCTCTGTTTGACTTTGGAGGGATGTGAAATGAGGTGGTGAGAGTGAGAAAAATAATGTTTCTATATATATGGCGAGGTCATACGTCATACCTTTGTGGTTGGCTTTTGGTACGAATTGGTATATAATGTCAGCCTCCATAATGCTCCTATTTTGACAACGTGGCTGTCCTACTAAGAACAAGTTAGCAGCATAGGGATTTGGATGCAGCCGGCGGTGTATGTACAAATATTCAGCTGCCGGTTGGCTACCAGTGTTGCGGACAGGACACAGGAAAGATGTGTACACGTAGCCCTCGGGGATAAGACAATAGCGACTATAGGGCCGGGTATATATATATGACTATGTGTTGCGCATGCATATATGATATATAGCTAGGTACAGACCCTGATGGGACCGGGTGAAAAGTTATTAAAAAAAGTTAATGAGTTTCATGATTGTTTTAAAATTCACACAAAAAGAGATTTTTCAGATGAAGCTAGATATAGTGCTGTTTTTCATACATATTTCATATATGCTTTTATTATATCATATATTTAATATCTCCACACAAATATATGAGCAATGATACATTTCTCACACCGTATACGTACTCTGAGCACGCATAAATGCATTTTAACATCATATTCCAGTTTTATTTCACACACATACGTATCTTCAGCAGAAGTATATATATCATCAGTTGGCCCTAGGGAGTAGTTGAATTTGATATCCCTGTGGGAACATGATGACTGCCTTGCGGGATACTTCCCTCCTTTAATTTTTGTCCATCTGTAGTACTTAAAATTAATCAAAAGCACGTCAAAGCGCTGACAGAATATCAAATGTATAAATCGATTTTTCATGTGTGCCAGTAAGTACCTGTACTTTGTCACCAAAACATGGAGGAAAAGTGCCATGAAAAGCTTGCTAAACTCTGATGCAGGACAAGCCCTTATGCCTAATCCAAATGGCACAAAATTCTTCTGTGCATCGTGCTTTGACTCATCCTGTATCTCTGGATTTGTAAGAATCGTCGTAATGGAAATATACAAAGAAATGGGTAGCAATAATTGGGTGTTAGTTTGTTACTAACCTGCCACCTCCATGGATTAAAGTTGAGTGGATCTTCAAAGAAAGCTGGGTTTAGATGCACTGCCATGGGACTCATCATAACCATCCACCCGGCTGGAATTGTATACCCTTTATTATCAAAGAAAAATTGCTCAGCCATATGTTCGAGTTCTTATATATACACTCATGCAAAAATGATTGTATACACTATATAGCTTTGGATACTTCATTGCCCTCATCATGTCAGTTGCATAACCCACTTTAGTGTTGGCTTGGATTCAGAAAGTGGCAGTGATTCTCAAGGATACATCTTGTCCGGTGGTGACCAAAAACTTGTTTTTTCTTGGAGTACAACAAACAACAAACAAACAAAATCTCACACAAAGCACACTTATAGTGATCTACAGGTGCCCACGCTACAATTGTATTTGAGCCAAATATATATATATTGGTTAAAATAAAATAATATATATGGCCTTCTAGATGGTTTCAAATAAAATGGCTATATAAGTAATTAATTAAGAACCAGTAGTAATAAGTATTACCATTCACTTGCACGTCTGTTAATGTTTTCCTGAAAATCCCTGGTGTGACATTACTCATTCTGGTAAGCTCATTTATAACCTTCATGTAAAACAAGAACGAGCTCTCTTAAGTTAGAAAAAGAAGATCCAAACAGGCTAACCCACAGCCCATGAAGAAATGGAAGCATAGAAAATGATCAAAATCACCATATTAGTGAAGGTCAATGACTTGTACTCCTCCCATGTGAAACCAGAACTTGAGTCCTTTCTGTTCCTCAATATTGTGTCATGCTCATCCTGTCGCAAAATGATTTTCCAGTATTCAACATCTGTTATATGTATGGGATGTTAAATGTTAGCGATCTCTGAGTTTCACCTTCCTTCTAAAAAAATTAGTATCTATCCATATTTATTTAGCCATACCTTGAGAGCATCCAGAACTGTTGGGTTATCACTGAGGAACTTGAACGCTAGTGTGAGATTGGGTGACAATGTCACAAAGCTTGTAAACAAGAGAGCAGACAGTGCATCTGTAGCGAATTTCTCATCAATTGTTGGCTTTTCACTCTGTAGTTCTTCAACAATCATGTTGAGAAAGTCTCCATGCTTTTCCTTAGGCGTGTTTATCCTCTTTCTCAATAGATTTGACATTAAGTTTAGCATATTGTTCTTTCCCTGCTCACAAAATATAAAACAATCACAGGGCTTGTTAATAATAACTAAAAACCCTGAAAGTCAACATGCTCAAAATACTTATATATTGTTATAATTGAGTAGCTGAATTTCATATATGTTCAATATGAAGGAAATATTATGTAATATTATTACTTAATCTATAAGTGAAACATAAAAAAATATTATCAACCTGCATGCACTGGTAAAATGTTGTCCCAGGGAAATGTATAGGGAATGATATCAACCCTTGAAGGAAAGAACTGTAGTTCTTTCTCAGTTCTCTCGACTCGGAGGGATGGAGGCCAAGCATCTTCTTTGCCACAAGAACAAAGATCACCTGCAAAAAAGTTATCTCCTTAGCATGAATTAAATTAATTTTTAAATTTATCTTATCCCAACTATTTCAATTTAACCAAATTTGTAAAATAGAGCACCAACGTTTATAATATTGAAATAATATCAGCAAATGTATTACGAAGTTTTTATAAAGTACTCACATAGTGTCACACTAGGTGAATTCCCTGCGCGTTGCTACGGGATTTGACTTTATTTTTCTATGCATATACATATAATGCAAGCGAGTCATCATTATTATCATACAGAAGGCTTAACATGTCTGCATAATCATTTACCTTCATCTTGTGTTTGAACTACAACCAATTTCTGATAGTACGCTAGTAAACAATCCGTAGGGTCATGTGACCGTGGCAACTGTTGATCGATTGCTTGGAATGGATGTCGATCGATGTCCTTTTGCATGAACATGATGCACATTTTCTTAAATGAATGTCCTTTTGCATGCTAGTGGAAATTCAATTGTGGATACATAGGTGGGAGTGGATGATGACATAAGCGGATGATGTGGCGCAATGAAAAGCTAGAGAAATAGCCTAGTGGGCATTAACTTTATAGGAGTTTAGGATATGTTGTTATCTTTTTTTTGTGTGTAAAGTTGGTCAAACTTAAGATACTTTGAATTGTTAGGGTCATTTTGTGAGATGATTTATTTAAGGATAGAGGGTAGTACTTACTTTTGGTGCCTTTATTAAGTGGATTGTCAACTTATTTGGAAAATGTAAAAGATTATTAGCCATAATTGCACTTACATCAGGCGTGCTATCAGGCACGTCAACGCTAGATTTAGTTGCCCATTCAGCAAAAGTGTCTCTAATGTCCTTTTCCAGTTCAGGAATGAGTTCTTGCTTTAGATATTCAAGACCGAATAATCTAGACATGCAGCTCCGAACAAATTTCTGAGAGGGGCCATTGAACTCATCAATGGTCTTCTCACCAATAATTATATTCGCTGTCTCAGGGTACCAGCTCCGAAACAACTTCCCTTCTTGCTGAAATATGAACCGGTTCACCTCTGGATCAGCACAAATGACCATAGGTTGTCCCACCAAATTTGTCTTGAAAATGGGACCGTACCTAAGAGCAGTAATAATAATAAAAAGGTCATTAATTTTGAAAAGCACTAGACATTAATGGAATCATTGCTCAATTATTCAACAAATAAGTTAGAAGCCACTATGTTTAGAGGCTGCCATCAATGACGGGTTCATTTCCGTCATCACAACATGTGAAATCTGAGAGTTTGTGTCCGTGACATGATTTCCCCCATATCTGATTTCCCTCATCACAAAGTGTCTTTATATATTCGTGTCTCTAATTATGACCATCAGAGACGTTTATATAATTTCACATCAGTGATGTGTTTGTCTCTGATGTAGGTGTCTTATTTATGCATTTTTGGCATGAACTAAGGGGTGAAAAGGCAGCAGCAATCTCTAGTACATGTCTATATTTTTTCCCTATCTATTCCAATACGGAACAAATTGGTAAGGAAATTTTGGCCATATTCTCTCTGCTCATATTTTGCCATCCAATGCATGTTCTTACAAGCCTTTGTTCTGTTTTATGAAGGATCATAAATTAATCTTTGTTTTTTAATCTTCTTTATATGGAAATACTAGTAGACACTTCTGTGTAGGGTTCACATCAAAATAGTAGACACTTCAATTTGAGTACTGTGTACTCAATTTATTTGGATGATAACTCAAAATTATTATTCAGTTGACAAAACTGGATACAGAAGGTCCTTGTGCCAATGATAACAAAATTAGAGCATTAAAAGTACGGGTTTGTAAACTCACCTCTGCATTCTTTGTTTGTAGAAATTTGGGATGTCCAAGGAGGCACTCATCTTGAAGAACTGCATGGTCTCACCAATAATAGGTAATCCCATGGAACCAGGGGGAAGGTTCCCTCTGCATGGTGGATTTATCCACTTGTACGCCCAGTGTAGTAACCATCCCATCATCAGTGTTACAGCGCAGAGAGCTGCATATGAAACTACTAGTAATATCTCCATTCTCCAGCTGATAGAGAACTGGTTTCTCTTCTAGAGTAGAAATGTTAGCTGTGCACATAGAAGATGTGGTGTTTCCCATCTTATATAGGAAATGTATGGTGCGTACATCTAGTTGTTGGGCCTCAATTAGTAAAATTTACATCTAAAAACAGTAAGCTCTACCATGTACAGTTTCTTTAATATATTGTAATGTCCACATTCTAGTCTTAATCTGTATACCCATGTGGACCCATGTGTAAATCTAATTAAAATTCAAGGAAAAATCCAAGTCTAAACCTACCCTGATACAAAATGATTGATGTCCAATCTATTGCTCATAACTCCTAATCCATCCAATATGATCCAAAAATAACAAAACAATTAAGTCCAATCCAATTGCTAAGTGCTAACCATCTCCATGTGATGGTAACCATTTCCATCTCTTCATGGATATGATCTACATCAGTTTTACAAAATTATATTGGATCCAATTCAATTACGGTACCTACCGATTCCAAATTTACATAAAACTATTATTTATCAGTTTACAACATTGTTTTTCAATTCAATAACGGTACTATTGCAGTAGGAAACTCAAAATTGGGGTTCAATTCAACATTGGCTGTTCGATTTTCAGTGAATTTATTTCACCTTTGTTGCACCTCAGGAGCAATTTGCTTGCCAGTCCGTTATATGATTTTTCAAGTTTGCATCCCCAACAATAATCCATTCTTCCTGTTCTAATTGAACCATTTATGTTTTCTCGTGTCTTCCATTTGCCGCCATATGAAAATACTTAGTATTATAATCCCCTCGCAATAGCTTTGTTGTTTTTGATCCATGGAGCCAGTAAATCTCCTCTTCTCTTAGCAACTTAGTTAATTGCCCTTTGAGATGACAACTAAGCTCCTCCTCTTGAGGTGACAACAAAATCATCTCTGCCTTTTTGTCTAAGACACTATCTCAGCCGACATATTGGATTTTGTTTTGTTTTGTTTTGTGGGACTGAATTCCTAGCCTATACTCAGAGGAAACATCGCAGCATTTTAATTTTATTTTGCCTCCATTCCATTGGTGACCGACCCATATTCTCAGATTCCCAAACCTCTTTCACCCCTCTTTCACCAGCTCAAAGAAACCATCCCTTGTTAGCTACCCTAGCCCGAATTTAAAATTCCTAGTATTTCCTCTGCGCGAAGGTTGAAAATTTATGTTCTCAATTTATTGTTACCAAGATATGGCCCAAGTTTTCATATGCTAGAACCTCTGCATAATTAGCCCATGTGTATTTCCTATCCATCACCTCAGGTTTCTTAAGTTCAATATTTCGATAATAGCATTATAAAACAGTGACCACTTATTATTATATCTTGAGTTGTTTTTTTCTGATCGGCTCATAATTATAACAATAATAAAATGTACAATCTGGGATTATAACAACTCAACTCTAATCCAAACATGCCCTAAGTCTATGTATC
Source organism: Themeda triandra (assembly GCA_018135685.1). NCBI lineage: Eukaryota > Viridiplantae > Streptophyta > Magnoliopsida > Poales > Poaceae > Themeda > Themeda triandra. Next base: position 101,449 of record JAENPR010001466.1, read on the forward strand.
TACAAGCTAGTATTACTAAATTTGGCATCTGTACCAAAATTTTTGAAAATTTGCAATGTTATGGCTCAATTTTGTAAATTGGCAAATACACATGGAACATTTTGTTTTCTAGTGATGCCAAAGGTCAAATGTTGTTAATTTTTTATGATATCTAATATACACACGAAATCATCTATCAATTGTGGTAAATAATTAACTTAGTTGTTGATACCTAGCTAGCTGCTCAAGCATGCTATTGTCTCAGTTCTGATCCATAGCGTTACTGGCGAGTTTTGTTATTTTTATGAGCACGTGTGATAGAGACAGGAAGAACATCTATCAGTGATGGCAAATAAGGGACTTAAGATGCTGACACAGCGGCTTAGCTTAAGCAGCAAATTAACGACTCAGCTTCGATTGTATAAAGAAAATAGGACATAGACGCCCATGTGGACCCAAAATCTAACTAAAATTCAAAGAAAAAAATCCAAATCTAAACCTACCCTGATACAAAATGATTAATGCCCAATCCATTGCTCATAATTCCTAATCCATCCAATATGATCCAACAATAACAAACCAATTGAAGTCCAATCCAATTGCAATCTGTGTATTTTGGTACCAATTTATTTATCTTATTTTTGAAAGGATAGCATGTGTATTTCGGTGGCTTTGTTAACTTGTGGTAGCCCATGTCTCCGCCGAAAGGTCATCACAATCTCGATCAGCTGATTTTGAGATAGCAAGTGAACGAGTCGAGGAAGGATAGTATGTGTATGTGTATAGTCTATGGATATATATAATTCAGCCATACACAATGTTCTATTATTATTTTAAGCAAGGATTAGACATCTTAACATGAAGACAAGGAATACAGTAGAGGAAAGGCAGACATATATGGTCTGCTGCTTCATTAGACATATATCTTGCTTTGTTTGCCAATAATAAGTAGGCAACGTATGCTATGAAAACCATGTTCCCGTGGAAACTATAAAAACTCGCACGTGAATCGTTGGATCTAAATCCGATGGATATGGCTAATCTCTCCTTTTTGCAAAATAAACCCCAGATTTAGATCCAACGATCCACTCATCCGTCACCAGGTTTATTTTGCAAAAAAGAGAGATTAGTCATATCCATTGAATTTAGATTCAACGATCCACGTGCAAGTTTCCATATTTTGCACGGGAACCTGGTTTCCATAGCATGCGTTGCCTAATAAGTAATCAGTATTAGAGCAACTCCATGCAAGAGAGTGGCTATTTGTTTCATGTAGTCTGATTTAGAGAATTTTCAAAAGAAATGAGAGTCCAACAGATGTTCTATCCAGTATTCTAAAATAGCAAATTGTCTATTCCGGGTTTCTCGGTCGTCAAAGATAGCTAGCCGGCACCGCTTGCCATCTTACACGCAAGTTGCTCCTGTGTTGAATCGTGGCTGCTGCATGTTATCGGACGGATGCTGGCAGCCGCCCAAAGGCAAACATCCTGCATGCAATGAAATTTAGAAAGACTGTTGCAGTTTTCTACTTTTTTGGAGAGCTATTCATTTTAGAAAATGGCTAAACCATAGATTTAGACTTTTATTTTTGGACAATCTCTTGGAGTTGCTCTTAAGTCCATTAGCTGCCAAAGCTACGCAAGTGGTCATGTGTGAGTGTGCTGTTGGTGGGGGGTCATGATCTGTATGAGCTAAAAACGACGGAGCTACAACAAATACATATCTAGTATGTCCATCTAGATGCATAAACTGCTCTGCAAATCACAGTTTCATCTAGCCATTCATTTGTTAGTCTCTGTCCTCATTCTGGCAGGTAACACATCTCCTTACCTTCCAACCTTTGCGGTAGCATCCAGTATGTTAATAGCCAGTCATTACTCCTCTTGGTCATTTCAGGACAGGAAGATAAAGACAAACAGCTAGCCTACGGGTTACGCTTCCCCATTGATATCTCTCTCTCTTGTCCTCACAAAGCTCACCAGGACACACGCTAAGTGAATTCTCTTATTTCTCAATTCAGTATCAACATCCTGTTAGGTTTTGGTCTATGTAGGGATTGGATTTGGATCTACAAAAATGTATAACGTCTAATAGGATTAAAAATGTCAAGTTTTTTTCCTAAAGAATTTTAAAAAAGGTCAAGTCACTTTATTTACTTTGTCACGTAAAAGTGTGTGATATCTACTTGTGTCACGTGGTTAGGTTAGTCACATTATTGGTTTTTTTTTTGTGAAAGAGTCACATTATTAGTTAGTATCATAGATCAGGTTAACTAAACACGTTAGTTAGTAGGTGATATAAATCTAGAGGTTATAGTAGCTGAGATTACACGTACACATTAAACTGGTAAGTTACATGAAAATGAAAAATATTAATTCACTACAACAAAATTGCTTTATTTAGATGTGGTCGGATTTGGCGACTCCACCATATAGTCACTTAAATGTAGGATGCTACTCCTTCCTTTTCAGTTTATAATATGGTGCACTTGAATTAATATAGCACAGTATTTAAAATTATACTTTGTCATTCATTTATTTTGTATTATATTTTATATGATTTTAATCTTATGATCATTGAATTACATGCATATTTGATTACAACTGTAGCATATCTTTGTATTTTAAACATCCAACATCTTGTGAAATTTGAACCTTGATAGATATGCATATGCGTCTTTATAGCCTGGAATGCGGTATTTTTTCGAAAGGTCAGCAGGAAACCCCTACCTATATTTTTTGTTTTTCTCATTTTAAGGGAAACTACTGAACAAGTAAGGTTACAACAACAGCGGCAGAAGGAGGGGGAGAGGGAAGCTGTACATGGGGACTTGGGGGGGGGGGGGATGAGACTATCTACAAAAGGCCAGAGAGGCCAAAACAAAAGAACTAAGAAAAAACCTATCACTAACACTAGGTGAGATGCTGAATCCATGTCGACAAATGAGCTTTAATTCTTGCTTTGGCCTTGATGCAAACCAGGGCCATCTCTTCTTTGAACATGATTTTCCATCTCTGGAAGCTGCACCTTTGATGGTCAAAGATTATACTATTCCTCATTTTCCAAATGCACCAGCAGGCTGTGATAATGATTTCTCTGAAAATGACGTGTCCATAAAGTCTTATTGCTTCAATAAGTATATCCAGAGGTTGCAGATGTTCATTCCAGTAAACATGGAGAAAGTTCCAGCAATTCTGGCTAAAAGGACACCCAAAAAAGAGGTGAAAGAGATCTTCTTCAGTACCACTGCTGCAAAGTAGACAGCTGAAGTCATTCAGATTTCTGTTTTTTCTTCTTAGGATATTTCTAGTATTGAGCCTATCTCTCAATAACAGCCCATAACCAATCTTCTAGCCAGAAGAGAGCTGTGTTACCTTTGTTGGGGCTGCACGAGTATCATTTTGTAATAACTTACACTAATCTTGTATTATGACCCTAAATGATTTAATGATAAATTTTAGCTACAAAGTTATAGGTTTTATTGAGAATTTTAATTTTAGTATAGGGCGTCTCTCCATCCAAGGCATTTTGAAATTTTGCAGGATTTTGAATTTCAAATTTTGTGAAATTAAAACATACTTTGGACAACCTAAACGATTTCAAATGGAAATGTTGTCAACTGCAAAGAGTCTTCATTTGATCTCATTTGAAAAAATTAGCATATTTTTATGCTGCATTTATGTTTAGAGAAGGATCTCAAGTTGATCACCATGGCTCAAAATTAATTTCTAGAGCTGGTTGGTGTTTCCAATAGACTCTAGAAACGCCTCTATTTTCAGAGGCTGCACACATACCACAAATCACCCATGAAATAGAGGACATTTCTAGGGTGGCTATATATCGATTTCTTGACGTGGTCCATCTCTAGCTGTGCTTTTTTATTCAATTGTTATTGAAAAAAGGTGATGTCTTATGTTTTTTAGATTAAAAGGGTGATCTCTCTAAAAATCATTTATGTGCCCTCTATTTATACTAATTTCTTAGTTATCCTATATATACAAATAGCTATTCTATATTTCGAGACAATATGTCTCAGCCTAGCTAACCATCCGGACTAAAATAAATGTAGGATCCACATCAATTCCACAGTATCCTAGTATGTCAATATGATAAGTTAATTGGCAACGGATCCTATGCAAACTAGGCATTCCGTACAAACTTGTAAACTAACGATCTGGACCGCAGGATGTTGATCCAAGGGGGCGCATGAGAGAGGTGAAAGGAGGGATTTGTAAAAGTGTGATTAAGAGCGGGCGGTTAAGTGCAAAATTACCCAATCTCTCCGCGCCACTTGGATCAACATCCTGCGGTCCAGATCGTTAGTTTACAAGTTCGCATGGAATGCCTAGTTTGCATAGGATCCGTTGCCAAGTTAATTTAAGTTATATCCTACACAAAAACATAATACCTAAGATATCTAAATTTATTATAACTGGTCCTATTTCTATCCATTCGGATTACAAAATATTATCAACTAAAATTATCTACTTGCATGTGATCCAAACAGGCTAACTAATAGGATGGATTATTAGAATCAAACGTAGCAGTAATCCTATAATCCACTTGAGATTAGCTAATTGGGTATAATAGATCGCTAATTACATACTTACCCTCCACCAAACATGCGCCCCTGACAACACAAGGCCAGAATAGGTATTTTCACCTTAACCAACAATGATAAACTACTAATTAATAATCCAAAGATCCATGTACTCCAGATTGTTTAATCATAATCTAGAATTATAACAATAAAGAATATAATATGGTTTATAATATAGATTGTTCTGATCTTGAAACTAGTATTATTGAACTTGGCATCTGTCTCAAAATTTTTGTAAATTTGCAAGGCTCAATCACTAGTAGAGAATCGGCTTATTGTCGCGCCTATTATCCCGGTTGGAGCCACCAACTGGGATAAATTCCCTTTCGAGAGCGTGCGTTTTTAGTCTCTCGTTAACCCCGGTTGATGTGTCCAACCGGGACAATATGATTTTGGGTTTAGGGTTTATTTTTCTGGTTTCTTTTCAATTGCATTCAATTATATTTGAAATTAGATTGTCATGTACGAATTCAATGCTGCTAATAATATAATATACGTTGGTTCGAGCATTTTATATATACATGAATCTCACACTAGCAAAGTTCTTATACATACAAAAGCTTAACTTAATGTGTTAGTACATCCCAAACATGCACATGAAATAATAATAAGTACTTCATGAATTTGTTCTGCCTGGCCGGGAATAATAATGCACTCTCACTCCTGCTGCCGGGTGCTCGTCGTCGTGTTAGTGCCGCTACTAGGAAGGAGCTCTTTTCCTTCATAGTAGAATTCGCCATTGGGGTGTGCGACATGATCAACAAGAAATCCCGCGATTGACTCTTGAATTGCTTTGATCTGGTCAGGCCGCATGCACCTTTCTCTTAGAAATAACTCCTGCAATTTAAATATACATGAATATATGTCGTCTGGTGCATAAGTAAAAAACTACCAAATTATTTTTTGTTACATATACCTTTAGGGTTTCGTGCGGAGTTCTATTTATGTGAAACAGAATGAACTCACAAACGTAGTATCCGCATAAGTTGTTCCCTGTGTCCCCGCCGTCGAGCCCACTTTATGAGAAAAAAAAAAGATTTGTCGTCATGGATGAAACATTTTATTAATAATGATTAACATAACAAAGATGCTTGCAAAGTGAATACGTATATTATTGTTAGGATATATCTAAGTACATATATACTTACACCGTATTTGTTCACCGCTAGTGGAACGGTCCAATCTCTATGTCGACATTTGATATATTTTGTGAACCTAAGCCCCGCTCTCCGCGCATGCCCAAGAAAATTAATTAAAATAATGTAGATATATATCAACTAGATTTCATGCATGCGTGCACAGAGAGTTATCGATATATGTAAATTATTATTACTCTTGGATCAGATGTAGTATTTCTACGTTGTTGTCTATAGGGCGATCTAATGAGCCCCAGATTGTTATGCTGCACTTGGTCATATCGATGACCAGCAGTATCCAGTGATTGCTGCGGGGAATAACTCCGATCAGTAACCCAAGTGTGAAAACATGGTTGCAGCTAAGCAAAATAAAGTGTGTGAAAATCATTAAGTAAAATTGAATTAGTACTCACCTGGCACAACAAGGAAAGAGGATTTCTTCCTTCTCTCGTAGGGCTGCCATGAATTTGAACAGATTGTCCACTGTAGCGTTCGCCCAAATTTCTTTGGTAGTCCACGGGTCACTGAATATTAAATCCGGATCGATGAAGCCAAGATTATTCTGTTTATTCCCCCTGAGTAGTAGCATCTGCAGTCTGCATATATTATATATGTCAGTACTAATTAACATGCATGAAAGGACAATTATATATTATATGTATTTGTCACACTTACAAGCAAAAGGAGCTAAGCAATGCTTTGTCGAGAGAATCCCGCCAAAGAAGGAGGTGCAAGTCTTTAAAATGAATCGGCATAGCTGAATATCCACGCGTATTATACCAATGGTGAGGACGAAGTCTGACAATTAAGTATTTCTCTTGCGGATCTGCCTTACACCTTTCCATGTACCACTTGTTCAAGTTGTTCATTTGTGTGCCCAGAGTTGGCCAGTCTTTTTTGCCAACTAGACTCCTGCCCCTTTTATATGTTCTGAATAAATCAACCTCCTTAGCTCTTTCAATCGAGTTCTCATCATGTAATTGTTCTTACGTAATCATCGCGGACGCCGAAACTCGCGAGCCGAGCTGTTCTGGGGGAACTGGACCCCCATACGCAGCCGAAATATCATCGGTGCTATACCCCGAAGAACCAATAACTTGTGGTGGGGCCCGATCATTATGAATAATTAAGGGTGCGAGAGACTAGTTTGCTTGTTGGCCGAGCTGAGAAACCTCTTTCCTTGTCTTCTTTTTCTGCCCCTTTTTACTGTAGGACTCGTGACACTTTACAAGTGTGCGTTCATAGTCTGACAATGGCGGGGACTTATTTCTCTGACGCATCTTACTCCGATGTTCCAATACTTTTCTCCTTAGTGCGTTCGGAGCAAGTGGTGGGTTCTTCTTGAGCTCAAGCGCCCGAGCTCGCTCTTCCTCAATACCTTTCAGCCATCTCGCAGTGTCCCTTTTATAGGGATCAACCTCCTCATCAGGTTGTGGCTCCGCAGTTTTTGCCTTTCGTTTACGACCCCCTTTTGATTTCTTCTCGGGCATAGGGGATGTGATTGATTGTGATAAGGTCCTCTTCGGCTGCCTCTTCTGAGCAGGGGGTGACGGAGCTGGAGATGGGGAAGGAGATGTAGCTAGAGATGGAAGGACTGGAGATGGAGGCGGAGATGCACCTACGCCTTGGGGCGCATCGTCATGACCGTCAAAAGCGGCATGATCATCATCCAGATCAGCAGCGTCGTCAATAGCACTATGATGATCTTCTTGTGCTGGAAGAACTGGTGGAGACCTGTATATATATATATATATATTGAGAGATTAATTAAATTGCGTGCTAGTATTTAGTTTTTTGCAATACTAACAATGAAAATGAATATTGAAAATGAATATATGAATATTAAATTGTATGTATATATGAATACTAACAACTGAAAATGAATATTGAAAAAAACAATGCATCCCGCACCTTCTATTATCAAGCGGTGGCGAAGGTTCCTTCGTAGCTGACGCAAGCCTGTGAATGATGATGTAGAGCTTGCGCCACATAATGACGCCATGCTCTACATCTCCTAATTTGGTCTCCCCTTCACCTCCAGGAAAGTCAAGTTCCACTCCCCTGTGGCCTTCGAGAACTCTATCCACACTGACTCTATAATGCGTAGGTGGAATCATCGGACCAGCATAGAGCCTTGGTGTCTTGCTAGGATCCTCAGGAGAGACATAACCATGAGCCACTGGAATTTCTTGCAAGTACAGGAATTTCTGGAATAAAAGTACGCTTTTCGGAAGGCGCAAAACGAGCTAGAAGAGCAAGTGGGCTATCTGGAGGCCACATGGGCTAGAAACACCAGCAAGGACACGACCCAGGAGGCAGCCCAGGCCCACCGACCAAAGTCGGTCAGGGGGAGGCGCCACCCAGGCGCGCGCGCCCCCCCTGCTGATAGGTGGGCCCAGCCAAGGCGGTTTGTTGCCTTCCATCCTGGGCATGACGGTTCCGCTGGTGCTTTTACCTCACTACCCCCGAACCGCCTCCAGCGCCCTATAAATGAAGAGGAGAGGCCCCCCACCAACACACACACACCATTTGGAGCCATCTCTACACCTCTCACTTGTTCTTTTAGCATTAGTGTTAGTCATTTGGAGCTAGGCAAAGCTACTTGGAGAGCTTGTCTCCACGAATAAGAGCTACATCTTTGGTATAAATTTATGGAGCGTTCTTCCTTAGTCAAGTTCTCATCTTATTTATATAGTCGTGCATATGAACTAGAGTATAGTCTAGTACACGATATATTCGATGATCAAGAACTAGGCCATAGTTCTTGTGAGAGTTGTTCATCGTGTTCTACATTGTTCTTCATCGTTCATATGTTTTACTTGTTTAGATTAGATTGTAGGAGAGGAATAGCGGTTCGATGTGCCTTCGGGTTTGCCTATGTCCTAGCTCCTCCATCCGTAGGGTGGGAGTCCTGGGGGGATGTAGGTAGCTCCTTAGTATGTGGGCATGGTGCCCGGGTGCGAGGGAACCTTCGGATATTTCGGCATGCCACGGTTGACGTGGTAGGCGGCAGGTGGTGACAGCCCTGTCCGTCCCTTGTAATCCCCCACGTTCGCATGTTGAGTAGGAGTTCGTAAATGCCGCCATCGCCCGCGGACCGTTGCCGCGGTCTCCCCATATTCCTAGTCTATAGTCGAGTCTTGACTGTATAACATGTGGAATTAGTTGTTCTAGCATTGACTATATAGGACCTGCCTGCTCCGCGTAGATTATTCTTTATTCTTTATTTTACCTTTATTCCTTTGAGGTTGCTCTAAGTGTGTGTCCACTATCCAAACTACCGTATGCTTACCCCTATATAGCACATTGGTCGGTTTCTCCTCATGCTAGATATTGTATTCATACCCATGCTAGATTACTTAACTACCCCATGCCTTCCTTTGGGAAATTATAAATAACGATACCCTGAATACTTCCGGGTGAAATGCTGCAATGATAGATCCGTGCGCTTGCGGATATTTATTCTAATAGGATGTGATCTATCTCTTGGCAACACTCGCATAGTTGCTAGAACCAGTTTCTAGTAAATATGTCGAGTAAAGCCATTTAGCGTTTCTGGCGCTGTTATCAGGATTAAGCTCTAAGTCTATTTTTGGTAATCGCGCTAAGAAATGCCAACAAGCATTTCTGGCGCCTTTGCCGGGGAAGGCATGGAAGTTAAGCATCTAGCAGCATGGATATGCCTATAATATAAAATGAGAAACGACAATGTCTATACAGGCTAACTTTTATGTTTTCTCTTGTTGTGGATGAAAACAGGATAGTGCATGTCTGGTTTCTCCCTGCCGGAAAACTACAATTCAAATCCGGAGGCACTCCTAAGGAGGAAAAAGGCTCGTGTCACTTCCTCTTCTGCTACTCCGCCGACAGCTGAACCAGTCACCATCACACCTACCACGACGCACTCCATGGCCAAGTCCCTGCATCAGTTCTCTGTCCCCAATGTTGCCAACGTGCCCACTGGGCCCATTGTCGATTTGGGAGACAAGAACTTCGAGCTTCGGACTAGGCTCATTACCATGGTGCAGGCAAGTTCATTCTGTGGATGTTGATGGTCGTTAAGTATTAATTTTATACCGTCAACGCAGCAAGAGAAAGGACTAATATGAGTTCACTGTTAGATATAGGGGTTACACGACGATTGTAATTCCACGAGTTTTGGTGATTGTCTATTTCTACGGGGGTTATCGAAAGAGAACCAAAGGAGGCCCACATGTCATGATTACATAGAGATAAAGACCGAACGGGTGAAAAAGTATAATCTAGAAGACTCCGAGAAGGTGAACCCGGGAAGGGGGCCCACTCCGGGCTGCCGGTCGGCCGCCCTGGGGGAGTCGGCCGACTCCCACCTCGACCAATGGCGTTGAGTCTCGCGGATCCCGCCTCCACCGCCTTTGAGGATGAATAATTATCGTCCATTTAGGTCGGTTTGATCCGAGGGCTGTGGTTCATCCTAGGGGGCTATATATTCAGAGCCCCTGGCCCCTGGGTGAAACCCTAATTCATTCTAATTCATTCAAGAGTTCATTCTCTCATCAGATTCAGAGAAGCCAGAGCCACCATCTCAATTAGAGCTCCATAGTTTAGTAGCATAGCTACATAGGAATAGATCTAGAGGGAATCAAGCCTAGCTTGGAGTCCGGATCTGTTGGAGTTCTTGGTAATTCCCTTCTACATTCTTGTAATATTCATCATTGTTCGTGATACTATGAGTAGTACTTTATTCTATTCTATTATATCAGACTTGACTTTGCTCTATTTGATTATGTTCTCAATTATATTGTTCTTAGTCTACTTTGATTATATGTTTAGCATAGTTGGACTAGAATTGTGTTTATGCATAGGATCGTATAGCGCTTGCTCATTAGATCGATGGGTGAGTGGTAAATATTGTGTAGGCGTGGTGCCTAGGCCGTATTTATCTGCGATTGCACCCTATATTCCGGATCATGAGGTAGATCGCGGGAGTGATAGTCGTTGAGTCCTTTGTAGCCCTTCTCCCGAGTATAGGTCTAGCGGAACAAACCTATTACATTGAAGTCATTGCTATGTCTCTAGTCTTCTCGGTAATATCACTATGCATAGATGTAACCTTTTCCCGCCATGATTGCTAGATGTTCTTGCACTAATCATTGTATGCTTTGACCTTATAGTTAGAATAACATAGGATTATACCCTAGATCGTCCTAGTCCATGCTAGTGTTATAAGCTTAGAGTGCTAAGTTGAGATGGCTTATTACTATTATTTTATGTGGCTAAATGCTCTCATTTATCTTATGTCAATTATCATTTATTCCTATATTTTATGTGACACTTACCCCGTATGAGATGATCGATACGGACAAGGTTAAGCTCTCTATTATTGCATGTGCATTGCTCATCACTCATTATCCAAAGTGCATTCCCTTCCTAGTGGTAAAATTATAAATAACGATACCTGGATTACTCCGGTTAAAATGCTACGATGATATATTCGTGCGCTTGAACCCTTCTTATTTCGGTTGCACTTAATAGACATCAACAAGCATTTTTGGCGCCGTTCGGGGAAGGTTGAAAGCCAATGGATAATGAGCAGCATTGCACTACATAATGAGATTGAGCACTTTGTCACCATTCTCTACTCATACAGCCTTACCCTTGTTTTTCGTCTATTTTTATATCTTATGCGGGGTAATGTATGAAAAAGACTATTCTTCCCGATAATTATATTGACGATCCAGAAGCTTTATTCAGGAAAGCCAGAAGCAAGTTGAAGAAGACTAATCAATCATCATCATCAACTCAACTTGGGAGTTTGTCAGAAGCAGAAAGTCGACCTTTCGTTCGAGACTTGACACCAGCATTTGAAGCCATGGCGAACAAGTCACTCCGTGAGTTCTCGGCTCCACTACGGACAACATTCGTACTTGGACCAGCTGCGGACATCGAAGGAGCTTTTGAGCTCAAGCCTGCGCGATCAACATGGTGCAAGCAAGCCGGTTACGTGGGAAGGCCCATGAAGATGCTAGTGCTCATCTCCAACACTTTACGGAGATTTGTAGCACATTCACTATCAAGGATGTCCCCGAGAGATGCTATACTACTTCGCCTCTTCCCATTCTCACTCTTGGGGAGAGCGAAGCGGTGGTTCTACGCCAATAAGGAGAAGAATACTACGTGGGCACTATGTTCCACCAATTTCTTGGCGAAGTTCTTCCCCATGGGCAAGACAAATGCTCTTCGTGGGAAGATATCAAGCTTTCGGCAACATCATGATGAGACTGTCCCGAAGCTTGGGAGCGCTTTCAAGACTACATCCTCGAGTGTCCTCATCATGGCATGGAGAATTGGCGCTTATGCAGACATTCTACCATGGGCTCAAGCAACAACACACGTGAGACGATGGATGCCGCTGGCGGTGGTGCATTCTTATCACTCACTATTCCTCAAGCCACGGCTCTTGTGGAGAAGATGGCATCCAACCAAGGTTGGAGTGAAGAAAGAACTCGAGACCCGCAAGAGAGGTGGAGGAATGCACCGGTGAAGGAGGTAGACATGCTGTCTACGCCAAAATGGATCTGCTAATGAAGAGGCTCGATGAGAGAGCCCCGGAGAAGAAAGAAGTCATGCACATACATGATGCTCGCATGACATGTGAAGAGTGTGGAGAGGCCGGGCACACGGGTGCTAACCGCCCGAGCTGAAGGAGGACGTGAACTACCTCAACAACAACAACAACAATTACTATCGTCCTCAGCAGAATCAAGGTTGGAATCAGCAGCAAAGGCCTAACTACTCAGGCAATTATTCAGGCAATTATCAAGGTAACAACTCCTCCTACAATAATTACAACCGGCCGCCTTTGAGAGAGTTAGTCTTTGAATCAAGGCAAGATGATGGACAATCTGTCCAAGAAGGCGACATCAAATGACAAGGTCCTAGAGACACTCGGCAACAGAATGGATGGCTTTTCCAATGCCATCAAGAGTCACTCAGCTTCAACAAGATACTTGAGTCGCGGGTACAACGGCTTGTTAACCTTGCTCCCTCCACTCGGCCAAGGTAACCGGCGGGACAACCCGAAGAGCTCGAAACCGCAAATCTTGTTGATATATTCAATGTAGATGACAGCCGGAGTGATCCATCAAAGGGGTCATGGATTGACTCAACTCTGCCAATCAAGAAGGGCGATCCAGGGAGACCAGTCATTCCGATCTCCATTGGAAGTACCAACTTCAATGAAGCAATCTGTGACTTCGGTGCAAGCATCAACATCATGCCAAGAGTAATATATGAGAAGCTATTCAGATGCCCCTTAGCATACACAACCATGTGCTTGCAGCTTGCAGATCAGTCACTCCGTGTTCCCTTGGGAGTACTAGAAGATATATGTTTACGAGTGGGCAACTCGTATGTTCCTGCAGACTTCGTGGTAGTGGATACAGGCAGTGATGAAAGGTCCCCTATCATTCTGGGACGACCATTCTTGAACACTGCTGGAGCTATCATGTACGCCAACACCGCCAAGATCATCTTCAACATCAAGGGCAAAGAGAGACCTTCTTCTTCAAGAACAGAGTGCTGCAGTTCAAAGACATCCTCATCGGCAAATCGGTGAGAAGAAGAAGAATCCAGCTAAGAAGAGCAAGAACAAAGATAAGAAGACCAAGAAGACGGAGGCAGTGAGGATGGTCACTGCGGTCCATAAGGAGCATGACCACTTACTCGAGATCCCCACGTCGATCAAGAAGGATGACCCAGGTGTCCCAACCATTCAATGCTCCATCAACGAAGCTCTTTCAATAAAAGTGTCCGTGACACCGGATCGGGCGTCAACATTATGGCCAAGGTAACCTATGAGTATCTATATGGCACTATGCCTTTGGAGCCTACCTATGCACAGCTGCAGATGGCAGATCAGACGTTCCGCTTTGTCGAAGGAGAAGTGAAGGATGTCCTATTCCAGATAGATGACCATTATGTCCCATAGACTTCCTAGTCATCGATATGGGAGATGACTACGACCCTCCAATCATCCTAGGAAGATCATTCCTGAACACCACCAGAGCTATCATCTATATTGGGACAGGAGAGATCCATTTCCACTTCCCTACTGAGAAGGTATGCTGCTACTTCAACAATAATTATATAATCACTGAGGAGCCCAAGAAGAACAGAGAAAGGAGAAGGCAGCGTACCCATCGCCAGAACAAGAAGAACATCACTACAGATGGATGGGCTGACTATGAGGGAGAAGTGTCTAGATATGAAGACCGGTACCCCGAAGAGAAGAACGTTGTAGAAGAAGAAGAGGTGCTACCATCAGAAGAGAAACAAGTGGTCCAAGAAGCTTCCTCCTCAAGGTCACCCTCTCCAACAAAGAAGGTGTGGAAGGTGAAAGAAAAATCAGAAACCATTCCTACACAAGAGGCGACATAATCAGAGGCGCCAGCCAATGCGCCCCTTGAAAAATGAGCGAACATGACAAGTCCTGTTCGGAGGACTTAAAGCACCCGAACGCCGCGCCAAGAGGTAACTTGGTATTTATCAGCAATTACTTTCCAGCATTGCATTTTTACCTTAGCATATTTATTTTCCTACTAGCATCGTAGTTGCATCTTTACTCTTTTATCTCTGCATTAGAAAAGAAAATAAAAATGTTGTGCATTTGCATCCGGAAAATCGTTAAGCCCCATATGGATAACCATTCACTGTGGTGGCACGAAAATAATTTCTTAGCATATTTATTTTCCCTGTCTCGCATTCCTTAAATAATAAAAAGATAAAAATGTTTCTTGTGATCTGTTAGAACAAGTCTAAGTTAGAAAGTTCTAGACAACCAAGGCTAGAGGTTTTATCACTAACGCTTAATTAGTTCCACAAGCTTTGTTGTCTATTTGAGCTTCACAGAACATCAAGGATCAAGAAGAGCTAACAAGCAGAAGGATATCCAGTCCCCTGTCGGAGTGCTGCCCGCGACAATTGAACGCTGTCTCCAACAGTAACTATCTACAACACTCCTGGAGGACTAGAACGTCTTCAGAGCCTGTCAGCAACATCAGCAGACTATGTCAACATCCAGCTTGGGGGAGAGCATCCCCCGTGTACCAAGCTAAGTGTTTCCAACTTATCTATGTATGCCTTATTAGAGTGTGCTTTGTTAAAACAACTAAAAAAGATACATAACCATAGAAACCCGAAAGATTTCCTTATTTATCTTTTGGAGAGCTCTTGCAATGTTTGTCTTTAAAGTGATCCCTAGAATAAACTCTACATGGAGATGATGAATAGTTGCTCGCCGTAATTCCTTTCAAGTACCTAGTTTTCAACCTTGCACTCTCCCAAGTTTTGGACACAACTTGTTTAGATTTGAGATTTGCTCGAACCCGAAACTTGTGGGTTGCAAACACTTGATCTAAGTCTAGGTGGTTGACGGGTATGATATGGGAAGGTTTTGAGTGCTTGTCCATCTTGTTCCTAGAGATATTAGAGTTCGGAGAATTTATCTCGTGAAAATATTAAAATCCTACATGATGAGTTCCTTTATGATGAGAGTTCAAATTCCTACCACTGACCATATATTCATGCTTACTAGATTAGAAAAACCCATCTATTTATATAGATCATATTGTAGGCATTGAGTGTAGTCTTTATAGGCATTGAGTGTGGTTATCTTTGTGGACCCATAAGGAATCGATCATGCGGTTAAAGTCAATACTATGTGCTCTCCATCCATTGATCTATGCTACTTCTGTCCTCAGAAGCATGCACCCATTTTATAACTACTACATTCATTTTGTGCTACTTCTATTCCTCGAAGTACCACCCACATATAGATCCACATCCACCACATATTGTGCTATCTCTACCCTGGAGATACGCACTTATGCTGCTCCTACCCTGGGAGTACGCATTCCCCACATATTGGGCTGTCTCTACCCTGGAGATACGCACCTATGCTGCTCCTACCCTGGGAGTACGCATCCATCCATCCATCCACATATACATACGCCATTCATTTCACTTCATCCAGAAAAGGTTCTACTCCTATCCTGGGAGTAAACATCTAGAAATAATCATCACCGTTTCATTGCCTACATAAAAGCTCCAGTTATTATCATTTCAAGTTATATGATCCCCGTTGCTAAAGTTCGTTTTTCAGAGGATTGGTTGCTCTAAAAAAAAAGAAGAAAAAAGAAAAAAAAAAGAGTAGCCAAGTCCTTCCTTTCAAGAAGTTTCAAGAAGTTCAAGAAGTCTCAAGGTTTCCAAATAAAGGGAGTCATGTTATCCCCGAAGGAGCAAGTGTAGAAGTAGATGTTCACCAAGTGATCACCCCTCACAATCATTTCCTTATTACCATCATACCATCATCATCCTATCATCATCTTATCATCCATTCCGCTTCCTCATTCACATGCACATATGACTTTATTATTATTTTAGTTCCCTCTTTGGATCCATGTCTTAACGTGCAATATATGCAAGTGAGTTTGAGTGTCTCCCCACCTATGAGCTCCACATAAGCCTATTAGAAAGTAGGGTGAGAGAGAGAAGGCTCTTTTCACTATGCCTTAATTCCACAAATACCACATATTCTGAGAGAAGAGAGAAGGAATACACTACTCATGCCTTAGAGAGGATCCAGAAATACCACAAATGAGAGACCTGAAAGGTTCATACAAGGAACTATGAGTTTTATTTCAAAACTTTGCAAAAACTCTGGGATAATAGTTGATCAAAGAGCGAGAAACATGGCGCTTGACTTGACCGTTCTATCTTTCAACTACTCAAGACCCAAGTGACGGTTACAAGCCCCATGGTGAAAGGTAATATGAGTAAGTTTTGAGTCAGAATAGTTCACTCTAATCCGGAGGAGAGTTCTTGTTTGAACGCATGTGTACTTGTGAGGAGTGAAAGCATTGTAGCAACTCCGATCCATCGAGTCTATCTTTGCTCGGGGACGAGCAAAAGGTAAGCTTGGGGAGTTTGTTGACGGTCGTTAAGTATCAATTTTATACCGTCAACGCAGCAAGAGAAAGGACTAATATGAGTTCACCTGTTAGATATAGGGGTTACACTGACAGAATTCCACGAGTTTTGGTGATTGTCTATTTCTACAGGGGGTTATCAGAAAGAGAACCAAAGGAGGCCCACATGTCATGATTACATAGAGATAAAGACCGAACGGGTGAAAAAGTATAATCTAGAAGACTCCAGAAGGTGAACCCTGGAAGCGGGGGCCCACCTGGCAGGCTGCCCAGTCGGCCGCCCAGGGGGGGGAGTCAGCCGACTCCCCACCTCGACCAATGGCGTTGAGTCTCGCGGATCCTGCCTCCACCGCCTTTGAGGATGAATAATTATCGTCCATTTATGTCGGTTTGATCCGAGGGCTGTGGTTCATCCTAGGGGGCTATATATTCAGAGCCCCTGGCCCCTGGGTGAAACCCAAATTCATTCTAATTCATTCAAGAGTTCATTCTCTCATCAGATTCAGAGAAGCCAGAGCCACCATCTCAATTAGAGCTCCATAGTTTAGTAGCATAGCTACATAGGAATAGATCTAGAGGGAATCAAGCCTAGCTTGGAGTCCGGATCTGTTGGAGTTCTTGGTAATTCCCTTCTACATTCTTGTAATATTCATCATTGTTCGTGATACTATGAGTAGTACTTTATTCTATTCTATTATATCGACTTGACTTTGCTCTATTTGATTATGTTCTCAATTATATTGTTCTTAGTCTACTTTGATTATATGTTTAGCATAGTTGGACTAGAATTGTGTTTATGCATAGGATCGTATAGCGCTTGCTCATTAGATCGATGGGTGAGTGGTAAATATTGTGTAGGCGTGGTGCCTAGGCCGTATTTATCCGCGATTGCACCCTATATTCGGATCGTGAGGTAGATCGCGGGAGTGACGGTCCGTTGAGTCCTTTGTAGCCCTTCTCCCGAGTATAGGTCTAGCGTAACAAACCTATTACATTGAAGTCATTGCTATGTCTCTAGTCTTCTCGGTAATATCACTATGCATAGATGTAACCTTTTCCCGCCATGATTGCTAGATGTTCTTGCACTAATCATTGTATGCTTTGACCTTATAGTTAGAATAACATAGGATTATACCCTAGATCGTCCTAGTCCATGCTAGTGTTATAAGCTTAGAGTGCTAAGTTGAGATGGCTTATTACTATTATTTTATGTGGCTAAATGCTCTCATTTATCTTATGTCAATTATCATTTATTCCTATATTTTATGTGACACTTACCCTGTATGAGATGATCGATACAGACAAGGTTAAACTCTCTATTATTGCATGTGCATTGCTCATCACTCATTATCCAGTGCATTCCCTTCCCGGTGGTAAAATTATAAATAACGATACCTGGATTACTCCCGGTTAAAATGCTACGATGATATATTACGTGCGCTTGCGGAACCCTTCTTATTTCAGTTGCACTTAATAGACATCAACGGTGGATCGCCTAGTGAGGACGCCAACGCCCATCTTCGGCGTTTCTTGGAGATATGCGACACCATTGTCATCAAGGATGTCGCACCTGATGCAATCAGGCTCAGGCTCTTCCCTTTCTCCCTGGTGGGAAAGGCGAAGACCTGGTTCTACAAGGACAAGGCCGCTGTTGACACATGGAGCAAGTGCTCCACCGCGTTCCTCGCTAAATTCTTCCCCATGGGCAAAACCAATGCCCTACGGGGAGAATCGCCAACTTCCAGCCGGGGTGGCCGGAACCCATCCCCGAGGCATGGGAGAGGCTCCGGAGTACATCCAGGAATGCCCTCACCATGGGATGGAAAGTTGGCTGGTGCTCCAGAACTTCTACAAGGGGTTAACACCTGTTGGCTAATATTACGCTGTACCGGATTTGGGTAAGGAATCTAGTTCCCCGGCAACGGCTCAAGAAATGCTTGTTAGCAGATCTTAGCGCAATCACTAGAATTAAGTAAATGTGACGAGCGTATGGTAGCTAAGCCTACTGCAAACCCGAACTCCTACCAGAGAGAGGGTGTCACAATTCCTCCTCCGGCAACAGCCTAAGAATGCTAAGCTAAGCTAAACTCTAGTGACAACGTAGGACTAACCAAAGGGTAACTCTGCAAGCGCACAGGTACCGATGTAGCACTTCAACCGGGTGAGTACTCAGGTGTCGAATTTGTAGTTCGCTCACGGGAAGCGGATTAAGACTCTCTAGCAAATGTGTGATGGAAATCCGTGGTGGTTCTACTCAATCTAAGCTATTGATATTGATAAAGGGTGTGAGTGTTGATATAAGTGATAACTAAGGGTAACTAGTAGGTAGCTAGCTAGGTGGGAGGACAACGAGTGAGTAAGGACTCCTATGTATCTAACTATACTTCTGTGTTCTAATCTAACTAGTGCAACGACTTAACTAAACTAATGCATAGACCATCGATGTGATAGGGGAGATCGGATGGTAAATAGGAGGGTAGCGTCTCCCGAGGGACTAACTCCTATGCCAGCGTACCTATGACTTTAATGGGCGCCCTACACCCTACCCCTAACATAAACAGATATAACTGAAAGGCTGCGTTCTGTCACAACCGCTCCCGCTGTAATACGTTGGACAGTGAATGGACTTACCACCCAAGAGCGAGTGGAATTACCAATCAACGATAGGGTGCATCCACTATTAAGCACTAGCCTAAGCACCTCGCCTAATCTAGTCTTAAGACTCCGGCTACCACGTAAGTAACCTCGGCCCCAGTTGGTAGTGAAACACACACAAAGGATCTAGACACTAACTAGTTTAGACTCTACACTAACGAGACTAAGACACAACACTACTACACTAGTATAGCAATGCACTAAGTAAATGCGAAAGTAAAGTACTCAAAGTAAAGACTTAGTAAAGTAAAGCAAGACTATAATAATATAAGGAAAGTACTTCGAAAGTAAAGGTACAAGAGCTATACAGATTCTCCGGAAGACGACTCGGAGACCCGAGCTTCGCTCGACTCGACTCTAACTCCCACTCTAGACTAGACTACACTACTCTTGATCTCCCAAGAGAGCTTGAGCTTGAGGACACTAATGTGAACTACTTGGGGACACTTTACAATGAGAGACTAGGGGGTATTTATAGTGGAGGTGGAGTAGGGGTTACTCCAGTGCCACGTCAGCGATCCGTGTGCTCTCCGCCATGCGCCGTTGGATCAAACCGACCTTCAACCGACTTGAATGGACGTCTCTCGGTGCAGGACACGTGGGAGTCATGCAGGAAGGCGGTGGAAGCGAACCGACCCCAAGTGGGGCCCACCTGCAGGTCGGCCGACCTGGGTCTGGCTGACAGGTGGGTCCCACTGGCCTTCTAGAAGGTCTAGGTGGCAGTGGGACCAGTGCCAAGGTGTCCTACCACCAAAGGTGGGTCGGCCGACCTGGCCCTGGACCCCTGGTCCACGTGGCAGCTTCCTGGTGCTATCCTGACTTGTCACGTGTAGTCTTATCCGAAGTTGGGTTCACTTGATATCTTGCTTGCTTCCATGTGGATCCTTGGTCCATTGTACCAATCAGATGGAATGTTGATGTGTGGTACATTTGGATCCAGGATCAGGTTCTCCTGTAGAGTTCAGGGACCTTGCTTGGTAGTCAGATCCTGGTGAGACCAGAATCAGGTCAGTAGACCTGGGTTTTGGTCTCACAGGGCCTGTTTCCAGCTTTCCTGCATTTCACAAGCTAAGAGTACAAGTAGAACTTTATTAGTGATAAATATGCTCATGTGATGCTTATCTTCCTTCTATCAAGGACTGTTGACGGGTTTCGAGTGTACCAAAGCTGGTCTTTATTCCGTCAACAAGATCCCCAAGCTTAACCTTTGCTCGTCCGAGCAAACGATTAAAACTTTGGTTCGATTGGATCAGGTATTATTACTAAGTTAACATCTCAATAGTACTAAGTGCACAACAAAGAACTTCTCCTTGAATGGAAAATTTAGCAATGTTAACACACCCATATTACTCTAGCACCCATGGGGCTTATGGCTTAACTCAGTCTTGGGATGTTGAAAGACAGAACAGTTTTGACTAGAGCATCTACCTTTCTCATTCTTTTAGCAAGTTTCATGCCAGAGGTTTTTGATAAGTTTTTCCAAAGAAGTCTTAATGTTCCTCAAATGGTTTCTCTCGAGTCACTCGAATGGTGTATGAATCCTCACTAAGGCACATAATGTGTTTGCCTTTCAAAGACATCCTATCTCTAACAGGGCTTTATATGGGGCTTAAGTAGGTATGTCAAGGAATAGCGTACTTGCAATGCATATGTTGTCTTAGTTAAGAAGAATGAAGTCTTGGACCACAGCAGAGTCTTATCATACCCTTAGATCAAGATGTAAGATGGAATGGATGAATGTGATGGATGATAAAGTAATGAGGGGAAAGTGGATGTATGGTGGATGAGGTTGCTCCTTTATTTTATGCTATCTCTCTTTCTACTTCTATTGAGACAAGGCTAGCTCTTCTCTCTCTCTCTCTCTCTTTTTTTTTTCATATCTCTCTCTCTCTTTTTTTTCAATAGATGCCTAGCCTTTATGAGATGTGTCTCACCTACAAATGATAACTGAGAGAGAATCTTTAACTGTGGAGCATGGAGCAACCCATAGGATAAAATGGCGAAAGTGCGTACTTCCAGTGTAGAAGCAGCACAAGAATGGTGGTATGGATGATAATGCGTGCTCCCAGTGTAGGAGTAGCATAATTATGATAGTGAGATGCGTACCCCCAGGGCAGGAGTAGCATAAACGATGGATGGTGAGATGCGTACTCCCAGGGTAGGAGTAGCATAAATGATGGATGGTGAGATGTGTACTCCCAGGGTAGGAGTAGCATAAATGATGGTAGTAAGATGCGTACTCCCAGGGTAGGAGTAGCATAAATGATGAATGTAAGATGCGTACTCCCAGGGTAGGAGCAGCACGGTTGCGTACTTCCGGATTAGAAGTAGCATATTTGGTGATGTGTGGATCTTGATCTTAGGGACACGACAAACCTCTAACAAAGGTTCTACAAGTCTTAACCAAACTCAATGCAAGCAATTAGCTTATGTAGAAGGCTTATGATATATCAAGGTATATGTATGGCCGTGGTAGGTATTTTAACACCATTGAGGAACAATTAAGTTTTTCATTCATTTTTGAAAGAAAATCTCTGGCAATCATGCGTGCTTAGAACAATAGAGTAGAGCTCCTATCTTAACTATCTCATATCCCACAACAACTTAGACTTTGTATTAGCACTTGCAACCCACTAAGTGATCAAGTTCATGATGGTTAAAGGTGCCAAATAATCTAGACTTAGAGAAGTGCTAAGTTGTAAACAAGCACTAGAGAAACATTAACTAGCAATTTCATCATCATTTCCATAGAAAGACTAGCACACATGAAGCATATATACAAAAAGGGAAATAAAGCAAATAAATCTTTTTGGATTTTTGAATTTTTAATTTTTTTTTCAAATGCAAGAAAACAATAACTAGAATGCAATAAGACAAGAATTAAATGAGAAGGATTGGAATCATACCTTGGGTAAACTTACCTTAGTGGGGGAGAGGATCTCCCCCAAGCTTGTCTTTTGCTCACTGTTGTGAGAACCATGCGTTCCACTGGTCCCAGCGGTACTCGTCCTCCGTGATGACGCCTTGGACCATTTCCAAGTTATGTTGCATGATTTGCAGCGTGGCTTGATTCTCGACGTGGAGGTTCTCTACTTCCTGGGCGAGTGCTTCGATCTCGGTCGGCGGCTGACGCCTCCCTCTGCGAGGGCGAGGAGTGTGTGCCCAGGAGGGTGTCCTAGAATGAGGAGGTGCTTCCATGTGGGAAGAGCTCGCCTCCTCTTCCTCATTAGGTGCAGCATGAGAGGGACCAGCTTGCTCCTGAGCGGCACGGGCTTGTGCTCTCGTCATTACGTCCGTCCTGCAGACGGGACAAGGTCTTCCTCTTTTGTCCGAGTTAGTGTTGAGACATTATACAGCCAAAGTTCCTCATTAGGGAGAGGAATTTCGACTGTACCAGTCCCATATGTCATCTTAAGCGTACCTCTTGGACCTCTTTTAATTAGACCAAGACGTATGAACATTTCTTCAAGAATGATTGGCCTCTCCTTAGGGATAAACTCATAAACATTCCCCTCAAGCAACCCCAAAGATTCAGCAATTCTAGTCATGAACGAAGTAAATTCTATGGGTGTTGCTTGGACTATAGAATTCTCCCAAAAGTGTACTAGCATTTTGACAGGGGCAAACTTGATTTTATTAACCATGATATACATGAGTTGCATCTCTGTAAGGCTTATCCTTTTTAAATCAATCCTAGGAAACAGAGTGATTGCGATCCAATAGAACATAAACCTCAAAGTTGGATTATGAATTTGCTTAGGTTTAGGATTGGACCAGTCATTGGACGAAGCAATTGATTTCCAAAAGACAGCAAAGTTAAAATTTGCTAACGCAACTTCTTCATCTAGTATGCAATCATGATCAAAGCCTAGACCAACACTCAACTCATTCCAAGACAGGTTATAGTCATTATTAAGCATGCGAAAGCTAACACCCAAAGCATTTGATTTAATTGAGCAAAGGAACTCTTGGGTGAGTAACTCTATGCCACGCTCAGGAATTTGCCAAAATGATGACCAACCAATGGTATTGAAAATTATGGCAAAGTCGGTGCTCATACCTGTTTTGTCGAGGAGTTCTTGGTCGATGAGTGCGGAGTGCTGGAAACTGCAAGTGCGAAGAGTATAGAGCTTTCCTAACTCCTCATGGGTGATCATGAGGTTGCCAATGGGCTCCATCATCCTGCCAGGCATGATGGCAGGAACAAGTTGGTGCACTTGTTCTTCCTCCTCCCTCTCATGACTTCTACCTTCGGATTGGCGAGAGCTCGAGGACGAGCCTTCGCCCTTCTTCTTGCTAGACTTTCGGAAGGGGTTCATCATCCTAACTACGCTAGTGGGCAAACAAAACCAAGCTTTCTACTACACTACTACAAGAGAAAAGGGAAATATTTTTGGGTTTTTGGGTTTATAACTACTACTACACTAAACTTGAGAAGGCTTGAGACACTAAGAGAGAAGAGAAGGCCAAGTGAGCTCGAGATGATTCTGCTGGTTGTGGTGTGGGGTTGAGCTCACCTTGGGGTGGTATTTATAGGGTTGAAAGGGCAAGGCCAAACAAGCCAAGAGGCAGGTCGGCCGACCACCCCCATGGCCCTTGTGATGTTGTGTCTCACTTTAGACAAGGAATCTTGCCTCGTGTTTGCAAAAAGTCAGGAAGATGGGCAGAATCACTGGTCGGCCGACCAGTGATCTGGCACCCCACCACTTTGGACATGTTTTGTCTGGTTGTCTGGTAAAGGTGGTGGTGGTCCTGGTCCTAGATTCCTTCTGGTTTGATTCGGATTCCTATGTCTAGTGTTTGGTGAAAGAGAAAAGGAAAGGGCAAAAGTGGAGACAAGCATAAAGGTTGTCTCCAAGCATGCATTGCTGTTCCCTATGCTTGCTTTAGTGTTGGGATGTTCCCTAAAGCATTCTCATGCTTAAAGTAACATCCTAAGCTAAAGTCATGAGCATTGGACTATCTCTCTTCGAATTCTGGCTAGTGGGATGGGCATAGGATCCAAGTGTGTTAGCAGTGGGTGACAGCTGGGTGCCTGGTGGGACCAGGTCCAGGTTGGTCGACCTGGGCTTGTGAGCCCCAGGGCACCCAGTGCACTTCCTTGGATCCCTGCTTCTAGCAGAGTGAAGAGAGAGGTGGTGGACCCCAAAGGCAGGTCGGTCGACCAGGCCTTGGTGGCCCCACCAGCTCAACTTTTCTCTAAACACTCTTCTCAAGTTTTATTACCTATATCTAGCTTTATTTTATTGAAATGGAAAGTGCAATTGTAAAAGTAAACATGCAATTGGAAAGGGAAAAATGCAGAATTGAAATGCATGAAAGTAAACATGAGATAACTACTGACATACCTGGTCAGCGGAGGGCTCCGTGTTTTAGGTCCATAGAGCAGGACCTCTCCTGTCGGGTTCATTCAGTGGACACCTCAGTCGGTCCCGGAGATGGGGACCGTGAGGGTGTCTCCTTCTTCCGCCATTCTTGCTGGACTTCGGCTTTTGGTTCGGCGGGTTCTTCTTTCGCTTCGGCCTTCTTGGCCGACTTAGCGGTCTTAGTGTTCTTCCGTCGGCGGTGTTGGCGACGCGGCTTCTGGGGTGCTTGTGCCTGCATGTTAGCTTTAAAACCATTGAAAGGCACTCTTACCCTCCATCCGTCGAACCGCATATGGATCTCGCCGGCCCCCATGTAGATGGTGGCGTCCACCGTGTTCAGGAACGGTCGTCCGAGGATGAGCGGTACTTCGACGTTGGCTCCCATATCCAGTACCAGGAAATCGACAGGGATATACTCATCTTTAACTCTAAGATATCCCGTGCCAACCCCTCAGGAAACCGGATGGTTTGGTCCGCCATCTGCAAACGCACATATGTTGGGTGCAATGGGCTCCCTAACAGATTATCATAGGTGATCTTGGACATGATGTTAACACCGGATCCAAGGTCGCAGAAGGCGTTGTCGAAGATCCGCGGTCCGACTCGGCAAGTGATCGTCGGCGGGCCGGGATCTCCCTTCTTCGGGACAAACGGTGAATCCACCGTTACCCGAACAAAGACACGAGAATGAGGCCTCCCGAACCTCGTAGTTACCAACCCGACGCCCTCAATAGGGTCCTCGGGCTTTGCCGGAATCTTACCTTGCTCATAAGTGGGGACATTGCTGCTAATTGAGCTAACGGGTTTTCTAACATTTTATTAAAGCTCAACTGATTTTTCATAGCGAGTTAAAGCTATCCATTTTCTCACTAAGACTTTCTAAGATCTTGTCATTAGCCATCATTCTTTTATTAAGACCATCATTAATTTTAATTTGACCAAAGACAAGTTCTTTCAAGGAAGGTTGGTTATTAAAAGAATTACGAGAATTATAAGAATTACCGGAATTGAATTATTATAACCCATACCTTGGCCTTGGTAGAAGGGGCGTGAACTCCATTCTTTGTTGTTGGGGCCGATTCCCGTTGTTGAAGTGGTTGTTGTTGTTGTTGTTGTTGTTGTTGCCGACGAAGTTCACCTCCTCCCCGAGTCATGGGGCGGTTGTTGCCCGAATGGTCCTCCTCTCCGCAAACCTCGCACCATGGGTCGGTACCCACAAGCACGGATAGCGGCGGGAGTCCGGATGGCCTCCACTTCCTTGTTAGAGGACGATCCCTCTATCTTCTTCATCGGGAGGTCCATCTTGGAGAGCATGTCCACCTCGCTAAGGGCGTGGACACCTCTCTTCTTGGGCTGAAGGCGCTCTTCGTTCCATCCTTGGTTGACCACCATCTTCTCGATGAGCTCCTTGGCATCCCTGACATTGTGTTGCAGGAATGCCCCTCCAGCGGAAGCATCAAGGTGACTCCGGGCTACGCCAGTCAGCCCATGGTAGAAACCTTGAATAATGAGCCATTCGTCTATCCCGTGGTGGGACAGGCTTGTATGTACTCATTGAGACGTTCCCATGCTTCGGGAAACGTTTCATCGGACTTTTGTTGGAAGCTTGAGATCTTCCCGCGCAGGACACTGGTCTTGCCCGCGGGAAAGAACTTCTTGAGGAATGCATTGGCACATCTGTCCCAAGTTGTCACCTCGGCCTTGTTACTGTAGAACCATTGCTTCGCCTTTCCCAACAATGAGAATGGGAAAAGACGAAGGCGAATGGCATCTGCAGTGACGTTCTTGACCGTGAAGGTGTTGCACACCTCCAGAAAGTGTTGGAGGTGGGCATTGGCATCCTCATGTGGCTTTCCACAGAACTGATTTGCTTGCACCATGTTGATTAGTGCAGTCTTGAGTTCAAAAGTCGCATCGCCCAAGTTCACGTTCGGACCCGTAGCGACAAAGTCGGCTGACGGCGACGAGAACTCAGCGATGGTCTTTTGAGCCATGACTACCTCAACAACTGGTGCGGGACTTCCTTCCACGAACGGTTCAGGCTCTGACGGTTCAGGCTCTGAGATGATTCTCTGAGGAGGGACTAGACTGCGTCTAGCTCTCTTCAGCAACTTCTCAGGGTCTTCGACGTAGTTCGATGGCAGACTGAAACCGCTCATGCACTGTCTAGAAAAGGGTAATAACAAAAACAAGACAAGTGAAGGGTAAGCCCCTGACACTACCGAACACTTAAATTAAGAGTAGACCACGGATTCCAATTTACTAGAAATTCTTAATACGGCGCTTCCCCGGCAACGGCGCCAGAAATGCTTGTTGGCTAATATTACGCTGTACACGATTTGGGTAAGGAATCTAGTTCCCCGGCAACGGCTCAAGAAATGCTTGTTAGCAGATCTTAGCGCAATCACTAGAATTAAGTAAATGTGACGAGCGTATGGTAGCTAAGCCTACGCAAACCCGAACTCCTACCGAGAGAGGGTGTCACAATTCCTCCTCCGAATTGACCTAAGAATGCTAAGCTAAGCTAAACTCTAGTGACAACGTAGGACTAACCAAAGGGTAACTCTGCAAGCGCACAGGTACCGATGTAGCACTTCAACCGGGTGAGTACTCCGGTGTCGAATTTGTAGTTCGCTCACGGGAAGCGGATTAAGACTCTCTAGCAAATGTGTGATGGAAATCCGTGGTGGTTCTACTCAATCTAAGCTATTGATATTGATAAAGGGTGTGAGTGTTGATATAAGTGATAACTAAGGGTAACTAGTAGGTAGCTAGCTAGGTGGGAGGACAACGAGTGAGTAAGGACTCCTATGTATCTAACTATACTTCTGTGTTCTAATCTAACTAGTGCAACGACTTAACTAAACTAATGCATAGACCATCGATGTGATAGGGGAGATCGGCTGGTAAATAGGAGGGTAGCGTCTCCCGAGGGACTAACTCCTATGCCAGCGTACCTATGACTTTAATGGGCGCCCTACACCCTACCCCTAACGTAAACGAGATATAAGCGAAAAGGCTGCGTTCGTCACAACCGCCCCTGTAATACGTTGGACAAAGTGAATGGACTTACCACCCAAGAGCGAGTGGAATTACCAATCAACGATAGGGTGCATCCACTATTAAGCACTAGCCTAAGCACCTCGCCTAATCTAGTCTTAAGACTCCGGCTACCACGTAAGTAACCTCGGCCCCAGTTGGTAGTGAAACACACACAAAGGATCTAGACACTAACTAGTTTAGACTCTACACTAACGAGACTAAGACACAACACTACTACACTAGTATAGCAATGCACTAAGTAAATGCGAAAGTAAAGTACTCAAAGTAAAGACTTAGTAAAGTAAAGCAAGACTATAATAATATAAGGAAAGTACTTCGAAAGTAAAGGTACAAGAGCTATACCAGATTCTCCAGAAGACGACTCCGGAGACCCGAGGTTCGCTCGACTCGACTCTAACTCCCACTCTAGACTAGACTACACTACTCTTGATCTCCCAAGAGAGCTTGAGCTTGAGGACACTAATGTGAACTACTTGGGGACACTTTACAATGAGAGACTAGGAGGGTATTTATAGTGGAGGTGGAGTAGGGGTTACTCCAGCGCCACGTCAGCGATCCGTGTGCTCTCCGCCATGCGCCGTTGGATCAAACCGACCTTCAACCGACTTGAATGGACGTCTCTCGGTGCAGGACACGTGGGAGTCATGCAGGAAGGCGGTGGAAGCGAACCGACCCCAAGTGGGGCCCCACTCGGTCGGCCGACCCGGGTGCGGGCGACGGGTGGGTCCCACCGGCCTTCTAGAAGGTCCGGGTGGCGGTGGGACCGGTGCCAAGGTGTCCTACCACCAAAGGTGGGTCGGCCGGGCGGCCCTGGACCCCCGGTCCACGTGGCGGCTTCCCCGGGTGTTGTCCCGACTTGTCACGTGTAGTCTTGTCCGAAGTTGGGTTCACTTGATATCTTGCTTGCTTCCATGTGGATCCTTGGTCCATTGTACCAATCGAGATGGAATGTTGATGTGTGGTACATTTGGATCCGGGATCGGGTTCTCTGTAGTGTTCGGGGACCCGCTTGGTAGTCGAGATCCTGGTGAGACCGAGAATCGGGTCGATAGACACGGGTTTTGGTCTCACGGGGCCTGTTTCCAGCTTTCCCGCATTTCACAAGCTAAGAGTACAAGTGGAACTTTATTAGTGATAAATATGCTCATGTGATGCTTATCTTCCTTCTATCAAGGACTGTTGACGGGTTTCTGAGTGTACCAAAACTGGTCTTTATTCCCGTCAACAACACCCATGTCGAAGGGGCACCTGGACGCCGCAGCTGGCGGCGCATTCCTATCATTAACTGTTGATAATGCCATGGCACTGATCAACAAAATGGTAGAGAACCAAGCTTGGGGGGAGGACCGTGCCCCCACTAAGGGACAAAAAGGCATGCATACCGTGAAGGAGGCGGATATGCTTGCCGCAAAAATAGACCTACTCCTAAAAAAGATTGACGGTGGTGCCATCAATGATGCATCCGGCACCGTCAACGCCATGGACGGTCGCATGACATGCGAGGTCTGTGGTGAAGCTGGACACTCGGGGAATGACTGCCCGGAGACCTGTGAAGAGGCTGCCTACCTCAACAATGGGTTTCGCCAGCAGCAAGGAGGAGGAAATGGCTGGAATAACCAGTCCCGTCCTCCATTCCAAGGTAATTCGAATTACGCCTCCGGGTTTAATTCGAATCAACCTTCATTGAAGGACCTGGTTTACGGCCAAGCCAAGATCAACGAAAATCTTACCAAAAAGATGATCCAAAATGATAAGATCTTGGAGAACATGAACAACAAGCTAGAGGGCCTCTCATCAGCTGTCAAGAGTCAGCAAAGCTTCAACAAAATGATAGAGACCCAGCTTACCCAGTTAGCTGCCGCTCTTCCCAAGGCCAGGGGTACAGATGCCAAAGCTGAGCTGAAATCAGTAACCACGAGGGGAGGAAGGTCCACTAGTGATCCACTATACCCTGACCAAGCAGCATCAGGAAGGCAGAAAGCGCAGAAACAAAGGGAACCTCCTATGGAGGAAGAGCCACAAGAAGCAGCACCAACGGGGGCAACGATAGACTACCCTGACACAACTCACCTGCCATTCCCCACCAGAACCAAGAAGCTATCCGCGGATGAACAATTCGCACGCTTTGTTGAGATGATAGAAAAGGTACATGTGAGCGTCCCGCTCATGGATGGCTTGCATGTCCCTTCCTATGCAAGATACGTGAAAGATATCATCAACAACAAAACGTCCTCTACCATCCACGGAAACGGTCAAACTGACAGAAGAATGCAGCGCAGCGATACTCAATCTTCTGCCTGAAAAGAGGAAGGATCCTGGATGCCCAACCATCACTTGTTCAATCGGGGGCCAACAGTTTGACCATGCTCTCTTTGACCTGGGGGCCAGCGTGAGCGTCATGCCGAAGATAGTCTTTGACAAGTTGGATTGCACACAGCTTGCACCAACAACCATGACACTCCAGCTGGCCGACTCCTCCATCCGCTACCCTGCAGGGATTGCAGAGGACATCCCGGTAAAGATCCAAGGGTACTTCGTGCCAGTCGACTTCGTGGTGCTGGACATGGAGCTCACCAAAGAGAACCCTCTCATCCTGGGAAGGCCATTCTTGAGCACCGCTGGAGCCCAAAGAGATGTTGGAGCTGGAGAAATCCGCTTCAACATAAACAAGGCATACGGAAGGTTGAGATCCAACCCCAGGCCTTCATGAGCAAGCCAAGGAAAGAGAATAAGGAGAAGCCAAAGGCAACTCCTAAGAAGGAGTAAAAGGCTGTAACACAACCGAAGAAAAAGAAAACCTCTCCTAAACAGAAAGGCAAGAAAGAAGAGGTTTCCACACCACCAAAGAAGGTGGTGCAGAAGGGGCAGGAAGAGCCAACCGCTGCTGCACCACCCAAGGCTATCGAAATGGAATGGAGACCTAAGAAACAATTGAAAACAACGGACATACCATCCACAAGCACAAAAATGGAGGAAGTCCTGCCCAAACAAAAGATCAACCCGGGGCCCTGATGTTGGGGGGATGGGTAGCCATGCCCCACCCCCTGTTTGCAAAAAGGCCCAATGGGCTAAAATAGGCTAGAGGACTTGTGTGTAAATTCTTCATTTAAAAGGGGGAGGAAGGAAGATTTCCTCCTCCCACCAACACTATAAATAGAACCCCAAGGCCAAGGGGGAAGAGGGCGGCTGATTCATTTTCATATCTCCCTTGTTTCCTGTCTGGGACTAGGACCAAGCACAACCCTCACCCTGGAGAGGACACCTTCTCCACGTTTGGAGAAGGTACCTTCACCGCAGCCGGTGGAGGTATAGCGAAGGTCCTATATCCCAACAGTTGGCGCCGTCCGTGGGGTTCGAACAAAAAAAAAAAATTCTCCGCTAGTTTCTTTCTTCCTCCCCAAGCACGAGGATACCTTCGCCAGATCAGCGCCCACGCCCAACAGTTTGTGCCGCTACCCTCGCTGAAGCAGATCGAAGAACACCGGCCCAAACAGCGATAGCCAAGGGCACCAGCGACGCCCGCGTCAGCCAGCCATGCACCAGCGCACCACATGCTTCCAGCTATTGGGTGCCTCGATGGTTCGTGGCACCTACGTACGTAGGAGCAAAAGCCAAGGGCAAGGCACCCGATTTCTCAAAAAGAAGACCGAATGGTCCCCTTCTCCAGCAGCAAATCGTCAACACGCGAGGGTCTCCGTGATTCTCCGGCGGGGCCAGTCATTGCGATGGTCGGCGTGTAGCAACCGACGACCTCCGCCATGGCACGGCACCACGACAACCTCCGCCGTGGCCAACCTCCGCCAGGCCGAGCACGACGGCAGGACCTCCGCCAAGCTAGGCATGACGACACGGCCTTCGCAATGGCTCGGTGCGACGACGACCTCCGCCACGGCGACGACCTCCGCCACGACGACAACCTCCGCCACAGCCAGCACGGCGCAGTGGCCCTCGCCGCTGGCCGGCACGACGATGACGACCTCCACCACGACGACGACCTCCACCACGGCGACGACCTCCGCCGCAGCCAGCCTGGCGCAGCGACCCTTGCAACTACCTTCGTGGATCGGAGCCGCCGCGCCACAGCCGGGCGCACGCCGACCTCCACCATGGCCAGGCACCGACCCTCGCCGTGGCCGAGCATGCCGACACCCGCCACCGCCGGGCACGCCGACCTCCGCCGCAGCCGGGCACGCCAACCCTCGCCGCGGCTGGAGGCGACGACCTCCGCCACGGCCGAGTGCGCGGACCCTTGCCGTACCCAGGCACGCCACCCTCGCCGTGGTTGGGCACGATGGCTAAACACAGCAACCTCCGCCACCCCAGAGCAGCTCGCCTCAACGGCCGGTCGCAGCAACCTTCGCCGCAGCCGGGCTCGAGGACCCTCGCCATGGCACCAAGCCGGCCAGGACGACCTCCGCCACCGCACCGCGGCCGGCAGCGACGAGCTTCGCCACGGGACCATGGCCGGCCACGACGACCTCCGCCGCGGCACCACGGACGAACAGAACCACCCTCCGCACGGCCAGTCTCAGCGATCCTCGTCGAGTTACCCTCGACGTGGCGTCATGGTCGTGTGGAACTATCCACGTTGGGCCACAGCTGGGCTAGCCCCGTCATGCTGCGAATCAGATAAGGACTCCACACATCTCTGTTTTCTAGGTGGGAAATTCATGAGCTTCGAATCTTTGCTCTACGCAAGAATTTGAACGACCAGTCACTTGCTCTACATCCACACAGAACTTTTTGATCCAGTAGCTTCGCTTCTACTTAACACATATGTATATACGAACTACTATCTGACGTCGGCTCGAAAAAGCACAAAGATATACTTTTCTGTCCAGCATTTGCCTCGCAGGAAATTCTCCATCGACTACAACCGACCCTCGACGGCCTTCAACCCGGTGCAACCCACTGAAAGCAGCAGCTTCTTCTGGCGGAATGGCGCGGAGCAGGATGCATCAACTCTTCACTTGTACATGACATGCCAACTCGACGACATTCGCCACGGCCGGCTCACCAACCCTCGCCGCGGCCGGGCAGACGATCCTCACCATGGCCGGCGCAGCAACCCTCGCCGCAGCCAGGCACGATGACCACGATCCCTGCCACGGTAGGTTGGACGCGGCTGGGCACGACGACCTCCGCCGTGGCTGGGCACGGAGACCCTCGCCGCGCGCGGGGAGCATGACAACCACGACCTTCGCCGCGGCCGGGCTGATGACCCTCGCCACCACCGGTGCGGCAACCTTCATCGCGGCCGGGCGGAGCTACCTTCGTCGCGGCTCGCTGTGCTGAGCAGCGTACCCTCTGCAAGGCCGGGAACGAGCAACCCTTGCCATGGCCAAATCAAGCTGCCTTCATCACGTATTAACACCACGCTGGCGGGGCTCAGTTGCCCTCGTCAGGCGACCCTCGTCGCAAAAGGCTAAGGACTGGATGCATCTATACTCTTTTCTACTGACCAATCTCCATGGCTCGTGCCCGTTATTTCTAGCAGGAGCCCATCAGACACGAGGCAAGGATGCTCGTCAAACGCCTGAGCCGGTTTACAGAGGACCACCCTCGCCAGATCACTCGTCGATGTCAGCTGAACAACCCTCCTCAGACCCTCGTCGCATGCCTCGCCATGCCAAACTGAGCTAAGTACCCACTAAATTCACGCATAAAACAAATAAAAAAATAAAAAAAAAAACAACACATAAACAAACTCTCGCTGGAGCATTTCAAACCCTCGCCAACATCTTCATCCTAGTATGTCAGAGTTGCACATTTACATTTCTATTCCGATCAACTTACCAACCATCGCTTCTGCTAGCACATACATGTGTGCTACTGCACTTGTATACTAGTCGGTTGCATGTTTTGCAGGAAGACATCTCCCGCTTAGTAGAGCTGCCACTGACAGGAGAAAAGCACGCTTTCTGGACAAACACAGCAAGCTCTGCCACTCTGGTGCGGACTCGCCCCCGCGAGTCTGCGGGCTCCTACGACGGCACCTACGCCTACGCGGACGAGCTCAAGCTCCGTTGCACCGGCAAGGAAACGAGCGTCAAGGCTTCCGCGAGGCGACGAGCATGAGGCCCGGAGATCCTTGGCGCCACAGAACCCTCGCCGCCTCGCCATGGCTGGACGTAGCAACCTTCGCCGCAGGCCCTTGCCGCGGCCGGACGCGGGAACCCTCGCCGCCGCCGGCCGCACCTCAACTCGCCATTCCAGGCTCCAAACCGGGAACGAGGCCCGACTAGGCCCAGGCCAACGCAAGTCTGCAGGATAAGTCAACACGGCTACCTTCGCCGGACATGTCGACACGGCTACCTTCGCCGCGCTCTCAGCACACCACTACCCCGACGGTGGTCCGGCACCTCCGCCATGGACCGCGACGACCATGAAGCTTCAATCAACCTTGGCGGCAGTACCCTCGCTGTGGCTGGGCACGACAGCCCTCGTCACGGCCGGCCTCAGCAACCCTCGCCGTGGCACCACAGCCGGCCACGATGAGACCTTCGCCACGGCCGGACATGGCACCCTCGACACGGGTCCAAGACACGACGATCGCCGCGGCCCTCTTCATGGCGAGGCAGAACTACGTATACCCTCTTCGGGCTACCTTCGTCGAGCAATGGGACAGCGCCTTCTCGTCCGCCTCGCAACCATCATCTACGTCTGGCGCAAGCTAGGCGAACTAATCAAAGCAACCTCCGTCCGCAGAACTACCCTCGCTCAACAAGCAAGAAATAGCTAAGAACTCCATGCATCTCTACTCAGTTCCACTAATTAACCATTATATATGCCTCGTGCTCATGACCACTCCTAGCGAAGGTAAACACCAAGCGAGTATATCATCCATCAGGTGCCAGAGCCGGTTTGCAAGGCTACTGTGATCAGCATGAAGCTGTCTCCTCGGAGCATGCGCCCGCGGGCGCGGGGAAACATATACCTCCGCTTTTCTACCCAGATAAGAAAGACTTCTACTCCAAAAATGTGCCAATTTTTTTTAAATAAAAATAAAAATATATGTATAATAAGAAATTAAATATTAATATATATGCAAAAATCACACCGTTTTTACACAATCTCTACTCAAATACGATTCTCCTATATGGATATATGCACCAACCTTCGCTCGGAGCATAGAAATTGTATTTACGCACTAACCTTTCGCTTCCAAGGAAAATGCAGTCACTGCGGCGCAAGTTTTTGAACCCTGGTAAGCCTATTCCGCCACAAGGAAGTTTAAATTTATCAAGCAGTTGTGCTAACCTTCGCTACGAAGAACAATACATCTCTTCTACAGGGGCACCAACACAGGATTTGTACTTATGGATGTTGGCCTACCTTCACACTTATTCATGTTAAAGCACTTACCATAAATGTATTAAGCATAATCATTCATCATACCATCGCAGTCATGAGCACCATGGATACAAAAGCAAGTTCCATAGCAGGCCCCCGCCATTCGGGCCTGGGGCCTGGGGCTGGACACAAAAGCAAGTTCCATAGCAGGCCCCCGCCAGTCGGGCCTGGGGCCTGGGGCTGGACACAAAAGCAAGTTCCATAGCAGGCCCCCGCCAGTCGGGCCTGGGGCCTGGGGCTGGACACAAAAGCAAGTTCCATAGCAGGCCCCCGCCAGTCGGGCCTGGGGCCTAGGGCTGGACAAGCAAGTTCCATAGCAGGCCCCACCGGGCCGGGCCCGGGGCGCCGGGGCTGGACACAAAAGCAAGTTCCATAGCAGGCCCCCGCCAGTCGGGCCTGGGGCCTGGGGCTGGACAAGCAAATTCCATAGTAGGCCCCCGCCAGTCGGGCCTGAGGTTGGTTACAGTTTTGCAAACTCCACCTCAAGGCGAGGCGCGGAGGTTCTCCAGTTTACTTTACAGTTATACAAACTCCACCTCAAGACGAGGCGCGGAGGTTCTCTAGTTTACAGTTATGCAAACTCCACCTCAAGGCGAGGCGCGGATGTTCTCCAGTTTACTTTACGGTTATGCAAACTCCACCTCAAGACGAGGCGCGGAGGTTCTCCAAAGTGTACTTGCGTTATGCAAACTCCACCTCAAGGCGAGGCATGGAGGTTCTCCGCTTACTTTACGGCTATGCAAACTCCACCTCAAGGTGAGGCACGGAGGTTCTCCGGTTTACTTTGATTATGCAAACTCCACCTCAAGGCGAGGCGCGGAGGTTCTCCAATTTACTTTACAATTGTGCAAACGCCACCTTTATCCCCAACAAAAGAGAGGCGCGGAGGTTGAAATTCATCACAAGCAGTTTGTCCATTGTCGTATGTAAATAACTCCGTTTTGCAAGGATTCTTGTTCGTGTAACCCTTGCAAAACAAGTCTAACACTACTGGTGGAAGTTTCAACGAGCTTATCATATGAGTGAAATTCCATTAAGGAACCTTCGCCAATCGACCCTGATGACACCAACCGTACCCTCGCCACTACTTTGGCAAGGGGCTCGCCATTAACCCTGCTAGCACAAAAACTTCGGCAAGGGGCTTGTCGTCGACATCGCCAACACAAAAACTTCGGCAAGGGGCTCGCCCTCGACCCCGACTGCACAAAACACTTCGGCAAGGGGCTTGTCGTCGACCTCGCCAACACAAAAACTTCGGCAAGGGGCTCGCCCTCGACCCCGACTGCACAAAATACTTCAGCAAGGAACTTGTCGTCAACCTGGCCAACGCAAACACTTCAGCAAGGGGCTCGCTATCAAGCACACCCTCGCCAACACCACGGCTAGGGGCCCGCCACCCACCTCTGGAATATCGATCACACCATTGCTGGGACTTTGGCAAAGGGCTTGCTAGGACAAACACTTTGCCAAGGGGCTCTCCATCGAGCTTATCGTACGCTCATCAATACAAACCACCCATCATGTTACCTCTGATGAGTCCTTATACGCTGAAACGGGCGGAGCCTAACGCCCGCCCTCATCAGCAGCCGAATACAAATACGAGGATTGCCCCGGGCCGACAACCGACGCCGGTCGAGGGTCGCCCGGTGCAAACCATCGCATACGATTCGCGAGACTCGCTTAAAGAAAAAGCGGGGCGTCACTACGCAAACCTTCGCATAAGATTCGCGAGCCTCGCTTAAGGAAAAAGTGGGGCGTCGCTACGCAAACCTTCGCATAAGATTCGCGAGCCTCGCTTAAGGAAAAAGCGGGACGTCGCTACACAAACCTTCGCATAAGATTCGCGAGCCTCGCTTAAGGAAAAAGTGGGGCGTCGCTGTGCAAACTTCGCATAAGATTCGCGAGCCTCGCTTAAGGAAAAAGCGGGCGTCCCGTGCAAACCTTCGCATAAGATTCGCGGGCCTCGCTTAAGGAAAAAGTGGGGTGTCGGTGTGCTAACCTCTGCTTAAGATTTGCAAGCCTCGCTCAAGGAAAAGATGGGGTGTTGCTGTGCAAACCTCCATCCTTATAAAAAGTCGGCTCCTGCTCATAAGCTTCGACCAAGAGGGGCTAGGGGGTTGGATTGGAGGGCCATTCCAACCAGATGATATGTCTTGTCCGCTGCTCATGAGCTAGAGCAAGCAAGACTAGCAACTCTGGCGTCTGCCTATGTCAGACGATCATTCACGACTACTAATGCTGCTACGACCACATCGACCACGGAGACCTGCTTCCAGTAAGCCAAAGACCCTCGTAATGGCCGAGCCGGGCCAAAACTCAAATCATCGACCTCCGCACCGTCAAATACGTCATCGTCGACCTTCGACAGTAGCTTCCGCATCCATCTACGTTCGGCGACCAGGACCGGCTACCTCCGCCACCGCAACTACCTAGGCAACAGAAGGCCGCTCCAATCAAGGCGAAGACCATCACAACAACCTCTAACCTTCAACGTCGAAGCACGTCTCGCACCGAGGATACTCGTCGAAGTCTAAGATCGACTAAGATATTTTTGTTTTAGGCCTTTTTACAATTTATGTAGCGACTAGGCTGTTGTACCTCCGAACCTAGTAGCTAAGGGGCTCTTGTTGGGGGATGGGTAGCCATGCCCCACCCCCTTGTTTGCAAAAGGCCCAATGGGCTAAAATAGGCTAGAGGACTTGTGTGTAAATTCTTCATTTAAAAGGGGGAGGAAGGAAGATTTCCTCCTCCCACCAACACTATAAATAGAACCCCAAGGCCAAGGGGGAAGAGGGCGGCTGATTCATTTTCACATCTCCCTTGTTTCCTGTCTGGGACTAGGACCAAGCACAACCCTCACCCTGGAGAGGATACCTTCTCCACGTTTGGAGAAGGTACCTTCACCGCAGCCGGTGGAGGTATAGCGAAGGTCCTATATCCCAACATCTGAGCTTCAGGATAGCTTGGGGGAGGACCCCCAATTGAGGTACCTACATTGCATATTTAATTTCTCACAATTTTATTTTCCATTATAGCATGTTTAAATTCAAGTTTCTTGCATTGAAGAATTAAAAAAAATATTCCATTCCATATATGTGCCATGAAATGTTTAGTTCTACCCATGTTGAAATGATTGGTTGCTCTGTCTTATGTCTCGCTTGTACTTGTTTAAAATAGAGTTTTCTCTAATATTTGGGTTTATCGGCTTTACATTATCATGCTCTAGAAACTTGATTTAGTGGGTTGCATACAATTACTCTCATCTAGGTTATTGCGCGATATGATATAGTGACATAGACCACAGCAATGACTTTGTCCCTTTGAGAAAACCTGATGTCCGGAGTCTTTGTTTCAAAAATTTCAAAAACAATAGTTCCTCAATGATCGCGAAACCAGAGCCATATGATTTATCTGTAGTATAAGAACCTTCATACGCTGCTTGTTCGTACATTGAGTTCGGTCGAATTGTTACCGACGCAAGATTATGACTCTACACCCACGATTGAGATTCACTTGCACCCACCAAATAAACGCCAACTCTTACACTGGGAGTTGCGCACGACATACACCCTTTACCATCCACCAACTCTTGCACTGAGCGTTGCGCACCACTTTTTCCACCAAATAAAAATGCCGACCCTTACCACGAGGATCGCGCTTAGCCCTCTCTTGTAGTTTGCAAAATTCTCCTTGCATTGTTCATCATGACATCTCTCTCCACCTCATCCTTTCCATCAATAAAGTTATGGGCTTTGTTCTTAGTCAGAAAAAAAATGATAAGAAAAAAAAGAGAGGAAAGAAAAAAAAAGAGAGATATATAGTTGTAGGTTTTACCACTCTTGTAGGCAAACGGGAAAAGTCTTAGATCCCCGTTCAAAAAAAAATTAGAGAATAGTTTTAGATACTCTTTGATAGCCCATCATTCCTCTTCATCTCATCCACCAATAAAAGAGAGTATGTCATGATGCATGGAGACCTAAAAATACCACAAAAATTAAGAATCATCATTCATCCATCCACACACTTGCACATCTCAATCAAGGTGTATAGCTTAATCTTTGTAAGGTTCAATCCTTGACCTTACAACATATGTGATACAAGTATGCCCACTTACATACCTACCCGAACTCCACTCTCAGCCTTTTTAGTGGTAGGAAGAAGGCAAAATTTGAAAATGCCTTTGGTGAGGTTACCATACAAATTTGAGTGATCGAGTGGGTCATTTGAGGAACTTGGTTTATTTATAAAATATTACAAAACCTCCAGACTAAAAGTTGATCTTGGGACGAATGAAAAGCACCGGTCTTTGAAACTGTTCTATTTTACAATCGCCCAAGACTTGAGAAAATTAGAAGCCCCACTCTATCAGGAATCATAGAGAAGATACAATTGCCGATTTATTCAAATAATAGTAGAACGCTCTCTTTTATCTTGTACACTTGAGATATGATCGGCATCGAAGCAACCCCTGATCAACAACCCAAAGCAAAGACTTGCTCGGGACGAGCAAGGGGTAAGCTTGGGGGATCTTGTTGGCGGTCCTTAACTCCGATTTTTACCCACCAATTATAGATCATTATTGGGGAAATAAATATTTTATTGCACATATATCTTTGCTATTGACCTACTTCCACCTATGCTTGGAGAAAATATTGTTTTGCAGAAAATACACCAAGTACAGGAATTTCCGGAATAAAAGTACGCTTTTCGGAAGGCGCAAAACGAGCTAGAAGAGCAAGTGGGCCATCTGGAGGCCACATGGGCCAGAAACACTAGCAAGGACACGACCCAGGAGGCAGCCCAGGCCCACCGACCAAAGTCGGTCAGGAGGAGGCGCCACCCAAAGCGCGCGCGCTCGGGCGCGCCCCGGTGACGGTGGGCCGGCCAAGGCGTTTGTTGCCTTCCATCCCGGGCATGACGGTTCCGTTGGTGCTTTTACCTCACTACCCCCGAACCGCCTTCGGGGCGCCCTATAAATGAAGAGGAGAGGCCCCCACCAACACACACACCATTTGGAGCCATCTCTACACCTCTCACTTGTTCTTTTAGCATTAGTGTTAGTCATTTGGAGCTAGGCAAAGCTACTTGGAGAGCTTGTCTCCAGGAAGAAGAGCTACATCTTTAGTATAAATTTATGGAGCATTCTTCCTTAGTCAAGTTCTCATCTTATTTATATAGTCGTGCATATGAACTAGAGTATAGTCTAGTACATGATATATTCGATGATCAAGAACTAGGCCATAGTTCTTGTGAGAGTTGTTCATCGTGTTCTACATTGTTCTTCATTGTTCATATGTTTTACTTGTTGATTAGATTGTAGGAGAGGAATAGCGGTTCGATGTGCCTTTGGGTTTGCCTATGTCCTAGCTCGTCCATCCGTAGGGTGGGAGTCCTGGGGGGATGTAGGTAGCTCCTTAGTATGCGGGCATGGTGCCCGGGTGCGAGGGAACCTTCGGATATGTTGGCATGCCACGGTTGAGGTGGTAGGCGGCAGGTGGTGACAGCCTTGTCCGTCCATTGTAATCCCCCAAGTTCGCATGTTGAGTAGGAGTTTGTAAATGCCACCATCGACTGGCAGACCAGTTGCCGCGGTCTCCCCATATTCCTAGTCCATAGTCGAGTCTTGACTTGTATAACATGTGGAATTAGCTGTTTTAGCATTGACTATATAGGACCTGCCTGCTCCGCGTAGATTATTCTTTATTCTTTATTTTACCTTTATTCCTTTGAGGTTGCTCTAAGTATGTGTCCACTATCCAAACTACCGTATGCTTACCCCTGTATAGCATATTGGTCGGTTTCTCCTCATGCTAGATATTCTATTCATACCCATGCTAGATTGCTTAACTACCCCATGCCTTCCTTTGGGAAATTATAAATAACGATACCCTGAATACTTCCAGGTGAAATGCTGCAACGATAGATCCGTGCCCTTGCGGATATTTATTCTAATAGGATGTGATCTATCTCTTGGCAACACTCGCGTAGTTGCTAGAACCAGATTCTAGTAAATATGTCGAGTAAAGCCATTAGCGTTTTCGCACCGTTATCGGATTAGGCTCTAAGTCTATTTTTGGTAATCACACTAAGAAATGCCAACACCGTAACGGATGATGTTCATCATCTCTTCAGTAAAGTCCCGGTTGTTTATCGGATCACCCATTTTTACGAACTATATATGAAAATCGTCATTCCTTAGCGATTATGCGTTACCATGGAGCAATAATAAAATTACAGTA
This sequence comes from Themeda triandra, assembly GCA_018135685.1. Classification (NCBI taxonomy): domain Eukaryota; kingdom Viridiplantae; phylum Streptophyta; class Magnoliopsida; order Poales; family Poaceae; genus Themeda; species Themeda triandra. The sequence goes on from JAENPR010001466.1 coordinate 142,807, forward strand.
AGCTCACAACAAAGACAATTACAAGATTGGAACATGCATATCATTTATACAATTTGAAGTACGAATGTCAAAGTTATCATGACCGGAACCAAACCTATATATGTCAATGTTACCGGAACCAAACCTAGTATAGTGCCCGTGTGTTGGCACGGTTTCATTCAGGGGCACACAAAAAAACAGACGACAAGATTTAGTCGATAGTTTTCGTCTCAGGCAATTGTATATGACTTAAATACTTTCACTCACAACCTAACATTGAAATCATAATGAAAGATCAGTTCATATTTCCAACCAACACTTTAAATTTACATGGAAATGCACCTTTTACTTAAAAGCAGATGACATACCATAAATACCACATTGTGCTACAAATATTTTAAACCAAAATAAGTGTATAATCCATGGCGTACTCTCATGCTCTGTCAAATCTAATATTGTGCTATGTCAAATGCTAACATCTTTAGAATTGGACATGTTTTCAAACTCGATAACAATTTAACTATTCTTATGAACTTGGACTATAGAGAAATTTCAGTGAAGAAGAAACTACGTCCCAATTTGATGAAAATTCCAGAGAAAATCAACCTATGCGCATCAGTGGCCGGCGTGGTGGGAGCTAGGTCGTCGGGGAGGAGTGGGCGCGCGGGGCATGGGGTGGCGCTCGGCCGGCGGGCCCGGCGTCGTCGGTGCGGCGAGAAAGCGGCGCCGAGCGAGTCGGGTCGGTGTTGTGGTGGCGCCCGGCCTCGTGGCGCAGAGACGACGTACGCGCGCGGTCGGCGGGGAGCCGGGGAGGCGTCGATGTGGCGGCGGGCGTCGGGGTGGTGGACGGGCGTCGAGGGACTGGCGGCGGGCATCGTGGTGGCGGCGGGCGTCGAGGGACCGGCGGCGGAGATCCGGAGCGGCGGTCGGCGGCGAGCGATTTAGGTTTAGAGCTGAGACTACGGGGGAGGAGGAAGGAGCCAGCCGCGAGTGGCTGCTTTTATTCCATCCCCCTTTAGTCCCGGTTGGGGTTACGACGGGGACTAAACACCCTTTAGTCGGTTGGTGTCACGACCCGGGACTAAAGGTGGTTTTGGCGGGCCGCAAAATACAACCCACCTTTAGTCCGGGCCGTGACACCACCCGGGATTAATAGTCTGCGTTTTGGCTCCGCCAAAACATAGGAGTGTAATAATTGGATTTTAAATGTCAATTTATAAATGCAGGACATTGTAAATTGGCTAGTAAGTCAATATCTTAGGCGTAATCCCGCAATGTTGTTTACTAATATTTGAATAAAGTTGGAAAAAGTTTACTAATGTTTAATGTTTAAGGAAAAAGTCTAAATACCCCCGAACTATGACCGGAGTCCGGATCACCCCATGAACTACGAAACCGTTTAAATAACACTTTAAAGTTTGTTGTTCGGTCTAAATCGCCCCTAGGCGGTTTTCTTCGGGTGGTTTTGCCTACGTGGCATGTCGGGCCCTTTGTCGGCCAGAGACCGCCTCACCCCGTCCCGTTTCCGCCGAATCCCGGTGATCCCATACCCGCGCCGGGCCACATGATCCCGCTCCTCGACACGGCACGTCTCCGGCATCCGCGGCCTCCGCGTCACCGTCGTCGCCACGCCGCCACAGCCCCCGCTCATGGACGCGCACCACGGCGGCGTCGTGCGTGGGCGCTCGTGCTCCGTTCCCGTCCCACCCGGCCCGGCCGCGGCGTCGAAGCGCCTGGCGCGCGCGCCGACGCTCTTCGCCTCGCTCATCGTCGCCCGCGGGGCTCCGCGGCCGCTGCGCTCGTGGGCCCGCGAGCGGGCGGACACCCCGGACCGCGTGGCCGCCGTGCTCGCCGACCACTCCTGCGGGTGGGCGCAGCCACTCGCGGCGGAGCTGGGCGTCCCGGGAGTCGTGTTCTCCCCGTCCGGCGTGTACGGCTCCGCCGTGCTCCACTCGCTGTTCCGCCGGGCGCGAGGCGGTACGACGAGAGCGACGAGGAGGGCCGGATCGGCCGCGGATCTCCCGGCCGCCCGGCGTACCCGTGGCGGCAGCTGTCGCTGCTGTACCGGACGTATAACGAGGGCGACGAGGTCTCCGAGGTGGTGTGCCGCAACTTCCTCTCGGAACCTCGAGGCGTGGCGTTCGTGTCCAACACGTTCCGGCGGCTCGAGGAGTGGTACCTCCGGCGCCGCCGCGGATCTGGGCGCCCGCGCGTGCACGTTGTCGGGCCCATCGCGTCGGCGGGATGGGCGGGGGTGATCCGCGGCTGGGCGCGCAGTGGCCGCGCTGCGGCACCGGGCGTGGGCTGGTTCGTCACGCACTTCCGTGGCTGGAACTCCGTCCGGGGAGGCCGCGGCGGCGGGGTGGCGATGCTCGCGTGGCCGATGACGGCCGACCAGTTCGTGGATGCGCGGCTGCTCGTGGACGAGCTGGGCGCCGCCGTGCCCGTGAGCTGGGGCGGGCTCAAGGCCGTGCCGGCAGCGGACGACGTCGCGCGGGTGCTGCACACGGCCGTCGGCGGGAAGCGTGACGTGGTGGCGAGGGCCATGGAGCTCGCTCGCGACGCGCCTCCCCCTGGTGCTTGCTCGAGGTGGAGGCGGCGGCCATCGAGGTGGAGGTGGCAAGCGGGGTGGGGATGAGGCGCGCCGCCGTCGAGGAGGTCGGGGGCGGAAACAGGACGGGGGGAAGCAGATGTCTGCTGACAGGCGGGCCCGACATGCCACGTATGCAAAATCAGCCAGCAAAACCGCCTAGGGGGCGATTTAGACCGAACAGCAAACTTTAAAGTGTTGTTTAAACAGTTTAAGTAGTTCATGGGGTGATCCGAAATCCGGTCATAGTTCAGGGGGGTATTTAGACTTTTTCCAATGTTTAATGCAGTAAACTTAATAAACGACAATTTCAATAATGCAAAAATGATGCTACAACTTAAAATTGTTCAAACACTTGTGTATCGGCTGGAAATTAGTTTTCACAACTAATTGACGTAGATCATTGAGTTTTTAGACACACATTGGCCAAATGTAAAGCAGTCATCAATAAAATCTCATTGTACAATATTATTACATATATGTGGTAATAAATATAGCTACACCACAATATCATTCAGGCACAACAACAAACTTCTTCCTAACATACGTCCCTTGGTTATGATCTTTTCGTAACCATGGAGTATCCTCCGCATTTAGCAGGATACTTGGGTCACCGTTCACTATGAAGGGTGGAAATCCGTCGTGCGTTTTATAATCTTCGGACATGTCGTCCTATCCTCGATTCCCACGATGTTTCTTTTCCCCGAAAGAACTATGTGGCGCCCTTGGCTCATTGTTTGTGACACCTTCGTTGTTTTTTGATTTCCCTCTCTTAGGCACTCGCCAAATCCTTAACATAGAACACCCGATTCACATCCTTGGCTAAGACGAATGGCTCGTCTGGGAACCCAAGACTGTTTGAGGTCACCGTTATCATTCCGTATTCAGGGGTCAACTTATACCGCGGTTCCGCTCAACTTCACCCATTGGCACGAAATAGAGGGACCTTAAATGGTTTGCCGGTTCGATCAACTCCATAGTCAAGTTCCCATATCTCCTTTATGCGGCCATAATATCTTCCCTTGTTCCCATTTGGGTCTATGGCATCTACGCAGACCCCACTGTTTTGGTTGCTGCTCTTTTTATCTTGTGCCATCGTGTAATATGTATTGCCATTTATCTCAAACCCTTTGAATGTAGAGACATTCCACCATGGTTCCCTTGCCAACATGTACAGTTGCAAATCTATAGTCTCGTCACCTCGAAATCGTTTTCGCAACCAAGTGCCAAAAGTAGAAAGGTGCTCACGTCTAATCCATGCTTCAGTCTTTCCCACGTTCTCGGAACGTAAATGGTCTTTGTGTACCTTGATATAAGGTTGCACCAATGTGGAGTTTTGCAGAACCGTGTAGCGCGCTTTTAAAGAATCGTCCCCATTGCTTACATATGAGTTCCTCCTAGTGTACCCTTCCCACTCGGTCTCCCCTCATACCATGATTCGGAACACCAATAGGCTTCAGGTCAGGAATAAAATCGATTGCAAAACTCAATGACCTCCTCTCGTTCCATAGCCCTTAGCGATGCTTCCTTCGCCGTGCTCGATTGCGAACATATTTCTTTAGGACTCCCATGAACCTCTCAAAGGGGAACATGTTGTGTAGGTACACGGGACCAAGAATAGTAATCTCTTTTACTAGGTGAACTAGGAGGTGTGTCATGATATCAAAGAAGGATGGTGGGAATACCAACTCCAAAGCTCACAAGACATTGTACCACATCCTTCATGCAAGCTTAACTAGATCCACTTTGGATTGATTGCTTTTTGTGAAATTGCGTTGAGGAATGCACATAGCTTCACGGTGGCTAATCGTACATTTGGAGGTAGGATGCCTCTTAATGCAACGAGGAAGCAACTCGTCATAAGTATGTGGCGAGTCATGGGACTTCGGGTTTGTGAACTTCTTTTCGGGGACATTTATTATACCCTTTATATTCGAGGAGTATCCAGATGGGACCTTGATTCGCTTAGGCATTCGAACATGGTTTCCTTCTCTTCTTTGCTAAGAGTGTAGGCGGGACTAAGGTAATGGTGCCCATCATCTTTCTTCTCGAGATGCGTATTGTCTCATTGATTCATACTAGCTCTTGTCGTGCTTCTAGTGCGTCCTTAGACTTTCCATAAACACCCATGAAGCCTAGTAGGTTCACACAAAGATATTTCGTGGGTGCATCACGTCGATCGCTGCGGACCTCTAGGACTCTCCAATACGGTAGCTCCCAAAATATGGACTTCTTCCACATTGGTGCGTGTCCGTTAGCATCATTTGGAACGGTTGGCTGCCAGGTCCCTTCCCATGTACTACCTCTATATCCTTCACCATATCGAATATAACCTCACCACTTGCGATTGCTAGGCTTTGGTCGATGATCCGCACTTGCCTTTGTAATGCTTGCCCTTTTTTCTTAGGACGCTATTCGCTGGAAGGAAACATCAATAACCCATGTACACGACTTTTCGACATTTTTTCAAGAATATACCTTTAACATCAGTCAAACAGTGCGTGCATGCATTATATCCCTTGTTTGACTGTCCTGAAAGATTACCAAGAGCCGGCCAGTCATTGATTGTAACAAACAACAAGGCTCGTAGGTCAAAGTGTTCTTGTTTGTACTCATCCCACACACGTACACCGGCTTCTTCCATAATTGCGAGAAGTTCATCAACTAATGGCCTCGGGTACACATCAATATCGTTGCCAGGTTGCCTTGGGCCTTGGATGAGCAACGGCATCATAATGAACTTTTGCTTCATGCACAACCATGGTGGAAGGTTATAGATGCATAGAGTAACGGGCCAAGTGTTGTGCTTCTTGCATTGCCCGGGTCCCCGTAAGGATTCATGCCGTCCGTATTTAGAGCAAACCTTATGTTTCTTGCCTCATCTACAAAATCAGTGAACTCTATGTTGATTGTTCTCCACTGGGACCCATCGGCGGGGTGTCTCAACATATTGTCTACCTTACGGTCTTCTTTGTGCCAACGCAGCAGCTTTGCATGATCTTTGTTTCGGAACAAACATTTCAAGCGTGGTATTATAAGAGCATACCACATCACCTTGGCGGAGATTTTCTTTTTGGGACGTTGTTCGTTGGCCTCCGCCTCAACGTCACCGGGGTCATCGGCCTCGATCTTATACCGCGATGCATGGCATATTGGGCATTCATCCTTGTCCACATGTATGTCGTAGTAGAGGATGCGGTCATTAGGGCACACATCTATCTTCTTGATTTCTAACCCTAGAGGGCAAAGGATACATTTTGCTCGTACGTAGTGGCGGGCAACTCATTATCCTTCGGAAGCATCTTCCTTTGGATAGTCGGTAACTCCCCAAACCCCCATGCGATACACCATTCTTTGCCTTCCATTGTAGCAATTCTAGTGTGGTGCCCAACTTTTTTCTGCGCCCTCTTCACATGTCGGGTACAACAATTTCTTGTGATCTTCTAGCATACGGTCGAACTTTTTCTTCTCCTTTTCAAGTTCACAATCTCTGTGCATCAAGGATGGCTTGACCAAGATCGTCGGGCGGATCCTCTTGTTCATCTTCTCCCATTTCGTATCACCAAAGGCTTCGTTGTATTCCGCGAAACCACGAACAATTTGGTCATCATCCCCTTGTTCTTCTTCATCTTCTTCCATTATAACACCGCGTTCTCCATGCCTAGTCCAACAAATATAGTTTGGCATGAAACCCGACCTAAACAGTGTTCTTGAAGGATCTTTGAGCAAGAAAAACCCTCTCATTCCGGCATACAACACATGGGCAGCACATAAAACCATTCCACTTGTTCGCGCTTGCAACATTTAAGAAATCATGAACGCCTTCCATGAAGTCTCGGGAGGCGGCGGTCGCATTGTACATCCATTGCCGATTCATCGCATTACATGACACATACATCACATCAAAGAAGATCCTGAATTGTTCTCTCCATCATTTGACATTTAAAAGGTGCATTGATTGAAGAGGCTACATAAAAAGGTGCACAATCCTAAGTACCACTAGACAAACTAATAAACCTGTAATGCATTTAAGCACATAAAGGATTTCACGGCCTATTCCAACTAAAAAAGACATATCATCGACGGACTCCTTGTGCTTGCTCGTGGACTCATTATCCACACTTGCACCATCATAGGACGTCGCATGCCCCTTCGTTGGCTCACTAACTCATCATCATCCACACCTCGCACTCTCATCGGCCACCATAGCCTCCGAGATGCAAGATACTCTTTGACACGCGTAACATATTGCTCCTCCTAGTACCATCCCTTGCATGATCCTGTGCCATCCCATTGAAAAATTACATATACAACACAAAAATCAATGAGAAGATCAATATAATACGCATCGCACGAACAGTATGACTGCAAACCACATGACAAGATAAACAACTCACATTGCGATCCAGACACGTGTAGAAGATACGACCATGGTTGGGACCCCCCTTCCTCACTCGGTACTCCCGCACAATCTTCTCCTTATTTTTACACTTGCCACAAGGAACCAACCCGTAAGTCCGGGCCTCAATCGCCTACCTCCATGCGAGCCCAGGAACCGACGATCGCCATCTACGCACTATACTCATTTACAGCAACTACTATAAATTCCTCATTGTCCAATGTATAAATGAAAACCATATATAAAATTAAAATTATTTAGCTATAAATATATATAATAATTCCTAATTTGATTAAGCCACCACTACATATACTACCAATGAAAGGTGAAGCTAGTTTCCATGAACTACTATAAGCTTTTCTTCATCCAACTATGCATCTATCAAGCAATTTTGAGCTAAAGTGCCATAAACATCAAGAAACATGCACCATGATAGCCATTCTACACAAAACCACAAATCCTCCTTGTCTAGACCACCAAATGGGAAATGACATGGATGAAACTGAAGAGGAAGAAGTTACTGACCTTCAGAACCAAAAAATGGATGGAGGAGCCGATGCAAATCGAAGATGGCCGAAGAGGATGGAGAGGAGGCGCCAGCGGCGACGAGCAAGAAAGTGGAAGTGGCAATGGCTCGGGCTGTGGGAGGAAGAAAGGTGGTGTATAGGGCTGGAGATTCAGTCCCGTTGTGCTACAAACCCGGACTAAAGGTGCACAAATAGTCCCGGTCAAATCTACAAACCCGGGACTAATATTCGAACCGGGACTAAAAGTCTGTCCCAAGTCACCCATCGGCAAAAGCTAGCGCCGGGCCGTTAGCCCGGGATTTAATCCGGTTGGAGACACCGACCGGGATTAAATGCCCTTTAGTCCGGGCCAAAAAAAAGGCCGGACTAATTGCAAGATTCAAAAGTCCTTTCTCTACTAGTGAATTTAGTAAGTTGGCAAATACATATGGAACTTTTTGTTATCTTGTGATGCCAAAGGTCAGATTTTTT
>JAENPR010001571.1:0-136661 GCA_018135685.1 Themeda triandra
GGGATGGAAGGCGGCGGAGAAGCTGATCAGGCACTGGAAGATCCTCCGCGGCGACAACGTAACCCTCTCTCGTTCTCCACCCCATCCCCCCACTTCAGTTGCTCCTGTTAGTTGTTAGTCCTACCCTCTTCTCGTCGCAAGATCTCCCATTCTCCTTTTTTTTTCTTTGTTTTATTACTGCCAGGTGATGATCATCAGGGGCAAGGACAAAGGGGAGTCCGGGCTCATCAAGCGTGTCATTCGGTCGCAGAATCGCGTCATCGTTGAGGGCAAGAACTTGGTAATTTGCTGCCGTTCTTCCCCAGCTGCTTAGCCTGAGTGTGGAAAAAATGTAGCAGATATCAGTTTGTTTGTGGCTGCATAGGACCGATACCAGTTGCATAATTGGCTGTTTGGTACTTTAGTTCGTTGTGACTAGCTGTATCAGATTTAAGCCAACCTGCCCCTCATTTTGACATCGTGCTCAAGGTGCTCGTTGAAATTACCAGGCCAGACTATTGTCACTGAAAGCTGCCCTCATGTTGAAATTCCCAGACCAATGCAATTGAGTGGTGGCCTATCATAAATTGATTTGGATTTTTTGGAGCTCAGATCATATTAAAGCTGCACTCACGTTTCAAATAGTTGTGTTGTAAGTGATTTGATGGTGCCCAGCCTTTATCCTCGTTTGCCCTGCTTTGTGGCTGAGCATGCGAGTTGACTTTATGAATAGCAATTGATAGACCAGTATTCTTGTTATTCATATTTTGCACTGTCCTCTTACATGGTTTTCTGTTTCTCTTTGGGGAACACCTGTGTATAGTTTCAATTGTTGCATATGGACATCATCACATAAGCAGTAAGCTTATAACCAATTACCAATATATGCTTAGTAACTCAATCAAATTGTAACATCATAGCCAATAGATTTGTCTTGTGGAACAGCTGTGGTGAATACCGCACAAGAACAAACAAACCGTAATGTTCTCATCTTTGTCATATCATTATATCTTTACTAAAATTGCATTGCATATTTGCTTTTATATTCTGGGTACTTTTAACTGCAACCTGCAAAGGGGAAAACATCTTTCATTTATCATGTGTTATGCCCCTGTTGCATGTCGGAACCCCGTAAATATCTAAGCTATCGCCATTTCAGGTTAAGAAACACATTAAGCAAGGGGAGGGGCACACAGTGGTATTTTCTCAATTGAAGCTCCACTTCATGTTTCAAATGTCCAAGTAGTTGATCCCTGTCCCGGGTATGTATATGGCACTTGCCATGATTTACTATCTATAGAGATATTGCTTTTATTAACTTCGAAGTACTTAAAATCGTTTGTGAACACATTTACCACAGGAAACCATGTAAGGTTGGATATAAGTATTTGGAAGATGGGACCAAAGTACGGTTTGCTAGGGGGATGAATGCATCAGGTGCTGTGATAGCCCGGCCAGAAATTCTGAAGGAGAGAAAGAAACCGAGACCCACATCACGTATGTCTCATAAAAACTTCTTTAAGCTCACTGATGGTGATCCACATCAAGCACGTCTTGTAAACACATCATTCATTCTCGTTAGTCATTATACAGTGTTTTTTCAAGCTGCATTAATTCCTAAAAAGGTGTAACTAAACTAAGTGGAACTTTTTCTGCCTTAAAATTAAAACAAGCATATGGTAGCTATGTTTGATGTTTTCTTTATTTTTCTTCCTGACACTCATAGTTTTTTTCAGCATTGAAATCTATACATCTTGTGTATGTTAAACAACTGATTCCCCCATAATCACCCTACTGCAGATTCATGTTTGAAACTGTGAATGTTGTTTGTGAGATGGTATATAATTCGGGTTAGTATGGAATGAAAAAGGCGCTGATGTTATGTTTTGGGCAATAGCTATGAATGAGATCCAAAGATCATATAGACTGCATAAATGTTGAATCACACAAAAAAAGGCTGCATAAATGTTAAGCACACATTTTGATATAGTACTATTCTGCCTTTTCTTGTTGGTCTGCTTTCTTGTTGCATGCAAACACATGCATTCTGTTTCTGTTTGAGCATTGCTTGGCATGCCCATTTTCTTTACATGCAAGAAAATGCAGTCTTTTCCTGTTTGAGTATTGCTTGGCATGCCCATTTTCCTACAGGATGTGTTCTGTTCTTGATCTGACTGACTGCTTCCAATCATGCAGCTGGCCCAAAGGATACACCGATTGAGCTTGTACTGGAGAAAACCTACGATGATAAAGCTGGAATTGGCATGCCCGATCTATAGCTGCCACGTTGATTGTGCTAAATTCGGTATTTGTGACCACGAGCGGGGTGGTGGGCGGCCCGAGTGGTCATGGCGGCGTCCGGCGGCCCCTAGGATGGTGGGCGGGGCTTTTTTCCCAGGATCCCGGCCACGAAGCGGGGTGGTGGGCGGCCCGGTCATGGCGGCGTCGGTGTGGGTCGTGGCGGCGCCGCGTTGCCCCCTTCGGGCGCACGCTGCGGAGATGGTGGAGCGGCGCGGTGTGGTTTGGTGGCGCCCAGCTCGTGCCCCGCCGGAGTGGGGCTGTTGGAGCGGCTTCGTCGACCTGCGGCGGCGAGACTCCGGCCGGCCCGTTCCATGCGGATCCGCGTGGGGCTCACCGGATCCGGTGTCCTTGCGCTGGATCGGGGGGGACGCACCCGATGCGGCGTTCGCCCCCCCACATCGGCGGCCATGGGAAGGCGGGCGCGGTTTCCCGCCTCCTCCATCTTCTCGGGGTGGCGGCCGGCGTCCGGCGTAGTCGGCGCCGGGGGCCGTGGCGGCGGTGGTGAGGGCCTCCCGGCTGTCCCCGGGTCGGCTGCGGAAGAGGTGCCGAGCGGCGTGGATGGCCGATCCTTGGTTTGGTGGGAGTCTCCCGTCCCACGTCACTTGCCGTTCCTTCCGTGGTGGTCGGCGGTGTTGGTCCTGTCCGGGCGGCGGCCGTGGTGGGCTTGGCGGCGTCTCTTTCCGCCCTCGTGGCCAGGCCCGCTGATTGAAGACCCTGCCGGCGAAAGCCGATGCGAACGCCCAGCAAGACGACGGCGCGCCCGGGCGTCGTTCCCCCCCGGGAGGCGTCGTCATGGTGGGGACTCCTCTTCGGCCGGGCGGCAGCGGGCGTCCCGGCCGTACCTTGGTGGCGCGGCCGGCTGCAGTTTCGCCCAGACGCGGTTGCGCGGCCGCCGTGGCGGCGTGGCCTCGGGTGCCAGCCGGGGCGTCTTGGGCGCCATGGTGGCGTCTTTGAGGGCTTTTCCGCTGGCTGGGGGGAGATGGCGGTGGTTGGAACGAGTTGGCAGCGGGCTGAGGTGGCGGCGATGAAGCACACGGGCGTTAGTAGAGTGGCGGTGGTTGTGTGGGGAATGGTGGCCGGCTTCGGACGGTGGCAAGAGATGGCGGTGGGTGGAGAGGCTCGTGTCGATGTCCCAATCCGACCGGAGCAAGGGAGTGGCGGTAGACTCGTTGTCGATGTCCCGTCCGACCGGAGCTGAGGCGATGGCCATGGCGCTGATTTTTCTCCCGAAGCTCGGGTTTTGTTCTCTTTGGGCATTGTGATTGAGGCGATGGCGAGATGAGGAGACGGAGGAGTCGATCGATCGTATCATGTCACCCTGGCGGCGGAGAAGCTCGGGACCTCGGTGAACCTTGCGGTGGTAGTAGTTTTCGAGTGGTCCATTGCCGATGTCCCAATCCGACGCGCTTTGAGTGGCGGTTGTCGGTTGTTTTGGAGATCCGGGATCCGGGGTGGAGTCTTGTTTGTTGGGTGTGTTTGGTGCGGCTTTGGGACGCTCCTTTGTTTCTATCCGAGTTTGGTCGTAGCTGGGAGATCGGCGACGGGGTGCGTCGCTTGGAGTTGACGGGGCTTTTTGGCCTTGTTGTTGTAGTTGGGTAGTTGAGTAGTATATTTGGGTCGGTTGGCCAAGTCAAGTCGAGTTGTAACTTGGGTACCTGGGGTGTGCCTTTGGAGTAGTACCCTCCGATTTGTATGGTTTTTGGCCGGTTTCCGGTCAAAAACAGTCGGCACTTGCCTTTTTTTTTCTTCGTCTAATAGAAATCGGCAAAGCTTTGGCCGGCCTTTTCGAAAAAAAAAAAAATTTAGCCATTGGATTGGATGAAGATCCAACAAAACCCCCACCTCTTCTTCTACCTTTAACACAATCATAGAATAAATCACAAATTGACAAATCACAATCATAGAACAGATCATAAATCATAGGACAAATTAAAAATTATTGAATAAATTTACAGAGAGAATTTTTTCTATGATATTTTTTAACCTAACAAAATCAAAGAGATAGAGAGGGGCACCGGCGAGCAACTCCGGCCCGAGGCGGGCGCAAGCAGAGCGGGCGGCTGCGTGGCGGCGGCGGGGCGCTCCAGCGTGGCGGCGGCGAGCAGCGGCGGGGAGTGGGGCGCGACGACGCGACGGGAGCAGGTGGGCCCGCCTCACGTCGGTAGGAAGCAGGGAGGAGAAAGAGAAGAAAAGGGCACGTGGGAGCCACTATCATAGGCACAGTAAAATCTATGTGCTAACTTGCCAAAAAAAACACACGTGTCCTATAGCATTACCAAACCATTAACATTAGAACCTGCTTCAATTATATACGGTGGCGGATCTGCGCCCTGGCTGCCCGGCAGCAGCCCCCCTGAGCTTGATTTTACCTTTAGATTACTGTAGCTTAGCCTTAAATCCACCATTAATCTCCAGCTTAAACCTTAACTCTCCATTAGTTAGCCCCCCGCCGCTCATCCTGGCTCCGCCACTGATTATATATCAATCAATGTTTGTCAGATGGTATATAATTTGGATTAGTATGGAATGAAAAAGGTGCTGATGTTCTGTTTTGGGCAATAGTTATGAATAAGATCCAAAGATGATAAATGTCAAGCACACATTTTGATATAATACTATTCTGCCTTTTCTATATGATCTGTTTTCTTGTTGCATGCAAGCAAATGCATTTTGTTCCTGTTTGAGCATTGCCTGGCATGCCCATTTTCTTACATGATGTGTTCTGTTCTTGATCTGACTGTCTGCTTCTAATCATGCAGCTGGCCCAAAGGATACACCGGTTGAGCTTGTACTGGAGAAAACCTATGATGGTAAAGCTGGAATTGGCATGCCTGATCTATAGCTGCCACATTGGTTGGGCTGAATTTAGTATTTTTGTGATCATGTCCTATTTAAGGTTTTAGGGGGTCAATGATTATGTTAGTGGTAGAATGGTGCTTTCCTCATAATAATCAATTAATCATATAATCATTGAAAACAGTCAGTACTGGCATGTTATGCTAGCTGTCTTTTATATGTCCAAATGTTTTTTTTTTCCTGCAGAAATGCAATCTTGGATAAGAAATGGCAAATATTTTTATCGTGCTGACATAAATTGAACTGGCTCCTGATAGTGATAGATGTTATTCGTACATGTGCTTATGGTATAATATATTGTGCCTGATACAAGGGTTGCGACCTACTACATTACTACAACAACTCTAAAAGATATGACCATGAGCTGTTACAAGATATACTATATTTATATATATAACCGCTTCATAATCTTCTGCTTCGGTAGTCTGCATGACGTCTTCATTCTTCAATTCCCGCTCCTTGTCAAGATCGTCCCATCCGTCTTCGTCTTGAAGCGCAGGAGCCATCGTTTGGTCCTCTGCTTCACCTGTCTGTCGACATGGCGTCCTCTGGGCCCGGCCAAGGCGTCGTCGTCGTCTTGAAGCGTAGCAGGTTCTGCTTTGCTCCTCTGCTTGTGTTCTCTCAGTAGCATGCTCCTGTGCTTCGACTGGACGGACACCTGCCTCTGGCAGGGAGCAGCCCATGCTTGCAGAGGCATATGGCAGGAGGCATGTAACGGCCTGTTTGGTTAGGGGACTAGGGACTAGGGACTAAATTTTAGTCCCTTCTAGTCCCTAGATTGCCAAACACATGACTAAAAGAGACTAATAGTTCTAGTCCATTAGACCCTTAAAAGGTGCTAATTGGGGGACTATTTGCTCCCGGACAATCATACCCCTCCATCCTCCCATCCCGTGCGAGTCTCTCTCCTCCCTGCTTTCAGACCATGCCGATGCCGAGACTCTCCACAGCCGTCTCCTCCCCTCCCCTCCGGCCAAATCAGCCGGCGCCGGGACTCCCAACCCCGTCCGGCTCTCCTCCAATGCCTCCCTCTGCCATCGGCCAGATTCGGCGCCGGCTTCCTCCCCGCCGTGTGCGGGCCTCCGCCGTGACACGCTCGTGCCGAGCCCGACGCGCGCGTGGCGGCGCAGCCTCGCCGAGGTGCTGGCCAGTGGGTAGACCCCGGCGGCGAGCGCTCCCGCAGCCTCGCGCTCGGTGCGGCGCGCCCTCGGCGGCAGGCGCAGGCCGCGGCCGCCCGGCTCCGTGTGGTCCTTCTCCGGTGACGCGTCGAGGTTACCCGAGCCCCGGCCGCGGGGACGGCGGCCGAGTAGCCGAGCGGGGTCGAGGAGCCGACGTGTCGCGCCGCCGGTGACGACGCTCGGCCACCGCAGACCTCGGCGGTTCGTCACCATGGATGGATAGGGTCATTTGGGCGGACTCGGCGGACGCAGGACGCGTTCTCGGAGGCGGTGCCGCGATGGAGGCCGCGGTGGCTCCTGTGGCTTGGCTGGAGTCCCGCCGAGAAAGCTCGCCGCGCCGTGGCTCCGCGGGTAGCACCCGGCGTCGCCGGGCGGGCAGCGGGCGGAAATGCCGGAGGCGAGGCCGCCACCCCGCGCGCCGCGCGGTGCGGGCGCGGCACCGCCCCGGCGAGCCGTCCACCGCCTTCGCTCGCCGGACCCGGGCTCGACCCTCGCCGAGCCCACCGCGAGAAGCCGCCCCGATTTGGCGTCGAGTCCGTACGGCTTCCCCCCGGCGGACTCGAGGGCCGAGGATGGCAGCGCGATGAGGCCGTGAGGGCTTCGCACCGGCGGACACGAACGAGAGAAAAGAGAATAGAAGGTGTTTTGGTCTTTGCGTGACTTCAATGACCTTTAGTTCCTTTTAGTCCCTAGAACCAAACAAGGCTATTTAGTCCTCTTTTAGTCCATGTTTAGTCTCTCTAGTCCGTAGTCCTCAGAACCAAACATGCCCTAAGAGCATCTCCAACAGTTATGCATTTGAGGTTTGCATTCTTGAAATTCCGCTAAAAAAAAAGAGTGCCTCCAACAGGTTATGCGTTTGAGTCGCATTTCGTTTTGGGTAACGTTGAGCGAGGAAAATTGGCGTTTTTTGCATAGGCACCGGTGGCTTGGCATTTGTGAAATCCGAGAATCCCGCCATAGTTGTCTCGCGTGAACTGCCCACCATAGTTAGTTTCCTTTTTCCTAAAATGCCAAGTCCAAATGGCAAACTATTGGAGATGGCTTTTTTTCCTCTCCATATCGTTTTTGGAAATTGGGCAAACAACAACAAATGCCAAACCAAAATTGCATAACTGTTGGAGATGCTTTCCGACCGGAGGACCTCGCTGCTTGGGCTGCGCAAGTGGGGGCCGCGGTGGCGTTGGCATTGCCGAGCCACGTGGCTCCGCCACAGGATTGGTTAGGACTCAGGACTGGCGGCTGTATCGGATTCGCGCCAAATCAGCTGCAAATATGGTTTTGGTTTCGGTAAGGCAGTCAGGGCACCACGTACGCCACCGCCTTTCCGATTTTGCAGGAGGAAACGGTTTTCATCAATTCTTTAAAAGTGGAGTACAGAACAATTGATAAAACCAAAGTAAAGAAAGACAACAATATACTCCTCCGTCCACTAAAAATGTCTTTTAACTTTTAAACTCTTTGTTTGACTACTTGTCTTATTTAAAACTTTTGCATAAATGTTATTTATTTTATTATGACTTAATTTATCATTAGAGATATTTTAATAATAAGTTATTTTTATTTATATAAAAAATTGAATAAGATGAACGGTCAAATGGAAGATCAAAAGTAGAAAAAAATGATATTTTTAATGAGACGTAGGGAGTAGACCTTTAGTTGAGCCAGTTCGGTGGGCAGCTAGCCACCACTATAGAACAACCATTTTCTAGCCACCCTTGTAGGGCGGCTGGGCAAACCGCCCCTACATAGGGTCTCGAGCCACTCCTACAAAAATCTTCTGTAGTAGTGAGAGATGCGTCGATTGTGCAAGGGAGGTGCGTCGCCTCGCCTGATAGTTCACGTGGCCTCACACATCAGAGACATTGTAAAAATGGGGTGTCACACCGGCTTTGAAAACACTCG
Organism: Themeda triandra; assembly: GCA_018135685.1. Lineage (NCBI taxonomy): Eukaryota > Viridiplantae > Streptophyta > Magnoliopsida > Poales > Poaceae > Themeda > Themeda triandra. The sequence goes on from JAENPR010001571.1 coordinate 8,220, forward strand.
GTTTTGCATTGGCATTCCTGAAGTAAACAACATGTTTTTCCACTTCTTAGAGAAAACAGGGAATACAAAATAATTGTGAAATAAAAGAAAGGTAAAAAAAGAGAACAATATAGACCTTAATTTTGAGCCATTAGCGCTTCCTAAAAAAAAACAGGCGGGTTCACGGATTCACGCCACTAAAATTGTTGTCGCATTTCTAGCTAGTTTGAAACAGAGCCACTAACATTAGAACTTGCTTCAATTATGTATCAATCAATGGTCAAGTAATCAGAGCAAGTATAATAAGAGACCGCATAAGTTCTGCTAAATGTTGACGTAGAAGACAGAGGAGTGGGAGAGAGAGAAAGAAGCGGTTGTAAGCTTACAATCAACTCGAGCCAAAAAATCAAAAAACTTTGTTAGAGAGACGAGTGAACCATGTATAATTAATGAAGGCTAAGGAGCTTTTTACAGCCGGCAGCGGGCTACAACTATTATCCTTGCTCTCAAACAGTGAACCGACATCTTAGTAGCTTGTTACATTGTTTTCTAGTCCGGTCTTAATTTATATGCCCCTAAACCTAACGCGTAGACCAATGCAATGCTCAATGAGAAGCGCACAAGGAAAATCGAGATGGGGAACTAAAATCACACTATCTATATGTTACTTTGTTCATTTTTTTTCTTGAACGAATGTTAGGTCATGTTTGTTTCTAAGATAAGACTGTCCACGACGTGAGTTCTGTTCGATGTTGAAACAGCTGGAGCATTGTAGTAACGCCGTGGCTACCGATACTAACTTAGCTTCAAATTCACATGACCCGACGCATGTTCATTCATTGGTGGTTGGAATAATAAAATATTGTATTCTACTCGGCTGTCCATGAGAAAGAGTTGAGAAGGAAGGGGACAATTTTTTTTATTATTATTATTATTTTTTGGGAAAGGAAGGGGACAATTCTGATGACGAGGTTCACACATAAAAAACCACTGATGGTAAGTAGAGTTTTTTTTAGCACCGTTACTAGATGGTAAGTAGAGTTTTTTTTTTTCAGCACCGTTAACGCATTGGATTGTCTAAAGAGGGCAGGTTGGACCCATTCTAATTTCCTAAGATGGAATATTTCATCTTTGTGTTTGGTTGGGGGATATGGATGTGTCCATGCTCTGTGTATGGTTGGAAGAACGGGGCTAAAGAGGATATGTCACTATTTATCATTTGTTAGACATTTATTGAGTGGGATCAACGTGATCGTGATCGTTCTCTATCCTGTCTTATATTTTCTTCCTTCACACTGTTGCCTCCATTTGTCACAAACCTACACACACCCACACCCCTCGGCCATAGACACCAAGTTAGTCGTAGCGCGTGTTGGGGCAGAGTGATCACGCCACGCTGGGGCAAAGCTTGTGTTGGGATTTCAGGGAGCCACTAACCGCTCACTACGAAGAAGAGAAATTAAACATAAGTGATATGTGGACGAAGAAGAGACTGACGTCGGGAGGGGACAACGAGCGTGTACCTCTGATTTGTGAGAGAATCGATTTTCCCTTAACTCAAGCACCCTGTTTATCTCCCACTTAATCCCAATTCTACCCCGAAGCATACATGCTTAATTCGTCATGAACGGTGGAAAAAATATGGTGGTAGGTGACCCTTTACCTTTTATTCAGGTCACATTAGTAACTAATTCTATTTATGTGAAGATTAGCAAACTCAATAGGGGCACCCTGAACCATTGTTCCAGTAAAATATGTCGCTATTGGAAATGATGATTACGAGAATAAACTTTAGCATAGTAACTTATCAACAACTATCTCTTTGTCGTGAAATAAAGGTATCCAAGGTTCAAAAATCCACCACAAATTATAATAAGGTACTTTGGATTGCTAAATCGCTTGACCTTTATCATTTTCACTTATGTTCACTTGCTCCCAAACCTTAGTTGGGATCTCTCCCCGCCAAGCCTCTCCATAAAACCGTCTGGGTTAGCCTTATCCTCTTTAACCTCTTAGGCACCTTATATCCCAACTTTATCATGACTATTATAATTGATTACAAAACAATTTCATTACTTAAATTACACATAGGTCACCTACATTTGTACATCATGAATAAAGATTTTTATATAAGTGGTGTTTTAACCCTTTTAGGTTTTGCTCGCCAACTAACACTCGAGACATTGATGTCCATCATCAGTTGCTAATTTGTAGTTTACATAAGATTTTACAAAGGTTACGACCTACTACATGTTGGGATTAGCGTCCCAAACATGTCAACAATAGAGTTTACAAAGGTTTATATAAGAGTTCACAAAGGGTGCAACCTACTACATGTTGGGAATAAGCATAGCGAACGGTTTAAGGTGTAGAGAAAGGAAAGACGACAACTAGGGTGTGCAAATGAGAGGAGGGAGAGAGTGCATTGCCCTCATCCTCTTGGCACTATATATATAGGCAACCTCAATTTACAAGTTGTCCCTTAGTAGTAGGCGTGGATTTCACATGGCCCATATGCCATATATAGGAGCTTCCCTAATAGTGGACCCTAAGCTACCAGGTTATGGCTAGTACTACATGACCTAATGGATGTTCATATAAGGGCCTGTTTGGGACTTCTCTACTCCACTTTTTGTAGCTTTGCTCCCAAACTTTCCTGCCAAATAGGTCCAACTCCAGAAACCCCACTCTAGAACATAGCGTACCGAGCAGCCGCAACGGGGTACGCTAAACCACCCGCTACGGTCCCGGACACCGGCCTTGTCCTACAAATATAGCAGGATAGCGAGGTTACGCCACCGCCCGACGTGGCGTGGGGCCGCCCGCGCACACCGCCCTCGCGGCCGCCCGCGGCGGCACCCATGGAGGGAGCGGCAATCGCCGCGGGTCGGGCCATCCGAGCACGCCGCGCGCTGCCCGCCCACCGGCCGAGTCGAATCCGCCATAGCCGCCACCACCGGAGTTGGGTGAAACGAGGAGAGGGGAGAATGATAGAGAGAGAGAGAGAGGGCGAGGAGCAGCGGGCAGCGCCTTTCCCTTCGCTTCCATCCCGGCAAGCGCGCTAGAGAGGACGTAGCCACGCTCGCCACCCGGCCGAGGAGAAGGAGCGGGTGGCCGCGGCCGGCGGAGCTCCGCTTGTGCCCGCGCCCACGGCCGGCGGAGACCGCGGCGGAGGTCCTGGTCGCGCACATGTCTATGGCGCATCCTTCGGCCTCCGCGCGGCGCCCATGATCGGACGAGCGGCCACACGCGGCGGCCGCGACCGGTGGCGGGCTCGGCTCGCGGCGGAGGCGCCCCACCCGTACCGGTGGCCACGGACCGGGCGAGCTCGGCTCGCGCGGAGGTCCCCGCCCGCACCCGTTGGCCTCGCCCGCGGCGGAGATGACCCCGTCGCACCCGGCGGCTTCGGCACACGACAGAGGCTTTGTGGCTGCGCCTGGTGGCCATGCCTCATGGTGGAGGCGCCCCTCCCGCGCCCGGCGGCCTCGCAGCAATGGAACCCCGCATGGCGTCGTGCTTCCTCGCAGTGGAGCCCCACTGCGCTGTGGAGAGATAGAGAGAGTGGGGAGGGAGTGAGTTAAAAAAGGAAAAAAAAATCTGAGGTATGGGTCCCACCTTAATATAGAGGATGAGATAGAGTATGGATGGATGCGGGAGAATTGGGTATAGAGGAAGAAATCTTGATGACTAGGATGTATAGAGGATGATTATAGAGGATGATGAGTGCGGATAATCTGAGACTTGCGAGGGCGGCCATTGCTACCACTCGGTGTGGGTCACGGTGTCACGCCCACTCGGGGATCCATCATCCATGCATGAGGCATGGGTGACAGCGCGCTTGCAATGCACCCGTAGCCGTAGTTGCAGAGAGCTTTGTGGTCCATGACTTATGGCTTGTGACTTGCTGCTACAAACGACACGAGTTTGTGACTACGAAATACATGGATATAACTAACTGCACAAGAAAAGAGATACAAGTTTGTTGTATACACGTGTAACCATGTATACAGGCAGCGGTGAGGCATGGGGGGTTTGAGCCCCCTCCCCCTCCCCTCGACCCACCCACCCCACCCACTAGGAGAAGGACATGTCATTAAGGCTGACAGTGGGTCTTGACACCATGTCATCAAAACAAGGCAGCTATGGTTGCCATATCACCAAAACCACCTTCCAATACCATCTTAGGGGTTATTTGTCCGGGTTGACAAAGTTTACGGTGTACAATACCTGATTTTATAGTTCAAGGGTTACGTAGGCTGTCTTGAATACTTCGGGGTTAAGTAGACTTTTTTGTAATTAATAATAACAACAATTATTATATATATGAAGTTGGTTATCTAATGTACTCCCCGTCCCACAAATAATTACATTTTTGACTTTTATAATTCTTGTTTGACCATTCGTCTTATTCAATTTTTTATACAAATAATAAAATAAACAAATTATTATAAAAATATCTCTAACGAAATTAAGTCCTAACAAGATAAATAATATTTATTAAATTTTTTTAAATAAGCGATTTACGGTCAAACAAAAATCGTGAAAGTTAAAGATGTGCAATTATTTGTGAGATAGAAGGAGTACGAAGCAATTGGATCTGAGCAATGGTTCGTACGATCCTGAGTCACGGCATGGAGTGGTACTGAAAGAAAAATGGTGCCTACACAGCATCGCAGTCAAAAGTAGCGGCCGACGACAATGCAAAGCGTGTCGTGCCGTGCAGGGTGAAAGTCGTCGCAGTCACCGGTAGCATCAGCAGTGTATGGTTCCCACCCCGGTTCCATACATTAATTTGACATTACCTGTTAAAATTATCACAATGTATAGGACCAACCTGGGATCTATATCTGGGCCCACAAAGAATGCAGAGGAGATAGACAATGTGCGGACGCATCGCATGGAGGAAGATGGGGAGGGGGAGAGAGAGAGAGCGGTGCGAGAGAAAATATTTTTTTAGTTCGAAGGACCTGGTGCAATCTATGGACGCGGGTTCTCCATAGTACTGGCCTCACAATGTATCGACACGAGTCCGCCAAAAGCTACACATTGTGGATGCTCTCATGGAGAGTGACGACTGGCGAGATCGGGGGGGCCCATGGGAGCCCTGACGATGCATTGGCGTCTCATTCTCGGTCGGAGTTCGTATCGACAGCTGTAGCCGACAGTCCCCACCATACTCCACAAAGTTTAAGGTCGATGGGGTCGAGGCAGACGGGGTCGTGGACGCGGTACGCAATACTAACTACAGAGATTTTTACACTACGGATCGAAAATGAACCGGGCGAACCGGATCAAAGTCGATTAACCCTGGGTCGAGGGTGGTGAAACCGTTTTATGTGACTATTGTCCCCACCGATGAAGTGGCACTGCTCCTTCTTCAACGACGACGCCGACGGGCACGGGCGGCAGCCGGACAGAGCAGCGCATCGAACACGCACGCCACGCCACGCCATTGGTGTGCACTACAGTAGTACCCTGCCGTACTCCGTTGACTTGATTGCCGACTCCCTCAGCTGCTGCCTCGTCAGATTAGAATGGTCCGGCCGGACACGTCGGGTCTGGATCTGGACCCAGGTCCATGTCACGGCTTCCTCGTGGCCATGCACCCTGGCTGCCACGAACAGCACACGAGTCACTTGCTGGTTTGGTTTGTGCACGAGCGCCATCTCTCGTGCCGTCGTGCGTGCGTACGCGTATACGTAGGTTAGCAGCATCGTCCGGGAGATGGATGTTGGCGTCGACGATGCCGGCGCTCTCGAGCTCGCCGTGGACGTCCCGCCGGCTACAGGCTACTTCTATCTACTTTCCAAATCTCAACACCAAATCATGCACTTTAGGTAACCAATTACTATTATCTTTTAGTTTTAGAATATGTGGCAAGCCTTCCACCACAGTTGGAACCAAATTCAAGCAAAGTCATCACTACGTCATCATGGGATGAGACGACACACATGCTCTGTGTGTGTCATGTTTAGACTCATTTAAGAGTATGTTTGGTTGGGCTGTGGCTTTTGAAAAAGCAGCTGTGGGCTGTGACTTTCTGAAAAGCAGCTGTGAGATGTGGGCTGAGAGAAAGCCAAAAGCTCGTTTGGTTGAGGAGTTGTGGCTTTTAAGAATACTGTTTAGCAGACCCCAATTGTCATTCACATCCCTCCCCACCCAAATCTCCCACTCTCTCACCGACGAGCGGGCCCCGCCCGTCAGCTCCTTCTTCATCCTGTTGGCCAAACCACGAAGTGGCAGCAGGACGCGACGGCCACACAGAGAGGAGCCGCGCCAAAGCGAGGGAGGAGCGCGCCGGCACCGGCGGGGAGAGGGGAGGGCCGCGGCTGGCGCCTCCGCGCAGGAAGGGGCCACGCCCGCCGGCGCGCCGCCGCAGGAGGAGCCGCGCCAGAGCCGATGCGCGGGGACGGAGCTCGGCGCGCGCCGGCGCCGCCGAGCAGGAGGGAGCGTCGGTGTTGCAGGGGCCTGAGGGGCGGCGGCCGGCGGAAACCCTAGGGCGGAGCTTGAGGGCGGCGGGCTGCTGCTTGCTGGTCCTTGCGTCGGCGCTCGCAGGGGCCAAGAGGCGGCGAGCCGTGTCCGGCGTCGCGGCGCCGCAGGGACCGGAGGGGCGTTGGTGTTGCGGGCTCGAGGCGGCGACCGGCGGAGATCCTAGGGCGGAGCTTGGAGGGGCGGGCTTGATGGGCGGTGGGAGGCCGGCGAGCGCTGCAGGCGTGGCCGGCGAGCGCTGCAGGCTTGGCGGCGGCGGAGCGGCCAACCCTAGCGCCGGGGCGCGCGCGTGACCGCGGGGGAAGAGGCCGCGCTACAGTACGGAGAAAGAGGGGACAGGGGAATGGAAAGGCCGATCGAAACGTTATTTTCCAACATAACCAGTGACAGGTGGGTAAATATTTGGTCCAAAAGCCAGTGAAAGCAGGGGGTGGAGGTGCTTTTGAGTTTGTACTAGGTGAAAGTTGGCTTTTGCCAAAAGCACTTTACTTTTTGGCCCTTTGGTTGGGCTTTTGGGCTTTTGGGTTAAAACCACGTGAAAAGCGCCAACCAAACACACCCTAAACACACAGGTTTCAATAAAAATACAAAATAGGAAAAATGCAGAAATACAATAGGAATGCGTTTGCAGAATAGATGAATGGAAAACACTTTTTTTTTTTTAGGAATAAGTGTTTGGATCAACTGCATTTTTAGTAATTTTTTTAGGAATACAATAGGAATAAGTGTTTGAAAACACAGAAAGCCAAAAAAAATGAAGCTTTTGTGGATGTTTTTTTATTCCTATTTTTTTTTGACAATTTTGATCCCTACGTTGTTCTTAGGAAACGAAGCACAACGATAAGTTTCCTAAGCTTTCCATGTCAACGATTCCTTTGAACCAAGGAGTGCTACCGTAACTGAATGTCTCATCAATCAACGTCAACGGCGTCCTGAAAAAATATGAGACCTAATTCAAAACACTAAATGAAGGTCTAATATATATTACGGAGTGCTTGCTAAATTAGTCAATGGCTCAATGCAAAAGTCAGGTGCGTGCACGTACTCATACTCTTGGCTTGTCACATTTAGACTACGTACTGTACGGTCAAGCCAGCCGCAAAAGCCGTTGACCCGGACCATTTCACACACCGTAGAGCTACGCACTCGGGCGTACTGTCACAGAGACACAGAAATGCCTGTTCACATTTCTTAAAGTTTAAATGTATACACAACCTACGAGATCCTGGAAAGTGCTAACTTGGAACGTAAGAGGAATCAATTCAAGTGAAAAATGGGACGCCGTAAAAGAAAAGATAACTGATTCGGGCTGTGACATCGTCTGCCTTCAGGAAATGAAAAAAAGAAGAGTTTGACTCGGCTTTTGTCAGAAAACTTTGTCCTCCAGAACTTAACAAGTTTGAATTCTTACCTTCAGTTGGTGCCTCTGGTGGAATAATAACAATCTGGAAAGGGGAAATGATCTTCAGTAATAGCTTTGCAATCTCAGTGGAACTCACATCAAACCTGAATAGTGATTGCATAATTGTGACAAATGTCTATGGCCCTTGCACAACAGAAGGGAAGAGAAACTTTACAAATTGGTTAAAAGAAATACAGATGCTAGAAGACAGAGAATGGTTGATACTAGGGGACTTTAACCTCATGAGAAAACTAGAAGACAGAAACAAAGCTGGAGGGGACATCAATGAAATGTTTATGTTCAACAGTGCCATCAGTGTGTTAGGTCTCAATGAAATCACACTCCAAGGGAGAAAATATACTTGGTCTAATATGCAGCCAAGCCCCTTGCTGGAAAAGATAGACTGGGTCTTCACTTCAAATGCTTGGAGCCTGAAATACCCTGATACTTCAGTTTCTGCATTGGACAGGACACCTTCAGATCACTGCCCCTGTCTGGTACAGGTCTCAACTCAGGTTCCAAGGCCCAAAGCCTTCAGATTTGAAAACTTTTGGTTGAAACTTCTAGACTTTCAGCATACCCTGGAACAAAGCTGGAACCAGCCTACTCCACCCCTGGATTCTGCCAGAACAGTATCTGCAAAATACAAGAGATTGAGGAAAACTCTTAAAGATAAACAGGCCACTGCCTCCAATCTGAAGCAAAGAATTCAGAATACAAAATGCATAGTACAGTTTCTTGATATTATTGAAGAATACAGGGATCTATCTGTGGATGAGTGGAATTTCAGGAAAATCTTAAAGGACAAACTATCCTCCTTATTAGAGAAGCAAAGAATATATTGGAGGCAAAGAGGGAATATCAAATGCGTCAAACTAGGAGATGCAACTACAAAATTTTTCCATGCTCATGCAACTATCAGGATGAGGGTAAATATGATCAGACAGTTACAAAAGGAGGATGGGTCAATTATAACTGCCCACGAGGAAAAGGAAAGGCTTCTATGGGAGGAATACAAAGAAAGGCTGGGAAAATCTGAATTCTCAGGCACTGGAGTGGACTTCTTAGTGTTCTTGGAAAGAAACAATGGACTAGAATCCTTGGAACTACCATTCAGCATAGAAGAGATTGAAAGCACTATCAAGATGCTCCCAAATGACAAGTCTCCTGGCCCTGATGGGTTCACAAACGAGTTCCTAAAGGCCTCTTGGGGAAAAATCAAAACAGATTTGCTCAAAGCTGTGCCATGACTTCTTCAACAATACAAGTAAAGTTCGAAGAGCATCAACACCTCATACATTACCCTTATTCCCAAGATCGGTGACCCTAAGATCTGTAAATGATTTCAGACCAATCTCCTGTTGAATTCCTCTCTAAAGCTACTGACCAAAATCCTTGCCAACAGACTGCAGTTGGTCATCACCAAACTAATCCACACAAATCAGTATAGTTTCATAAGATCCAGAACTATTCAGGATTGTCTAGCTTGGGCTTTTGAATACATTCACATGTGCCATCACTCAAAAAAAGAAATAGTCATTCTCAAACTAGATTTTGAGAAAGCCTTTGACAAAATGGAACACCAAACCATTATAACAGTCATGAGGAACAAAGGCTTTGGGGAAAAATGGATCGGTTGGATACAAAACATTCTCGGCTACGGAACCTCACAGTATTACGCTAAATGGAACCCCAGGAAAAACTATTCACTGCCTGAGAGGGGTGAGGCAGGGGGACCCACTATCCCCTTTGCTCTTTGTCTTAGCTGCTGACTTCCTTCAAACACTGATAAACAGAGCAAAAGACATGGGTCTACTGAGGCTTCCAATCCCATTGCAGACAAACAAAGACTTCCCTGTGATCCAGTATGCTGATGACACCTTGATTGTGTTGGAAGGTGATTCCAGACAACTACTTGTACTGAAATCAGTCATCAACACCTTCTCTGAGGCAACAGGCCTAAAAGTGAACATGCAAAAGTTAGTTATGCTGCCAATAAACATGACACAGCAGAGATTAGAATTCTTTTCAAGGACCTTTGGCTGCTCTACAAGCAGCTTCCCCTTAACCTATCTGGGACTTCCACTGAGTTTAACAAAATTTGTTATACAGGACTATATGCCTTTAATGAACAGATGTGAAGCAAGGCTTGGAAACATTGCTAGCTACCTGTCCCAAGCTGGGAGGTTGGAGATAACAAATGATGTACTATCTGCACTATCAACTTTTTACATGAGCACCTTGGAAATTCCAAAGACTGTGTTAAAAAGGATAGATACTTTTAGAAAAAACTGCCTATGGAGGGGGGAATGAGGCTAATGCAAGGAAAATGCCCAAAGCTACATGAAAGATGGTCTGTAAAATCAAAAGCAGAAGGGGGACTGGGTATAATCAACATTGAAGAACAGAACAGAGCCTTACTGCTGAAAAACCTGGATAAATTCTTTAACAGAAAAGATCTATCGTGGGTCAACCTTATTTGGGAAAAGTATTACAAGAATGGAAGATTACCTGGCCAAACTATGAAAGGATCATTCTGGTGGAGAGACAATCTAAAAAATCTACATTGCTTCAAGGAAATGGCTACCCTAATCATGATGAATGGAGAAAGTATTCTCTTCTGGAAGGATGCCTAGAATGGGCAACCCTTACAACTAACAATGCCTGAGCTCTTCTCCTTTGCTAAGAACCAGTCCATCTCAGCCAAAAAAGCTTTGACAATCGATAACCAGCTTTAGTTGTTCCACCTGCCTCTTTCTGACCAGGCTTTCCAACAATTGCAATAGCTAAATCAGCTATTAGAAGACCAACAGGACTCTCAGGACATTGATGTTTGGAATTACAGATGGGGGAATAAGTTCAAGTCAACCAGAGCATACAAAGTGTTGATGGGCCACCAAGAAATTCATGAGTCCTTCAGATGGCTATGGAGATCACCCTGTCTGCCGAAACACAAGGTCTTCTTTTGGCTACTACTCAATGACAGATTAAGTACAAAGAATATTCTAAGAAGAAAAAGCATGGCGCTGGACAATTATGACTGTGCATTCTACCTCAACACCATAGAAGAAACCTCTCAGCACTTATTTCTCCACTGCCCTTTTGCCTGCCAGTGTTGGCAGATAATCAAGATATACTCACCAAATAGCTCAAACTTACAAGATGCTGTCTCTCAGCTCAAAGACCAGTTCCAGTCAAAGTTCTTTATGGCTGCCATAATAATCATGTGCTGGGCAATTTGGACAGCAAGAAACAAGCTGATCTTTGAAGGAATCCAACCCTCAATTGAGTTGGTCAAAGAAAATTTCAAGAAAGAGATGCTGCTTCTTCAGCACAGAGTTAAAGAGGGCCATCAACAAAACCTTTTTTCATGGATACAAAGCACTGTGTAATTGTTGTTTTGCTGCTTATTTTCTTTGTTTCTTTTTGGGTTCCCTAGCTTTTTCTTTTCTTTGCCCCTGTTGTAATCGTTACCTTTGTTTGCTGACTCCTCTTTTTAATAAAATTTTATCGTAGGGGCTCCGGCCCCTCCAGTTTCATAAAAAAAAAAAATGCCTGTTCACAGATTTTGTAATAGTACGTATCGTTGTCATGTCAGTCAATTGAATAAACCGCAACCACCGGGACCGGGGTGACTCCCGCGCAGGGTTTTTTTTACCGGCCGGTAACCGGCCGGTTTGACCGGTTACCGGCCTTACCGGTCCGGCCCGGTTGCGAAAACCTCCGGTAACCGGCCTCTGACCGACACATGCACAGTAGCAAAAAACCGGTCTTATCGGTAAACCGGTCGGTTTTACCGGTAAACCGGTCCGGTTTTTTCTGTAAAACCAACCGGCCGGTTCGCGGTAAAAAAAAACCCCGCTCCCGCGTGCTTGCTCTGCTCGGCTCATCCTGCAGGCCGGACATCATGGCCGCAGCCACGCAAATGGTCGGATCCGCCCAGTCCTCCGCATCCTCATCCTCTACTCCCATCTCACCGCCGCCCTGCACCCCAGTCGTCGTACTCGTACCGAACCACCAGCACCAGGCCCCGTACTACGGACTGGACCTCGTCACGCCGTCCCGTCCCCGACGACGCCCGCGGCCCCGCCTCCCGGCGCGCCACAACCACGACAAGCAAGCACATCCGGCCCGTGTCCCGCCGCGCGGGCAAGCGGCTCCGGCCGCGGCCTTCGCGGAAGCTGCCCACCACCTACATCAACGCCGACGCCGCCAGCTTCCGGCGCATGGTGCACCAGGTCACGGGCGCTGTCGACGTGGGCCTGGTAACGGAGCTCCTCTACCGCCCAGCACCACCCTCCCGTGCTGCCCCCGACGACCGAGAAGCTGCCGCCGCCGACGGCCGGACACGTCGGCGTTCCGCCGGTGCCGCCGGGGAGGAGATACCCGCAGAACGCCGGCGCCGCGGCCTCGGAGCGTCCGGCTGCCATGGCTCGGCGGTGACGGTGGGGACCAGGGTGCCGCGTTGCGGGCGGAGGTGGCGATGTAGTGGCGGCGTGGTGTACGAGGAGGAGGGAATACAATTGCAGTGATTGATCCACAAGCAAACGTGTGATTGATTGATTAATGGGTTGAACTAGCGATAGAACGTTCTAGGATAGAACGCTCTAAAAAAGGCCGCCGGCCCATTTGTACACAGCACGCATCCGCCGAACCTAAACCAAAAAGCCGCGCGCTCCGCCCGCCCTACACCGAACCATAAAGTCGTCCTGCACCCACGCCCTCCTGCTCTACACTGTGCCTTGTGTTTGCTGCTACATCGTGTTTGCTGCTCACCCCCACGCCTCAACAAAGCAAGAAAATGACTACCCTTCGTCCCAAACAAAAAGATAACAAAAAATGAAACTTAAAAACTGAACTCCCCGCAAACATCACCTGAAACAAAAAGAAAACAAAAGATGAAACATAAATTGAACTCCCCGAAACAAAAAGAAAGCAAAAGATGAAACATAAAGTGAACTCCCCCGAAACAAAAAGAAAGCAAAAGATGAAACATAAACCGAACGCCCCCTGAAACAAAAAGAAAACAAAATATGAAACATAAACTTAACTCCCGCAAACATCCCTACCCCTTCGCCTGAAACAAAAATGTAATAAAAACAAAACAAACCAGAATCAAAAATTGAAACGAGAAAAAATTGAAACAAGAAACATAATGTTGTAGAAACAAACCAGAATCAACAACTGAAACAGAAAAATTGAAACAAAAGAAACAAAAATGTTGTAGAAACAATGCAATCAGTGTAGTAGAAACAAAAGAAACGCCTGTTGTTGAAACGGAGGACAAGAACGCAGTAAAACAAACAACCGGACAGCAGTGAAAACACACCGACCGGAGTTGGAGAAAGAAAAGGCATGAACTCGCCGGAAAACCCCGAGAAACAACGCATGAACAAGTGTTGATACAACAAAAGAATCGCAACTGACACACACAACAAATAGGGTATAGGTATTACATGTATTTTAGGTGTATTTCTTCATTTTTTTTCTCTATAGGAAAATGGCAAGATGATATGGGAGTGGCCTTGGAAGCAGAGCAAAGAGCACACGACATCAGCATGGCACATGCCTTGGCTGGAGCAGCATAATTAGGCGGCACTTGCTGCTCGCTCGGCCTGATGGCAGACCTGTCCAGCAGCACGGACGCATGACGTCTCGAAGCCCCTAGGCCCTGGATGAAGCAGCCATGGAAGTGGAGGTGGAGAAGGCCATCGGGGCTGCGCAGCCGGGGTTGGTGTGTCGCTCGACCGCCGCCGGCCGTAGAGAGGGAGGGACCGGCGCAGCCGTGGCGGGTCCCGCTCGACCGCCGCCGGAGTACGTGAGGACGGAGGAGGCCGAATCCGCGGAGCAGGTGTGCCGGGGCGTCGGGGATCCGCACTCGATCCGCCCGCAGCCGCGGGCGCCGCTCGGCCCGCCCAACGCCGCGCCGCGGCGCTGCCCGCGCGACGCCGACGAGCCGCGCCCAGCGGTGCTGCCACGAGATGCGCACCGGTGCACAGCGGTGCCGCGGCGCAGCTCCGAGATGCGCTGGCGGCAGCCTCCATGGTCCTCGGCAGGCGGAGAGCGAGGGGCCGGCGAGCACCGGCAGCCGGGGATCTCGCGGCTATGGAGATCGGGTCGCGCACGAAAATCTCGCCTGGATTTGGGCACCCCAGATGCGCCGTCGCTGCTCTGGAACAGGGAAAGCAGAGGATGGGAGAGATAGCAAGGCAGTGGTATGCGGGCGGAGAGGACGAGGAGATAAGGACGTGACGAGTCACGGGGTGCAGGCACGGTCCACTGTCCACGGGACACCTTGTGCGGTGCTGATGCCGGGAGTGGGGGGCGGCGTTCGGCCCAGTGGGCTCGCAAGAGACGTTCTATGGTTTAGAACGTAAGCCAGCAAGCATTACCGTTGATTAATTGACCGTGTGATTGATCCACAAGCAACGTGTGATTGATTCACAAGCAAACGTGTGATTGATTAATTGACCGTGGTTACAAATTAGATGGGGTACTCCTCCATCAAAAACATGCGATTCTTGTTTTCTGATAAATCAAATACTTGTTAAGTTAACAAAAATCAATAAAAGTAAAGATTAATAAAGGTATCATATCATATCATATCATATCAATTATGAAAACTGTCATGGGGAGTGGTCTCGCTTTATTGGCAGTTAGAGGCTTAGAGCTACTCTAAATTAGCAAGGCTCGCGTCAGGATAAGGGGAATCCATCCCGGATGCTCCTTACGCCGCAGAATTGCCCAGGCACGCGATGTGCCGGGACCCCCACAGGACACCCGACGATGGGTCGACACGAGGATCGAGAGGATCTCCTTGAAAGACATCCACTCGAGTGTGAAGAGCCAGGCAACCCAGACTCAGATGAATGGAAGCCCATTGTAAGATCGAGCCGCTGCCCCTTGACTATAAAAGGGGAAGGCCGGCACCTCGTAGGATAGAAGAACACACAGCATCGAGACCTGAGAACTCATCTCTCTCGCGCACTTGTACACCCCCACAAGTTTTTGAGATGAAGAGCATGGGCGTCCGTCCGGTTGGACGTAGGGATCGTTCCGCCGAACCGTATAAAATTCTGTCCGTGTTCACTTGTCTCACCATCCGATTCCCCTCGCGCAAACATATTTTACTAGTCTGACACCGACAAGCTATGTCACTCACTCCAATGACTTTCAACTTCTTAATGTAAGTTATTCACCGCCTTTTCACTTTAAATACTATTACTATGTGCAATACACCCTCCATCTAAGAAAGAACACAATTCTATCATAGTTTCACATTTTAGTATCTTAAGGACGTCCCCAACAACATTTGAAATAGTTAGCGAGATATATTTTTTACACAATCTTTGGGAGAGAGACCACAAGAAGTGAACTCACTAGCACCGAGCAAATTGCCATATTCCCATGCTTCCTCATAAAATCTGTCTGCCTGTCTCGATCCTCTTTGTATGTTTCGTGCTTCTTATTTTTTTAATTGCATCTTGTGTGCATGCCTGTCTCGATCCTCTTTGTATGTTTTGTGCTTCTTCTTTTTTTTTTTTTAAAAAAAATCTATCTTGTGTGCATGTCTCTGCCAAACTGGACTATTCAGTTGCAACACTGTTTGCCTAAGCAGCTCTTTCGCCAATTTAAATATTACGGAGTGTTAAGTCATTTTGATTTAATCAGCCATTTGTTATGTTTATCAATTAGGCAATCAGCCAAATAACACACCCATCTATTTGACGCTACACGTTAGTCGTTTAAATAGAAGACCATCTGCATCAATTGTACATAGTACACACACAGCATGTCAGATACAGATACAGATACACAGGGCACACCGTAATCAAGAAACAGTTATCTTCGAGGCACAATACATGAGCAAACTTTGTGACATTTTAAGCACGGCAAGAAATCGTGCAAAGATAGAGTACAAGGCAAAACAGAAAGGAAAAAAAAAGAAATTATTAAAGTCAAAACATTGAAAAAATGTCTTGAATGAATGTTACGAGCAATCAACAACTCAATCATATCCCTCAGAATGCCATATCTCAACAATGTATACAGAGATATTGGTCCCTTCAACCTCCCATCAGAGTGAGGAGGGAGCACCAACTCAATGACCACTCAGATTACTAAAATGTTCATCACAGGGATATGCTGAAATTACATGCACAACATACAAGAGCCAAGAAAAAGAGAATCTGACATACTGCCAACATGTCACATTGCAACTGCCGACTTGATCTAGTCTTATAGCAACTATAAGCAAAATGCATCTCAATTTATCAGCTTGCTGAGAAACCTTTTCCTGGTCTGTAATAGAGAATTTCCCAATGATAGGCCAGGAGTATATGCTCTATCATATCGTATCTAGTTGCTACTGTAGAAAAAAGATGCCATTTAACTCTTTTAACTTTGACCCAATTGGATTATGATCAGATTAAGCGTCCACAACATCGAAGTATTTCTCAAGCAGTATGTGCACAAGAACCATCCAAAATAGCATCAGACCATTACATTGTATCAAAATGGAAACCAAAACTCACGAACTTCTAAGAAAAATAAAACTGAAAAATCATGTTTGAAAAACAAGATACAAGGAAATAAAGCCAAGAGGAATGAGCTAGTATGGACAAATACTGCATTTCAGAGGCCATCTACAGCAAAAATACGAATAAAAAAAACATGAGTTTCATGTTTGCCATATCAATTCCAAATAAGCAACAATTATTATGTATGGTGACAGTTGACCAATGTCATAGACATACCTAGTTGACCGGCCCAAATAATATATACTACTACCATTGACCTGCTGCTCTATCTTGAAGCAGCTTGTCTCTCTCCTCTTTCATCTTGTTCGCAATCTCAATTACCTTTGGGTTATATAAACGATCCATAACATATTTCTTTTCCTCTGCTTGTATTTCTTTTATGGCACTTGGGTATGGATTTGGAGGTGGCTTCTTTCCTTCACTGCGGCAGATTTCTTTCAGTTCCTTGTATGCTTTCTTCTTTGCTTTCTTCTGCGCCCGATACTCCATCTAGAAAAAGGATGGTGGTTATACAACAGATATATCTAATAATAAAACTGGTAGCGTTCAAACTTGAGATTCAGTAAGTTCAAAAATACAGTGAGGCCCAGAATTGAATTTTCTGTTTAATGGTGTTTGATAAAAATGAACAAAAGGATTACAGAAGAGAAAAATTACATCTGCTACAGCCATCGCGTCATCTTCATTTACTCCTTGCTCTTTCAACTCCAGAACACGCCAAGCAAAAACTCGAGCTGGTGGTGGATCAAATCCACTTATCCTGAAAAGGATGGTTAAACAATACATCTTGTGTTCAGAATGAGAAATTCAAATAAATCAAGTCCAAGAAATAGAGAGGAAATATTCCAGAGATTAGGATCAAAACAGTATTGCTATCAGCAGTAGGACCAAAAAGAGTCATATACAAGCAGTAGCACAGATGGATGCTGAAGGTAGTCATCAAGGTACCAAACTAATACTAGCAAGTTCAAAAGGGACACACTACTTAACAAATTCAAGAACCTCACTTTTGCAACTGTGCATCCTTCATAATAATCAACTGTTTTCACTAATCCAACAACTATATAACAGCATTCATAAGTTGAGTGATACAATCAGGGTCCATAAGAAGGCCAATCATGTCCCATATAAAGATGTACAATACAATCTCCAAACAGAAAAGCAGAACGGAAACATGAAAGCAGTAAAAGAAAATCGTCCTTCATTCCACCAAGACATTGGAAAATTAAAAACTCGAATACTTTTTAACTACAACGTTGCAGGATCATGTTTCTCTAAGGAAATACATAAGAAAAGAGAAGGATCTTACTTGATTGCATCATGGTAGAGTGAATCCGGATGTTTTTTGTTGAACTTCCTAACATACACATCCTCAGGAAACTCAATCTTCGGGATCTTCCCTTCTGGGCGAGGAAATGTCACTGGCGGTGCCCTAATGAACAGGCGACACTTGTTTCAGTAAACCAGAAAGCAGCATAATGAAAAAGAATGGAAATGTTACAACCGAAATGATACAGGAGACAAATGATAAACAAGTCACTAAGCATACATAGACTCACTAGCCATCTTCTGTTTATGCAAATATACAAATTTAGCACAACTGAACCAAAGGAAATACCATAGCACAAACCAGCTGATAGCAACAGAAACTACGAGACAGTCAAGAATCACATCCATATGCAATATTGCATACCATGGGGCTCAGGGTTTTGTTTAGAGAACCGTTAGGAACCAGCACAGCGTTGTCCATGGATGCAATCAAATGGGGCCTATGCAGTTGCTCGTAGAGGACTCAATTATTCACAGAATACACACAACAACCCTAAGAGGAGCCATCAACAGCAACCAAATGATCAATAGTCCTCACCCTAACGGCGTGACGGATGGATCGACTACTCGAGAAATGAAGTGTAAAAGGCAAAGCTAGGGACGGGGAAAGAAAGGAGAGAGGAGCACTGACTCTTCCATGGCCTTGAGCCACCGGGGCTCGGGCCTGGCGAGGCCCTTCACCAGCTTCCGCATCTTCGTCAGCAGGTCCCCCCGCATGTACGACATCTCCGTCGGCTCCGCTCCGCTGCGGAGGCTCCCTCCCCGTCGGCGAGATCTGGAAGTCGCACAGGCCTCCCCGCCGCCGCCGCCGCCGCCGCCGAGAAGAACCTCGACAGAATGGAATGGACGGGGGCTTTCTCACTTGCAGGGCATGGATGTGTGGAGGTAAATGGGCCGCCAAAGAAAAAGGCCCAAAAAGCCCATTGCTGGGACGAGGCTTGAGAGCCCATCGCAGAAACCCAGTGTGGAAAGCCCAAAACTCCTCTGCCGACGTCCTCTTCCGTTGCAACAAGCAGCAGAGCTCGCCGGCATCCATGGCGATGGCCTCCTCGGCGTTCCGGGTGCAGCTCCCGGCGCCCCCGCCTATCCCAGTCTCCGCAATGGCCCACCTCACACCGCCTCATTTCCACTCCCGCTACCTCGCGCTTCGTCCACCCCGCCCGGCGGTCCTCTCCACCATCCATCCCAACCGCCACCCTCCCGCGCAAACGCGGTAGCCGTAGCCTCCAACTGATCCGTGCCGTCACCTGCTGCAACGGCTCCACTGCGGTAGCAGGAAGCGGCGGCGTCGCCAAAGGCTGACGGGTCTTCTTGGCATGGTGATTCAAATCAACCACGCTTCAGTACTTTTCTGCGTGAAATAAAGAATTCAATCCGACTGTACTTTTTCACTCTGTTCGAATCGCGCTTGTGCATTGTGACAACAGGCACTTTGTTGGCTCTCGATAAGAACCCCGATTTCAACTAAGGCCGTCACTTCCGCTGTCCTCACTCTACCTCATCTGCCAGGTGCCTCACTTATTTTCTCACTTAAAACTCTACTCTGAATTTGCAGCACACGGCATTGATATATTATTCTACACGGGATTGAATTCATAACGTGGGGGTAATAAGTTAGTGAACCGTGGTTTTGAGTCATGATCGGCTTGTTTATATACTTCTTTTCGATATGCTCCTGGTTGTGCTCACTGAGCCTTTAACCTGCTGCCAAGCCTCGCTGATGTCAGACAGGAGCTTAGAGCTGCAGAGATCACTTAAGTTTGATCGGTATTCCAATTTTCTGACAGTGCTATCAGACCTTGCTAAGACTGTTTGCAAAAAGTAAACTGAATTTCATAGTAACCGTTAGTTCGTTACTGTTTGTATGTGCGGCACTATGTATGGTCTGAATGTCTAGATGACAATAAATTTGTGCAGTTATACACTTTTGTATATAGTTCAGCTTGTTAACAATAAACTGGATTTCTTCATATATTGGCCATTAGCTCACTCAACTGTTTTGGTTTGAAAAAATTGCTGTTTTGCTAGTTGCTACTGGTTATTACTTTCCTAATAATGTATAATCCTACAACCAAATTCGTATATGTTTCAGCTTGCCGTTGGTTGAGTGCCAGAGCTCGGTTTGAAGAGAACATTTGTATTCACACTTTTTGGGGCTTGCCCTTGTTGGACCAACTTTACATGTCTGGTAATCTTATCTATGCTACTATCTGTAAAAGTAATGGCTACTAGTAGTTAGTGTTCTCCCACCACCTGACCCCCTCCAGTAGTTTTGATTATAAGTTCCCATTTGCAGGTACTTGTATTTGAGTTATTGAGTAAACTAGTGGCGATCGCTGGAGCATCATGTGCTATAGCTCGTCTTTTACTTGACCAGGTTTGTGACGATGCATCAAATCTGTCTCTCTCTCCAAACCACGGGGATAGATATCATGCATTGCTCTTCCTACTTTCCACATTATATCATTTCTTTTATAACATGTCTTTTATCTGCTCCTTCTGTGCAGTTTATTTTCTCTCTAATTTTTATTGGGGTTTGTTGAGCTGTGTTGTTTAGATTAGGCCCAAGAGGCCCATATGTGTATTATATATGTACTCAGACTCTAAGAGATAGCAAGAGAGCTTCCAGAGTTTTCCCAAATCCAACATGGTGTCAGAGCCATGGTTCCGGAGGTGAAGGCTGCGGCGATTGTAGCGGCGGCGGCGAGTGGCCTGTGAGGCCGCGCGATTGGAAGGCCTGCGGCTGCGCGAGGAAAGGAGCAGGCGGCGGCCTGTGGCTGCGCGAGGAGAGGAGCAGGCGCACGAGGGCGCTCGCGCGTGCGGAGGCGTGCGGGTGCAGGAGGCTCGTGCGTACGGACGCGGGTGAAGGTGCGAGAGCACCAGCTCGCGTGGAGGACTGCTGCTGGCAGAGCTGTGCCCGTGGTGGTGTCCAGGAGGAGCAGAGAAGAAGAAGAAGCAGAGGAGCAGATTGGGTACAGCAACGGTGCTCAGATTGAGTCGTGGTTGCTGGAGGAAGGTAATTTGCCCTTCGATTTGGTTTGGGTGGAGAGAGCAGAGCAGCAGTACTAGTTTGCGTGTATTACCAAGTGGTGAAGGGATAGTGCTCTCTGCTGGGTTCTTTGTTGTGCAAGGTAGCAAAGGAGGAAGAGGAAAAATCTCTTGGGTTGATTGAAGGGGAGAAGAAGCAAGGAAGTACTTCTTGGTGAGTGGCTGCTAGTTGGTTTGAATCTGAAGCCAATTGTATTTGAAAAGAAGAAGAAGCCTGCTTTACAGGGGGAGATTGGAAGTTTTTGCTGCTCGTTCAGAAGAGAAGGAAGATTGGTGGTGCTGCTGGCCCTTCACTTGAGAAGAAGGAAGAGAAGGACAGTGAGGCAGAGAAGGAAGGGAATCACTGGTGCAGAAGTAAAAGGAGGATTTGGTGCTGCTTTCTGCTGCAGGAAAAGAAAAAGGACTGGAGCCTTGTGTGTGTGGGTTCGTGAGCTGTGGTGCTGTAAGAAGAGAAAGAAGGCTGCTGGTTGGTGGTGTTTGCTGCTTGTATCTGTGAGTAGAGGACCTGTGCGGTGGTGTGCTTAAATAAGCAATGGGTGAAAGCCAAAGAATTGAACAACTGTTTGAGAAGATGGCTGAAATCTTCACTGCTAAGGAACTTGTGAAGTTGGCTCAATTATTTTTAGTAAGGACTTCTGAACTAATGTCAGCAAAAGAGTCAAATGGGAAGGAGAAGACGGAAAATTTGCAAGGAAGCTCAAGAAGGAGCGATTTTCCAAAGGAAAATAAAAAGGTGACTATGCTCGGCAATGTCATCAATCTTGCTCGTCCGGATAAAGGTACATCTTGTGCAAACTGGATACTTGATTCAGGTGCATCTAGACATGTCACGGGTGCATATAGCGAGTTTGCATCATATAGTGCATATCCATCCACATATAGTGAGACTATTCAAACGGTGATGGGACATGCCAACCTATTAAAGGTGTTGGTTCGGTAAAATGCTCTCCATCAATTACACTGTCATCGGTTTTGCATGTCCCCTCATTTCCAGTTAACCTACTATCATTAAGTGCTTTAGTTGACCAAATGGATTGTCGGGTTTCTTTTGATCGGGAAAATTGTGTCATTGAGGATAAGAAGACAGGAAAAGAACTTGGGATTGGCATCGGTATGGTGGGCTATGGTTCTTAGACCGGAAGGAAAATGACAAGTTCTTGGGCGCCGCAATGACAAGCAAGTATGAATGAAGATGAAGCTAAAGTGATGCTTCAACATTGTCGATTAGGCCATTTATCATTTGATACTATGGTAAAAGTGTTCCCGAGAGATGATGAGTAAGGTGGACGGGAGAAAACTTGTGTGTGATGCATGTGAATATGGAAAGCATACAAGATCAACATATGTAAGCGAGAGGACTAAGGAGCTTATCACCATTTATGCTAGTTCATTCTGATGTGTGGACAAGCCCAGTCACCTCAGTTAGTGGAATGAAGTATTTTGTCACCTTTATTGACTGTTATTCACGTGTGACTTGGATCTATCTCATGAAACACAAGAGTGAAGTACTCAAATGCTTTCAAGATTTTTGCTCACTTATTGGAAATCAGTATGATGCTCGAGTTAAAGTGTTGAGGACGGATAATGGAACGGAGTATTGAACAATGAATTTTATAGTTTTCTATCGGCTCAAGGGATCTTACATCAAACTACATGTCCCGATACACCTCCACAAAATGGAGTTGCCGAGAGGAAAAATCGTCATATCTTGGAGGTTGCACGCTCACTTATGTATGCTATGAATGTGCCAAAGTTCCTATGGAGTGAGGCGGTGATGATGACAGTATATTTGATTAATCGTACGCCCTCGTGATTGCTTGGATGGAAAACTCCTTATGAGATGTTACGAGGAATGAATGAGTTTATTGTTCCACCTAAGGTATTTGGGTGCACTTGCTTTGTTAGGGATCACAGACCTTCTGTGGGCAAGTTGGATCCCCGAGCGGTTAAGTGCATATTTGTGGGTTATTCCTCAAGTCAAAAAGGCTACAAGTGTTGGTGTCCTACTGAACGACGTCTCTTTGTTAGTATGGATGTGACTTTTTGGGAATCTGAACCTTATTATGGGGAGAAGACTGATTTGAGCTCCTTATTTGATCTTGGAGAACCAGGCATGAGAGTGTATGAACAAGAGGGGATGGATGGCATAGATGTAGTACGGGATAATGAAGGTTATCAATCAAGGGCAACAAAAGTTATCACGGGAATAATCCCATTGCATGGAGGTAATTCTAATGTGAATGAGAGACATGAAAATAGAAATGTTAAAAGCATGAACACAAAGCAAGGAAACAGAAATATCGTGCATGTTTATACTAGAAGAAATAAAATTGTTGGAGTGCTACCAGTGGATCAACAAGTTGAGCAACCACAACCAGTGGAGCAAAATGTTGAGCATTCACAACTATTGGAGCAACAACAATCTTCAACTAGTGGTATTGACATTGGTGATAGTGAGGTTGAGCAGTCCATAGAGACAGGGGGAGAAGTTGACTCTTCTATTGATTTGCCTATTGCTCTAAGAAAGGAGCCAAGGAGTACAAAGGAAACCTCCGGATAAGTATGGCTTTGAGCATGACATAAGTAATTATGTCTCATACAAATCATTATCTCCTGCGTATAAAGCATTTATTGCTTCATTACAATCTGCACATATTCCTAAAGATTGGAAAGAAGCAAAACATGATCCCAAGTGGCGTGAGGCCATGTTGGAGGAGTTGAGAGCCCTTGAAAAGAATAAAACTTGGGAACTTGTGAAACTACCTCCAGGTAAGAAAGCTGTTAGTTGCAAGTGGGTCTTCACTATGAAGCAAACACCTGAAGGTAAGATCGAAAGATATAAAGCTCGACTTGTTGCAAGGGGGTACAGTCAGACATATGGCATTGATTATGATGAAACATTTGCACCCGTGGCAAAGATGAGTACAGTGAGAACTTTAATTTCTTGTGCGGCGAATTTTGGATGGCCTTTGCATCAATTGGATGTCAAGAATGCTTTCTTGCATGGTGATCTCCAAGAGGAAGTGTACATGGAAATTCCACTGGTTTCTCTCATCCGGGGCAATTGGGAAGGTATGCAGATTGAAAAAGTCTTTGTATGGTCTTAAACAATCTCCACGAGCTTGGTTTGACAGATTTAAGCGTGCACTTGTGTGGCATGGGATACAAGCAAGTGCAATGGAGATCATACTGTCTTCTATAGACATTCAGGGCGCAAGATTTCGGTGTTGGCTGTGTATGTGGATGATATTATTATTACTGGTGATGATGAAAGAGAGATCATACGACTCAAGGAGAATCTAAGTAAGGAATTTGAGGTCAAGGACCTTGGACAACTTAGGTACTTTCTTGGCATAGAGATTGCACGGAATCCAAAGGGTATTGCTCTTTCACAAAGAAAGTATGTTCTAGACTTGCTAAGTGAGACAGGCATGCTTGGATGTCGACCAATATCAACACCGATTGATTTAAATCACAAGTTATGTGCCGAATCAGGTAATCCAGTAAATAAAGAAAGGTACCAAAGGCTTGTTGGGCGCCTTATCTATCTATGTCATACGAGACCTGATATATCCTATGCAGTAAGTGTTGTGAGCCGATATATGCATGACCCAAGGAGTGGACATTTGGATGCTGTATATCGGATCTTGAGATACTTAAAGAGTAGCCCAGGAAAGGGCTTGATATTTAAGAGTAATGGGCACTTGAAAGTGGAAGGCTATTGTGATGCTGATTGGGCTAGTTGTCTTGATGACAGGAGATCAACTTCAGGTTATTGTGTCTTTGTTGGAGGAAACTTAGTGTCATGGAGGAGCAAGAAGCAGCCTGTTGTATCCCGTTCAACAGCCGAAGCAGAATATAGAGCGATGTCTCTTGGACTTTGTGAAATGTTATGGGTAAGAAATCTTTTGGCAGAGCTGAATGTTCTAAGAAAAGGCTCCATGAGACTTTGGTGCGATAATAAGTCTGCAATTAGTATTGCAAATAATCCAGTTCAGCATGATAGAACCAAGCATGTGGAGATAGATCGCTTTTTCATCAAGGAGAAATTGGATGATGGGATATTGGAGTTAAGTCATGTAAACTCAGGTGGTCAAATAGCTGATTGTTTAACAAAAGGTTTAGGAGTAAAAGAATGTAATTTAGCATGTAGCAAGATGGGAATGATAGATATCTATCGCCCATCTTGAGGGGGAGTGTTGAGCTGTGTTGTTTAGATTAGGCCCAAGAGGCCCATATGTGTATTATATATGTACTCAGACTCTAAGAGATAGCAAGAGAGCTTCCAGAGTTTTCCCAAATCCAACAGAGTTTTTATGAGTTTACTGGTCACATTGGAGGAAAATGACGGAAATCCATCACTTGTAGTGCCAAAACATAAGCAGGTGAGATGAACCCTTTTTGTACACTATCTCATGGCTTTTACAATACTCGGCAATTGGGTGTGCTCTCTTTTTCTGCTATCTAATTTTTTTTAAATAATATTCACAGGAATGGTTATCATCAGTATTGGCGAATTGGCCATTGTGGGTACCCTTTCAGTTTCTGAAATTTTACTTTGTCCCACAAATGCTTCAGGTCCTTGAAAATGCACATTCAGATATTTTTAGAATGTAGTATTTAGTGTTCTGGAAAGTATGTCTTTTGTTTTTGTATTATGTATGCATGTTTGGATCTCACCTAAATCAATCCATTTTTGTGTCAGGTTCTTGCTGCTAATTTCATAGCTCTTGCATGGAATGTGATTTTGTCCTTTAAGGCCCACAAGGATATTGTAGCAAAATAGGTGATGACAACAGCTTGAATTTCAGTCTCTTAGGTTAGTACATTGAAATGATTATCCCACTGTCACTGACTCCATGCCAATGCAACTTCATGCCTAAGTGAAGGTTTAGTTGAACTCTTCTTTATCTTCGCTCACTATTATTATATGCACATAATTAGGTATTGTTTCTGTCTTTGAGTGATGGTGAAAACCACCCAAGCCAGCCACTTCAATCTATCTTTTTCATGCTTTATTTACTCCATGACAGTGAGCTACTGAGCATTCATTCCTGGACTTATTTTCCTGCCGCTCCCGAAAGCATCACTGTGGATGGACTGTGACTGGTTGTAACTTGACCTCCCAAAAGTCAAACCTGTCAATTACCACCTTTTCAAATTCAATGTGATCCTGATTGATCCCAAAGATACCTAGCACTATAAAGTCACTCTCGGAGTGTGAGTGGTTTTGAAATTGATCTTCTGGCAGCGTTTAAAATCTCTAAAGATTTTCAGAATTAAAATTCACTGTTCCCAGTTGATTCATGTTATCTTTTTGTGAAGGATTCATGTTATCATTATTAGTTGATTGTTCACTGCTCTCTTGCTCCTTGTTATCGTCTTATGTTTGCTGACAATGAGGAATGTGGTGGCGACCTGGAGCAATTGTTCCTTGAAGAGGGAAAGCAAGGGCCAGGATAGCCATGTTGTGGCAGCTTCTGCTTGCGATGTTGCAGGTCAGTCGAGTATAGAAATTGTTACCTCCTCGCCCACATTGGTGAGATTGGATCGGGTGTTCTGCTCCGTTGATTGGGAAGAGATGTTTCCTGACTGCCTTCTCCAAAGCTCGTCTTCCGATGATTCAGATCATTGCCCCCTCATTCTTGGCCTGCGGAACAGTGTGCAAGTAAGAGACGGTTTCATTTTGAATCTTTTGGCCCAGCCTAGAAGGGTTCATGGAGACGGTTACGACAGCATGGAGCTCAGTTCAACCCCATCCCTGCCCTGTGCAAACGCTGTCCAGTAAATTCAAAGCAACAGCTAGAGCCCTCCAAAGTTGGAGCCAAAAGAAAATTGGTCATATCTCTTCTCAGCTGCTCCTGGCAAAAGAAATCATCCATCAGTTTGATATTGCACGGGACAGCAGAACCCTTCAGCCTAATGAACTATGGTTGCGTAACAACCTCAAGAAACATGCCTTGGCCTTGACCTCGTTGCTAAGGACTGTGGCAAGGCTGCGATCTCGAATTGGATGGCTAAAAGAAGGGGATGCCAACACAAGACTCTTCCATAGGCATGCAAGAATTTTATAGCCAAACTAAAGGAGGGAGACAATATCCTCACCAATCATGAAGAGAAAGCTGTTGCTATCTTTGATTTTTACTCAAACTTGATTGGGGATGACAGTGATCGAAGCAGAACAATTAACCTAGATAATCTCAACATACCTAGGTACGATTTGGAGGCTCTGGATATTCCTTTCTCTGAAGAGGAGGTTTGGAACACTATAAAAAATCTGCCATCAGACAAAGCTCCGGGCCCGATGGATTTACTGGAAAGTTCTATAAATCTTGTTGGGCGGTGATTAAGGGCGATCTCATGGCTGCCCTGCAGGCTGTTTGGGAAAAAAATTCAGAAACCTTTGGATGCTAAATTCAGCATATATCACATTGATCCCAAAGAAGACAGAGGCTGATCGGTGAAGGATTTCAGGCCCATTAGTCTGGTTCACAGTTTTGCTAAGTTGGTGACTAAAATTCTTGCAAACAGATTGGCAAGTCACCTTGATCAGATGGTCTCTCCCAATCAAAGTGCCTTTATTAAAAAATGATTTATACAAGATAACTTTATGTTGGTCCAGCAGACTGCGAGATTCTTGCACTCCCAAAAGCAGCCTAGATTACTTCTTAAACTGGACATTACTAAGGCTTTTGATTTGGTATCTTGGCCATTTCTTTTGGAGGTATTGGATAAAATGGGTTTTGGATCGAGATGGCGAGACATACTATCGGCCTATTGGCATCTTCTTCCACTCAGTACCGCTTAATGGTATCCTGGAGATTTCATCCAACACGGAAGAGGATTTCGTCAAGGGGATCCCCTTTCTCCAATGCTCTTCATCCTAGTCATGGATGTTTTAAATTGGATGGTTACAAGGGATTCCGAGGCAGGGCTGCTGAAGCCTTTATCTAGAAGACCAATTCAACATAGAATTTCTCTCTATGCGGATGATGTGGCCCTTTTTCTCAAGCCGGATGCGAAGACATCTCTTTGACTCTACGTATGCTCCAACTTTTTGGGGATGCATCAGGGCTTAGGACCAATGTTCGAAGAGCGTTAGTGTGATGCCAATTCGGTGTTCGGATGATGATATGGCTGTGATAAAGAGCCTATTGCCATGTGAAATCATGAATTTTCCATGCAAGTATTTGGGCTTGCCCTTGTCTCTCGAGGAAATTAACAAAACAACAATTCCAGCCAATGATTGATAGAATTGCGGATCAATTACCAAAGTTGGAAGGCAGATTTGATGACACGAGCTGGTAGGGTGGTGCAAGTGCAATATGTCTTGACAGCCATGTTGGTCTACCTAGCAATGGCAACCGATCTGCCTCCCCTGGGCAATTAAGACCATCGATAAAATTAGAAGAGGGTTCGTGTGGAGAGGACGCAAAGAAGCAAAAGGTGGACACTGTCTCATTGCATGGCCCAAGGTTTGTCGAGCCAAGGAACTGGGTGGGCTTGGAATTTCGATCTGAAATCTCTAAGTATTGCACTACGAGTGAGATCGCCGTGGCTCAAAAAGTCTGAACCTAGTAAACCTTGGGCTTATTTGCCACCGCAAGTTAGCAAAGATGTTGAATGTCTCCTCTCTCCGGCCATTATTACTGAAATCGGGGATGGTGCCAATACACCTGTTTTGGAAGGATAAATGGTTGGTGGTAAGAGTATTCAGGATCTTGCACCCGATCTGTATGCTCTTGTACCAAAAAGAAAGGCAAGCGAGACGCACTTGTCATGACCGCTCTTGAGGACATGAAATGGACGAAGATATCCAGGGGGAAATACCGGTGCAAACTTTAATGGAGTATTTTGAGTTATGGGATATGCTAGAGGATATAACTTTACAGGAGGGAATCCATGATAGGCACATTTGGAGGCTTTCCGCCTCGTGCAAATATACGGCTAAATCAGCCTATGATGCACTTTTTGAGGGATCCCTTAGTTTTGCCCCATATGAGCGCATTTGGAAATCTTGGGAACCCTCTAAGTGTCGTTTCTTCATGTGGCTGGCTGCTCATAATCGCTGCTGGACAACAGATAGGTTGGCTCGAAGAGGTCTTCCTCACCCGGACCATTGTCTCTTATGTGATCGGGAAGAAGAAAACATCCAACACCTCCTCATTAGGTGTGTGTTTGCAAGACAATTCTGGTATGTAATCCTACATAGCATCAGGCTGGCTGCACTAACCCCACAGCCACATGTTTCCTCCTTTGATGATTGGTGGGACAAGGCGGTCTTGACAGTAAGTGAAGATGCACGAAAAGGACTGAATTCCCTCATTATCCTAGGAGCCTGGACCATCTGGAGACGGAGACATCGAAATGATTGTGTCTTCAATGGAGCTACCCCCAGATTGTCCACAGCTTTGAACCTTGCTCGGGAGGAAGCCCTTCTTTGGTCTATGGCTGGTGCTAAAGGATTGTCCCCGGCACATAGCTCTTGATGTTGTGTTGAGGGTCTCTGGTCATGTCTTTCATCTCTTTCATAGGTGATTAGTTCCAGTCGGTAAGTGGTTATCTAGAGATGTGTGTGTGTGTGAGAGTGAGTGTGTGTGTATGTTTGTTTGGGTTTCTGTACGACCCTTTTCTCTTCTATTAATACAATGATACGCAGTTCTCCTGCGTATTCGAGAAAAAAAAAAAAAGAAATTGTTACCTGAGGTTGTGAATTGTCACTCAGGACTGCATGGTTAGGATCAAAGTAGTTCAGGAACCAAAATGTATCATCGTGATGCCATGTTTGCATAGTCTGCAGGAGGATCATGAAGCACCCTCCTTGTAGTACTCCATTCCAGAATGATAATCATAAATGTATTTTAATCTGAAAAAGGTCATGTAAAATAGATTTGAACCTTATTTTTTCATACAATATGTTGCCCGGTTGGTAAAGAATCAACACTTACAAAATCTATTAGTGCAAATTTTGTGCCTCGACTTGTATACAATTTGCATAGTTGTTTATCATAGTTTATAAAGCTTGGCTTCTCTCTGACATCTCACAGAATAGTTTGTTGGCGTGGTATTTCCTCTGAACGTCAACAAACACAAGCTTGGATTTTCTCTGACATGGCACAGATTAGTTTGTTGGCGTGGCATTTTCTCTGAACACCAACAAACGCAAGCTTGGATTTTTCTGACATGCCATAGATTAGTTTGTTGGCGTGGCATCTCCTCTGAACGCTAACAGACGCATTGTCAGTTTGTCACATCCATATATTTTGTTCAGTGTTCACAATGAAGATTGCTCTAGCCACTGCAAGTTCTAGTGTTGCTGCTTCTTTAATACCTGGTGGGAGGACTGCACACTCGCGGTTCAAAATACCACTAATAATAGATGATGGAGCTATATGTGCGTTCACAAAACAGTGTGGGACAGCCAAGCTAATCCAGGCAGCATCACTAATTATTTGGGATGAAGTATCCATGACTAAGAGGCAGGCAGTTGAAGCCCTAGACAAAAGTATGCGTGACATAATGGACAGGCCAAATCTTTCCATTTGGTGGAAAAAATGTTGTATTTGGAGGAGATTTTAGGCAAATCCTCTCAATTGTTTTAAAGGGTACTAGTAGCGTGCCCGTGCTAACGCTACGGTTAAAAAAATGAACATTATTTTGTTTTGAAAATGAAGTAAATTGTGAGATAGATTAAGATTCATGCTAAACAATTAGTGACGACAGGACGAATGGAATAACGAACAAGAAAGCTATTGCAAAAAATAAAAGGAAATTAAATTGCAAATCTCGCATGCCTTGTCCCTTCAAAAATTGTGCATCATGTGATCCAAATCTCCATAGACAAAGATTCCTATAAAAATCAAGTGTAGCAAGAACAGTGGCAAAGATTCCTACTTGTCCATTACATTACATAGTACATTTTACATAGTATTCAATCTTCCAAGCCATGATTACACCATCAGCACTCACTGACACTGAGTACATAACGTGTCTCCCTACCAAGAACTGTGAACCATATGAAGTAGATAGTAATTAGAATTCAGTCCTAAACTTTGAGAAAGGGGTAAAAATGAACGGCATTAAGGGCCCGAAATCCAGTTGCAACTGCCCCTAGTGCAGGCTCAGAACCCTCCCTATAGAATGTTGCAATGTTCAATGGGACATTTCAGCTAGATATTATACACTATTATTGCAGAATAATTGCATGATTCCTAAATCCAAGAAACGAACCAAAAGTAGAGAATCTGAGGGCTGTCAAAGGCCAACTCACCAGCGGCCAAACATGTTTCCAACATCTTCTCAAACAACCAAGCAAAGTTGATTCATTATCCCTTTTATATACCTAGACATCATAAGAAGGAAAAGTTGTTTAGTACATTTCTTGGTGGCCTGATGAAGAAATAAACTGAATAAAAAATACTATTATTTAGAAATTAGAAATTAATAACCTGCAAATAAATAATGAGACTTAATGCAAGTATATCAGCAACCAATAACAAATTTACTGGAAAAACTTAAAATGCTATAGTTTTCTATATCGAGTGTCCTATGCACAAAGTTGGCTCGAGAATTTGGCCATGGGACATCGTATGTGAAAATAATTTGGTAGTAAAAGTACGTCCACCAAAAGAAAATTACATGTCCGAAGGCTCACCTTTGTGTTGTTACATGATACACAGGAAGCACCTTTTACAAATCAAGAAAACAGCAAGCACTCCTGGCTGATAACAAATCGATCTTGCTCTTTCCACCTGCACAAACAAAGTAGTGGTCTGGTGGCCTTACTGCAGAGTCTACCAATGAGTATATCTTAGTGCTCTATGGATCATCTAGTATATACAGAATATTTCCATTCACCAATCTTATGAATTATAGGAAGCATGGAAGCAGCCTCACAAAAAGACTTACCGTCGATTCGAGCAGGAGAGCAGAGAAACACGCTAGCCTTGGATAGACCCTCCTGCGCGCCGGGCGGCGGCGTACACGGCCTAACATGGGTTGTTCGGCAGATACGGATTCGTGAAGATCCCGAGCGTTGGGGCGGCGTCAGGGAAGATGCAGGCGGCTCAAGATCTCGAGGGGCAGACCGGTGTGGCGCGTGGACTCTGGCACGGAGCTGCTCAGGCGAGGGCGGAGCTTGGATTCCGACGTGCTCACGAACGAAGGACGCCGGACGATGTAGTAGAAAGGTAGCGCCGCCGTGCGGTGTCCTCCATGTGGACGGGCGACGCTGTTGCGGGGCGTCGTGCGCGTCGGGCCGCCGCCACCAGGGACGCCTACCGTATGGGTTGGCGGTGCAGTGCGAGCGGGGATGGCAGTGCCATCGGAGTGGCGATGTCACCGGGGCAGTCCGCCTCCTCGCCTCAGATCCAGGCACGCACGCCTCCTCTTCTCCGTCGCCGGCGCATCGGTGGGCGTCGCGGGTTCGGTCTCCTCACCTGCGGCAACAAGGACGGCCAAAACGACGCCGTCGGGCTCGAGGTTGGGATAGGTCGTTCTTGTCCTCGTTGTTGTGCCCGCGGCGGTGCTTCTAGGGGCGCCACCCAGCAGCGTCCTGCAGCACAGCGGCCACGGACTCCCTCCTGCTGGCCGCCCACCACGCGAGATCCACGGGACGGCGGCGGGAAACCCTAGTCGCGAGTGAGCATTGGAGCCGCCGCCCTCTGGTCCTCTCACCCCGCACGGAAGGATTGAAAAAGAAAAAAAGTATTGCCATGCCGTGGAATCGAACCACGGCCGGTTAGACTGTGTTGGAGGTGGAGAGTGCCGGGGTGTAGGGGTGAGTTTTGACTCTGACTTGTGGGGTCAGGGGTGAGATTCAGACTTCCCACTCTTTTAGAAGAATTGCATTATAGTAGAATAAGAGCCCAGATAGTAGATGCTTCACTACGCAAGTCTGAACTTTGGAACTACATGCATCAATTAAAGCTTGTGCGCAATATGAGGGTTCGGAATGATCCATGGTTCGTTGACCTACTACGTATTGGAAATGGCACCGAGGAGACAAATGATAATGGACAAAACATCTACCCAAAAATATATGTGTGCAACATATGCCAAATGACAACAGCCTGGATAGATTAATCGACAATGTATATCAACAAACAATGCTTTCCTACAAGATTCAACACACGTCTCATCAAGAGCAATTTTATCCACAAGGAACGATTGTGTAGACATCATCAACCTATGATCGAGCGGTTACAAGGAGAGGAGATGGTATATCATAGCTTCGATTCTATAGAAGATGACCCTCATAACTACTATCCTGAAGAATTCCTAAACACCCTTACACCGAATGGACTTCCTCCACATGTGTTGAAGCTCAAAATTAATTGTCCAATCATGTTACTCAGGAATATCGATCCTGCTAATGGCCTTTGTAATGGTACTAGGTTGGTGGTACGTGGGTTTCAGAAAAATATAATTGATGCAGAGATTTTGCTAGGATATCATTCTGGGATGCGAGTATTCTTGCCTCGGATCCTATTTTGCCCCGGAGGATGACACATGTTCCCATTCCGTTTTAAGAGAAGACAATTTCCGGTCAAACTCAGCTTTGCAATGACAATAAACAAATCACAAGGTCAGACAATAGTAAATGTCGGCATCTACCTACCTGAACCAGTTTTCTCTCATGGGCAACTATATGTCGCGCTTTCTAGAGCGACCGCGGCAAAGAACATAAAGATACTAATAGGTACACATGATGAGGAGAAGAAGAATGAGATCAGTCAGAGTGAGTCATACACGAAAAATACTGTCTACAAAGAGTTGCTCACCAGTTAATTAGGTGATGTAATCTTCAAAATAAATATTAGCATCATCTAATCGTGCTTTCTTATGTCTCCACTATAACTCGTTGGTACTTATTTCCTACTTCTTTCAGGGATACCAGATGACTGCACAAAATGGTCTTTAATGTTACGCCTAAGGCCAAAAAAATAGTGTATTGGTGACAAGGTAATTAGACAAAAGAGCTATATCATGATTTAGTTCAATACAACTTCATTTCTTTTCCTTGGTTGATGAACAGTATAATATTGAACCATGCAGGAAAAGGGGTGTCAATGTATATATCCAGGATGAAAAGAAATATATGCTATAATAACTGTTGGGAGACAAGCAAAGCTTGAGTTGGTTCAGTTCAACAAAAATTACACCTATGTATTGTATTCATCTCTGATGTCTCCATACTGTTTGTATCGGTTGTTCCTGTCATTATATACTCATCAGTGTATATTATAACGCACCATGCATGCTTATAAAAAATAATGACTTGTGCCTTGTACAAGATTTTCAGCAGCTTTGTAAATTGACAGCCCGGATTCATGTCAGTCCAACAATGGTCTGAAATACAAAAGCAAGAGTCAAAAATCAGAATTGCCACATCCTAAATGTATTATTGCAGATGAATATTCCCCTAAGAATATCTAACCTCAGAGTCAGTAGCTCAAGTATCTGCATTTTATGACATACAAATTTAAGAGAGTAATGGAACATTTTTGTACAGTATACAAACCATCTCAAAGGCTTTTCTTGAGCCTTTTTCTTCTAACTTAAAAGTTAATGCACCCACATAATGTCTACTTGTTTTTTATTCGGCAAAACCAACAAGCTTGCGTCTAATAATAATAACTGTGGATGTGCGTGATGATGAGGCTATCACTATTATCGTGTTATTATTAGAGAACAAAAGATGATGATGATGATGACAGGAGCATGGCGCGATGATGGCGTCGGGCGGCAGTAGTGCAGTAATTGGGCGGCCGGCAGGTTGCATGGCCACGCACGAGGAAGCACTGATCCTGGTCTGAGCGCGCAGCATGAGGGCGTCCAGACGTCCACTCCGGACAAAAGAGGCGGCGCCGGCGTCGTCGTCTTCCTCTATCGTCGTCTCCGTCGATTGTAGAGCGAGTTGGACATGCACGCACGGATCCCGGGGCCAGAATTCTCTAAAATCTGACGAGCAGCTTAGGCCTTGTTTAGTTCACTTCAAACTTCCAACTTCGACACTTGTGTATGTAAAAAGAAGATTCTCCATCACATCAAACATAGACACGCAAAGAATCTTAAATATAGATGAAATTAAAAACTAATTTACGCTGATTTATCGACTTTTTGTGAGACGAATCTTTTAAGTATAATTTATCTATCATTTGTCCGAGGTAATTAAGTATTAAAAGTTCGTGGATAAATTCAGTACTATAATGACTAAAAATTACTTAGCTTTGTGTAGTTTGTCTCGTTATTTGTTTTCTAATACAGTATCTACGTACTTTACAATCTTTATCTGATTATGATAAATAATTTTCCACATCCGAACTAATAGTTTACCCTTTGCATTACACCTCCATGTGTCTTGAGTATTTGTTTAGTTGAAACTTTAGCTTAAGTATTCCAGCTTATGTGTTGTTAATCTTGACCGAGCTGCTGGTTAATCAGATCCATCATAAATCCTGAGGTAATTAAGTATTAAAGGTTCGTGGATAAATTCAGTACTATAATGACTACTCAAAATTCCTTGTGCAATCTTTTGAACCACATGTTAAGTTGAAATTCTAGCGCTTATAAATTAAGGGCCCCTTTGGATTGAGGGTGAAACAAAGGAAAACCACATGATTCAGATTCCTAAGGAAAATTTCCTAACCTTCCCTTTGGTTCACACAAAAAGCAAAGGAAAAATTCCATAGGATTGCAATCCTGCACTCAATTCCATAGGGAAAAAAGCATGAAGTCTAACTTCTTGGAAACTTTCGTGGCGGGAAAGAATTCGTGTCGCTCGCATCGTTCATCATTGTTCGCACGCAAGGAGAAGGTGGGTGCAGGTGGGGAGATGAGCTCGTTGGCCCACCACCTCCGTAACCTCGCAGTCGCTCACCAGATCCAGGCAGCAGCCACCAGATCCGGGCACCCGCTCGTCGGAGAGGAAGGGGGAGGGCAAATTTGCCTCCGCTGGGGCTGCGCCGCCACTCGCTGCAGGCGCTGGATGAGGGAGCAGACCAGCCCCGCGCGCCGCCGTCACCAGTTGATGGAGCGGGCACGCCGCGCACGTGTCGGCGTTGCCACGCCCGCGCCGCCACGCCCGCGCCGCCAGGACGCCGAGAGGAGGAGCTCGGCCGCGCCGCCGCCTCGGCCAGGCCCACGGCTCACCGCCAGGCTGCCGCGTGGGGGAGAGGAGGGAAGGGGGGCGGTGGGAGGGAGAGGGGCGCCTGGGATCTGCCTTGTGGGGGAGAGGATAGGGGAGGGGGCACGTTGAGAGGGAATGGGGCGCGGTGTGAGGGTGGTCCAGATTGAGTGACTTTACTCAATAAAGTCACGTTGTAACTTTCGCTATGCTATCCATCGTCCAACCAAGATCCAACGAGAGATATCAATTGAAGGCCTCTTATCTTCTTTCTTATTTCACGCGACCGTCCCCGACATGGGCGCATGGCCACCGGCTCTCGCATCAGCCGCGCACGCCAGCCGCATCGTGTGCCCACGCCGGCCGGCCGCTCGACACGACTCCCTCCGCGCGCTGGCCGTGCACGGACACAGCCTTGGCCGCGAGGCACCGCGCCAGGACGGCAGGACGCTAGCACAAGCAAGTTCGCCGTGTCGGCTGCGCACGTTCGCCGCGCCACCCTCCACGATGGCGGGGCGCGCTCGCCGCATCCCATGTCCGCGGTGGCCGTCGCTCGCCGTGTCCGCGACGGGAGCCCCTCGCCATGCAGCCCTCCACGACGACATCCTCAAGCAAAGTGCTCGCCTCATGCGATGCCCGCCATGGCCGGCCGCTCGTCACGCTCGCCTACATGCTAACTGACTAAAATGAAATACCTGAAACGAAATACTCAAATGGACCAAACTAACGCCATCTAGGATTACATCCTTCACTGTCCAGTGGCAGACTAGCAGAGCCTCTGGCCTCTGCGCCCGCACCCGAAGGAGCCCGCGTGCTACAGAGCTCGCTTGCCCGCGACCGGAGGCGCAGTGGCGCACGCACATCGAAGCTAGCCCATGGCCATGGCAGCAGCCTGCAGGCACCCCCAAGTGTCATCGCCTCACCCCCGTCCACGATCCACAACGAGCTCGGAGTCTCACACCGTCGATTCCCTCTTCGAGCTTTGCGGCCTCGTCTTTTCCAATAGGACCGTCCACGACGCTGCCGCCACCGCCGGCAGCGGCGAGCGCCACCTGCATATGGTTGACTGCAGCCTCGGGTATAGTTCCAACGGTCGGGCCTGCTACGCGTCCTCGCCTCAAGGCGGCCAGGGAGGGCAGCCCGCGGGAGCTGGTCATGATCACCGCTATGGCCTACCGCAGACTGCCGCCGCCTGCCGGAGTAGATGAAAAATGCCAAAGTGTTGCAAGGAAATGGAGGGTGAGGATCGTAGGAAAGTTACAACGTGACTTTGTTAGCAAAGTCACTCAATCTGGATGCGTCGGCACCGGTTTGCGGAGAGGGTGAGAGACACGAGGGGACAGATAGGAGAGTGATGTTCCTTTCCTTGTTTTTTTTTGGTAGGTGATGTTCCTTTCCTTCGTTTCACCTGCCGTCTACCAAAGGCGCCTGAGTTTGTCTTCATTTCATTAATATGTGAATTAATAGGAGCACACTTTCCCCATTTGGATAATCATGTTTCCAGCAGTGTGCATGATTGCTACGCTATAGAAATATACATTATATGTGTATATATTTGATCTAATAATAATACATAATACATATGTTTTGAGTTAGTTTTTTATATATTTATAGAGGCTAGCATTTTAGAATATATTTCATCTTCAGATTATATTCTAATTAGAATGGCATAGGTGGAATCTAGAAACACATTTAGGAATTGCTTAATGTTGTTTCTAATAATATATAGGTGGATATTATTTTGAAAAGTATAGATTCAGTTGTGGTCATTTGTCAAAGATTGGGTCTATATAATTGACGCTTAGATGTATTGATTTTTAGGATAATTGTCAGCATTTTGTCACTTTTTTCTAGCACGTCTCATGAGAATTGACACGAAGGCTTCACTCGGGTAATAGCATATAGATACAACAACAACAACAACCAAGCCTGTCAGGTAGCGGAGCGCACAATCACCAATAAGTTTAATTACTACCTTTTTAATCTATCAAATACAAGGCAGCCACATGATGCTAACTTTTCGCCATTCTATCATCTTACAATTTGATCTAATATTCTGTTAGTTGTTTTATTCGACTCTTCCACTAGTTGGTGGCAATTGGTGGGAAGAAACATCATAACTGAAGTATCTTTTGTTATTGCAATAATCTGCCTCATCCAATACAAATGCCTGTAGCCGAGTAATAGTTTTCTGAACTATGTTTAATTTCAAAAATGGACTCAAACGAAGGAAAATGATCTAGAAGTGCTTAGTTACGCAAGAGCATGCATGTCCGGCTCATACATGCAACCGTTATTTCTAAAGAAAGTTCGGCTATAATGCGCATGGTATCATTTTAGTTCTAGTACCTCATAAAACACCACTAGTTTTCAATCTCAACATGCAAATTATCCATGTCCTTCCCCACTTAATACCGCATCATGCCCTTAACAAGCAACTACCCACACCATTTCCCAGTTAATTCCTTTGGACCTTCACTAGATTTCAATATCAACGTTCAAGCTATCAACGTTATCTCGGACTCCATTACCGGCTTGCCGGAATATGTGAAAAATATATTCAGGTGGAGCCTCTCAGCTCCTCGGTGTTGACCTAAAAAAATTATCTTGGAGTAAATGTGACAGTGACATAGGATGAGCCAGGCTGACTATTTGGAGTCCTACATCTACCAATGTATCTTCACCAACATGTAGTTAAAGGCATAGACATGCATAGACATGCATATACCTCAGTTTGTTGGGATCAGTTTTGACTGACTAGGAAACTTATATGTAAACCAATCGGTATGACGGGTATCTGTAACTGTACCAGGCTAGCTGCAAGGGACCTCCTGATAGGTAACTTGATCATCATGCTTATGCATGGTGCACAAGCAATACAACCAAAAACACTAGACGTAGGGTATTACCTCTTCTTGAGGGCCTAAACCAGTACAAATTTTGTGTTCCGTATGCTCTCATCTAGATCTGCCCGCTGCAAACCTGTGTAATCATTTGCCGGTGAAAAAAAATGCCAACAAAATGCTATCATCCCTCCACAAATTTTCAATCTTTTTGTGCAAGCTACCCACAACACCCCTTACAAAATGATAAAACTATCCACATCATCACCTATTAAGTATAAAAGCTATCCATGTCATCCCCACTAAGTGAAATCACTATTTTGAATCTATGAAATTGCTATCCACTTTATGTTATTTGTTTTTCCGTTCCACCAAACTTATAATTCAATCTATGTATTCTCAGTTTTTTATTATTAAATTCTTCAATTAGCTTGCCCATTTTTTTTTACCAGAATTGATGTAACATGTAAGTGCATGTACGACTAGTCATATCTGTATCGTCTTTATTTCTACTAGTATCTACAATGCTCGTAAATATATGACAAAGTAGTATGGAATTGTCCTAGTTTCATGCTTCTGTTTTTGATTATAAAAGAATTCTTGTATGTTTGACCAGACCAGCTGAGAGAACAATAATATTGTGACGGGCTAGATCTCCATCATCAAAACGGAATCCTGGAATCTGTAGCCTGACGGGCCTGCTGGTTAATCCAATCCATCATGCGTACTGAGGTAAAAACGAAACCAGTTTAGCATGCATGTGTCACATCTATTTCTTATTTTAGCTTTTTTTATGACCTCCGTCCAGGGCTCTTGATTTAATTTGCCTTATAGAGCTCTAGGTTTAAGCTAGATTCCGAGGGGCCTCTCAATTTATATGTTAGCATTAAGTATTCCAATGATTCTGCTTTCCTCTCACTATTTGTATTGACTGGTCTACATACGTATGCACTCATTAGGTTATCGAGGCTGACACGATCGACGCAGCTGCTCAACAGATTCTCGATGAGCTCAAGGGAGATGCTAATGGTGCAAGCAGAAGAACCAGCAGAAGAGACAATGTCATCTATTTTGACGGCTGGGACGGGTTGGGGGCATCTGCTGTCCTCCGAACCGTCGCGGAACGTCTCGACACAGCTACTGGAGATTCAGAGGTCCTAGCCAGTGGATTGCACTTTGATCAGATCATCCACATCGATTGCTCCAAGTGGGAGAACAGAAGAGTGTTTCAGAGGGAGATTGCAAAGCACCTGCAGCTTCCCCCTGAGGTGATGGACATGTTTGACTGGCAAGATGAGGAGGATGATATCCACGGTGTGGCCCAGGGCTCCCGGCTTGAGATACCTGAAGTTCTCGGGGCAATGTTTCGACGCATAAAGGAGCTGAACCACAGGTTCCTGGTGATTTTCCACAACGGGAGCAGCGAGGAGATCGATCTATCTAGCTTTGGCTTCCCTCTATCTGGATACTACGACAACATGGTGCTGTGGACATTCCAAGGGAGATTCCGGCTCTACCCTAGGATGAAAGTAGGCAGTGCTTTGCATAACAGCGTTGGGATGGCAAAGACTGATGTTTTTGTCTCGGCCTCCTACCTTGACCTTGAGGGGAGAGATCCACAAGAGCTCTGGTCTATACTTGTTCATCGGGAAGCTGCAGAAGTTGCAGAAAACAACATCAGAATCCATACTGCACAGGTCGCTGAGTCTTTCTTCTTGCACATGTTGAAGCTATGCTGCATGGGCCACTACAACTTCAAGACGGACTATGATTTGGCCACCCACGCCTGCAACTACTGGATGTGTGAAGGCATCATGGAGCAGCTGCAGCGGGGAGCTCTTCGAGACACTGGCATCATCGACACTGACGATGATGAAGAATCATGGAGAACTGCTGATGCTTTGCAACGTGAGATACAACTGGACGTGGACTACTACAACTATAACCACCAATATTTTCCTTCTCACCTGGTAAGGTATGGCAAGACCATGCCATGCTGGACTTCACCTTATGGGTTTATTCTAGTCCCAGTTGGTGCCATTCCTAATGTGGACATGTTGCTCCAAGACTTCAATGATCTTACAGTGTTGAAGCTCTCACGCCGTGCCTTCAGCTTCTCATCACCTCCATTCCTCGGCTACCACAACCTTAAGTTTCTATGGCTTGACCACTGTGGAGACCAAGAAGTTAGCAGTTCAGCCTGTTTCCCTAATGAAGAGAAGAAGAAGAAAATCTCCACAGATAATAGTGCATCGAAGGAAGCAGACATCCAACTACGACGCTGCTTTTTCCAGAAGCTGTGGGTATTGGATGTGCGCTACACATGCTGTGATTGGATCTTGTCCTCACAGATGATGGATTTCATGACTCAGCTCAGGGAGCTAATTGTGATGGGAGCTCAGGATTGGGATATGGGACAGTTGCATGGACGGCTGCCTAACATTCGCAAGCTCCGTGTAACAAAGTCTTCCATCCGCTGCAGTAGTAGCTTGGGAAGCTACTTGTTCTCAGAGATGGACAAGATGGAGCTCCTCGACTTGTCAGGAAACAGTATTTGTCCCTTAGCGACGAGCTTTTCTGCTGGTCCTGCGGGAAGCAGCAGCAACATTACTGCTAGCAGTGTCGTGACTGTCATTATTGACGACGGGTTTGTTGGTTTGGAAGAGATATCCTTGAGGGGATGTGCCAATCTGAAGAATCTATTCTTGAGAGGAGTGCTAGAGGATCTCTGCAGCCTGGATATATCGGGCACAGCAGTAAAAACATTAGACCTCAGTGCAATGACAGCTCTGAACCTTGATGAGCTCTATCTACTTGGCTGCGACAAGCTTTGTGCAATCCTATGGCCACCACAAGGCAAAAGGAAAAATTACTTGAATAAGCTGCACATTGATACCAACACACAGCTAGGGATGACCACTCCACCTGGTGGTGATGGCAATATCAAGGAGGGTAGCACTTCACCATCGTCATCATTTTCGGTGCTGCATGGTGGCAAAGCACCCTATGAGTTTGAATGGTATATTTC
The DNA here is from genome assembly GCA_018135685.1 of Themeda triandra. Classification (NCBI taxonomy): domain Eukaryota; kingdom Viridiplantae; phylum Streptophyta; class Magnoliopsida; order Poales; family Poaceae; genus Themeda; species Themeda triandra. The sequence goes on from JAENPR010001571.1 coordinate 50,005, forward strand.
AGTAAGGGATGCGAGGTTCCTTTTGTGGCTTGCACCCATGAGATCCTATTTTGATAATTACAGGACACATGTCGAGATTTCCTCCCTTACTCGTCGTACTGTTGATGCTGGCGGTAGCATTAGCAAACATAATGAAGGAAACCACATCGTTTCAGGGTATATGTATGCAGATGTAGGCACCTTCTTCAAGGACCACCTGCTGCAAGCAAGGGAAGGCCGTGGTGATAATGCTCCAACCATCATCACAGAGACATGGGCCACATGGCCTGGCCCTGATGATCCTTCCAGTGAACGGCTGAAGTGCTACATGAACATACAAGACAAGATCAGGGCCAAATCACAGCTGGCTGTCGAAGAAACCATGACCAGTATTGCTTTGCCAGATTTTATATGTGATGGAGCTTCCAGCCTGCACGTGCATGATACCTTGTCCATGGCCAGCATCGCTGGCCCTGCACCTGGGGCAGTAGGTGGAAGATGGAATGTATTGCGTTGGTGCCTAGTTGAGCGGTGCCCCAACATTGACTCTGTCTTCACCACGCCAACTCCCCTACAGGACGATGAAGACGATGGAGACGATCCAATCTTCAAGTTCCTACATACATTCTGGGGGTCTCAGCTCCCCAAGGCGCGCTTCATTTGGAACTGGGGCACAGCACTCTACTCATTCCGATTCAGCAGTTCATTTTATTATCTGGATTTCTTGCACCTGGATTTGTGCCCCAGGCTGATACATGTACTCCCGCTGCCCATGACAATTATGAGTGACTGCCTGGTTCACCTTGTGACTCTCGAGATCATGTGGTGTAGTGACCTCAAGGAGATCTTTCCCTTTAATTCTGATGCCAAAAGCAGTGGACGGGATTATTCATCCTACCTGGTGGAATTTTTTTCGCTGAAGCACATCCACTTGCACGAGTTGCCCAGGCTGCGCGGCATCTGTGGTGGGAATGCACTGTTGAATGCGCCCCAGCTCGAGACCATAAAGATCAGGGGCTGCTGGAGCCTCAGGCGCCTGCCATCCCTCAGGTACAACGAGAGCGGGAAGGTGGTGTGCGACTGCGAGAAGGAATGGTGGGACAGGCTGGAGTGGGGTGTGTTGGCGTACTCGAACACCGGCATGACGCGCTCCAGGCACTTCCTTGAATGTTACCAGCCGACACACCCACGGTACTACAAGAAGAGAATGCTCAGGGGCTCGGTGCTCGTATGAGGTACGTGTATGATCCCTATCACTTTTTTTTAATTCATTTGTGCGTAACTGAACGGACGAGTAAAACTGATCTCTCTGTCTCTCTTGTCTTTCCTACAGCCAAGAGGAAACACTGAGGCCTACTGCTTACTGCCTGCTTCAACTCTCTACCCTACCCATGATTCTGGTTGATGGATTTGGTTTGTTGTCAGATGCATGCACTCCCGGCCCTCTGCTTGCGTCTTTGCGGTCGGCGTCTGCATCGACCTGCACAATGACAGCAATGGCATGGTGGTCATCCAGTGCTGTACGTTTGCTCTGCTTGCCTCATTGCGTTGGCCATTGGGTTGTCATCAACGATACGGTGAGCTTCTTCAATGGTGTGGTGTGAATTGTGATACAGATGTGGATCCCTGCTGCTCTTATATTAGCAGTAGAGATTGACGAAATAAATAAGGGCGAGCGAGAGGGCGGCTGCTCTCCCGTCTCGTGTCGTGTGTTGTGGTGTGCTGCTGTGGTCTCTGGCCTCTATGTACAGTGTGCATCATCCACGCGTGAGATTGCTCAAGTTTGGTGTGTTGTGGTGTGATACTATTGATGTACTTCAAATTTGGATTGCTCGAGTTTGGTGTGTTGTGGCGTGGTGTGCTACATTTGATGTATTTCTACTTTGAACTAAATAAACAGGGATGACTGGTTTATGAATACATGATGCTGCTGCTTGTATTGTTGTATCTTTGGCTTCCTCGTGCATTGCTGCATGTTTATGTTTATGGCTACAATACTACTGCCATTCCAAGACGAGCACGTATGTTTCGTTTATATAAAATAATAATTATGAAACTGGTTAGTTTGGCGCAGAACCAAATTTATGTTGGCTCTGTACGGCCAGGACACAGTAGTAAAATGCTGCGAGTTTTATATGTTAAAAAAATGTTCGAGTTTTTGGTGGGTCAACCAAATTAATAACAGAAAGAAAGTTGGGGGGCCAAACCCAACAACTGTCACTGTTCGTGCAAAAAATAGCCGCAAAACGCAAAGTTAGGCCCAACCCAAGATAGGCAAGTACTGGGCCCAAAGTGAGATAACGGGCCCTAGGCCTTCTTCCCACGAGATGGACCCCACCACCACCAACACGTTGCCAACGACGACGACGTTTCCCACGAGGCCAGGCCAAACCAAACCCAACCGAAAGCAGCCGCCGCCGCCGCTCGCCGGAGAAGCAACCAACGGCGGCGCATCTCGTGCTCCTGCTCCTGCTCCCGCTCCCCAGAGCGCCCCCAGACCCTACCACAAGGCCACGAGCCCCCTTGTCCCCTCGGCCCGCGGCCCGCCCATGCGAAGCTCGCGCCTCCCCCCGACCCTCACCCGCGCGCGGGCATGATCCGCGGCGATGGAGGAGGACCCGGCGCCGTCGTCCGCCGCACCTGACCCTCCCCCTCTCCCCTCCACCTTCCCCTTCGCCGCCCCCGCACCAGCAGCCACCGCCGCCGGAAGAGGAGGGGGACGGCTGGGTGCTCGTGCCGGCCAGCGAGGTCGAGGGGGCGCACGCGCCCAAGGTCGTCCACTGGGACGACCTGCAGCAGGAGCTCGCCCGCCTCTGGAGCCTCTCCGCCGCGCTCCAGCCCGCCGCCGACCGCAAGGCGCACCTCGCCGCGCGCCTCGAGTCCGCGCTACAGGTAACTGTCTCTCGATTCAGGTGCTGCTCTCGAATTCCTAGCGAATCGCTCGGATCCCCCTGTCGTGCCCTTCTGTCATTTGTTGCTCCACGGATCTTGCGCTTCCTCAATTGGAAAGACCGAATTCGTTTACTCTCTGTCATTCTGAAGATTGAACAGCGTCCGTGGAGTCATTCTCCATGTATTTTGCTCATGCTGCCTGTGTGTGTATACCAGAACCAGAATGCTGCAGATTGGTAACTTAATGGTGTTCGTTGACAGGCGAGGCAGGCGTTTCTCGAGCAGGACAATGAGTTGGCTCAAATGAGGCAGAGACTGCAAGAGCAGACTGATCGTCTGGGGGATCTGAAGATGCGCACGAAGAAATTGTCGGAGGATGTTGTGGATCAGAGGGAACAGCTTTGTGTCAAGATCAGGACGTTGTCAGTGGCAAGCAAGGCTCACGAGTCTGCACACAGTAATCTGAAGGTATTCTATTATTGTGGTTTGTTTCCCTTCAGAACTCTAAGGATAGTCTGTCAGCACAAAACCGAAGTGCTACAAAGATATGCAGGGTGTTGTACAAAGTAGCTTCCTTGAGAGCTCGTCTAACTTGTGTAAGATGTACTTTTATACGTGGTGCTTGGTGCTTCTGCGTTCACAACATGAAAATGTTGATTCTAGGACACAGAATTGTTTTTATACATTCCATCTGGATACAATGGATCTGTTCTGTAACTCTAAAGTCTAATCTTACCAGAGTATTTTATGTTTCTGGTTATAGGAAGCTAATAAATTGCTGTCAGGGGAAAATGGTTGTGGGCGCCTTAAAAGTCTCGAACAGAAGTTACGGATGAGACAGCAATATATGATAGCACAAGTTGCTCAGATATATCCTGTGAGGCCTTTGGATGAACAATCTTCAGATCACAAGCCTGGATTTACTTCCAACACAACCAAAACAAGTATGTCATTCCCTGCATGCAAACTTCCATGGGCTTTCAGTTCCATATTCAGAAATGCTTTCTATTGCTATATATTTGACAATAAAATTATTGTAAACATTGTTGTTCAATAACAGACTTAATAGCCGAAAAATAGAGGACGGCCAGATGATAGGCAAATAATAGTTATATAATTATGGCCATATCAGCATTTGACTAATTATTGCCTCACAGGCATTATTGACTAAGCTACAATTTCCTAGTTGCCAGATAGTACATTTGATAATGCAAATTGCTGAAATTGATTCTAACAAGTGTTTCATTTCTGGAGACAATTATTGCCAATAGTTAACTGGCTTGCTTGAATTTTTTAAGATACTGAAAGAGTTATTTGGAACATGAAACTTTATTATTTTTGTCGAGTTAATGGATAGAGATCTAGTCCACTAAAATATAGTTGGCAATTTACCTGTCCTAGGACACTTTGTCCTTAAATGTTGTTCCTTTCAATTCGTCAAAACTTAAGTACTATATACCTTTTTCAGGAAATGCTGAATTAGTGTTGCCAAATGGCTCTCAAAACAGACCTTTGGTCATATTGGGTCTACAGTTATCAAAGCTTTCTGTGAAGAAGACTGGTTACTTCAGTGACAAGACAGAGGTTCAGAAATCTTCGACTGTTCTGGGATATGCTGCTCATGTATGTATAATGTAGTTTGATTATTCTTATCAAATGATAACTGAATTCACCATTCAACCTTCATCAAGTATTTCTATCTTTGTTAGAATATTATTTTTATATACTTTCTGTTCTGTTTTAGAAAGAATATATATTCAGATTAGGTTACACTTGTAGCTAACAGTGTCCTTCACTTTGTACTCTATTTTATGGTGATAGACCTAACTGTGTTTCTTATGAATCATAGGCAGTTTCCCTCATTGCATCATATCTCAGTGTTCCTCTTCGATATCCTTTGCGCTTTGGAGGTTCACGGTCATATGTTCTTGATCCTGCACCTTCAGTTGAGCCATCATCTATAACCTCAGTAGCAACTGCTGTCCCTCCTAGCACAAGCATGAGGACAACAGAATTCCCTCTGTTTCTTGACAGCCAAGAGACAACAAGATCAGCATATGCAGTATTCTTGTTGAACAAGGTTGGTCTTCTTGCTATTTGGTTATTTATTTAATATTTTAATGTGAAGTGAGCATTTAATTGATAATGGTCCATTGTGTTGATCATAGAATCATGATGTTAAATGCACTATGGAAGAATACAAATGTTTTCTGTCTTGTATGTGTACCCCTCTTTGCATCATCTGTAAATTTGTCCCCAAGCTAGTAGAAGGTAGACTTTTTTAGTGCAATGAAAGATGTTTTCTGAAAGAAAGGTCTGCTGATTTCAGTTTGCAAATCCCCTTGAAGCTTGATGCAGCTACAAGTAAACAAATAGGTGGTTTCGAATACTAATTTGGGCAGGATCTATTTGTGGTCTGGAATGGGTGAATGAGTTTAGATATGATATCAATCTCTACTGAATTTGATAGCATGATGTGGAAGTACCAGAAATGTCAGCTCACAAAGATGTCGCCATGTTTCTGGACAACATTAAATCGGTGAGGAACAAAGAATCTAACAAAGAAAATAGTGTCACATAGAACAATTGATAAATGCATCGAGATCTATATTCTCAGGCTCCCCCACCTCCAAGAAAAGAAAGAAAAACATTTGTTTACTGCAACCACCTGGATTATATGGCTATCAGAATTCAGAAATCATACAGCTCTTCATATTTCATTCAGTTTTTTACATCATTGTGTTTTTTGCAGGATATCGAGCAACTTCTGAATTACATTGGCGCTGAAAGCCTCGGGCCAAGACATGTCTTAGCAAACCTGAGGCAGCTGACAAGGATCATCCAATCACAAGAATACATTTCTGTTGATTAGTTTGACCCAAATACAGTTTTTGGAGCTATGAGTTTAGTCCAGAAGATGTGGTTGGTGCTGCTTTTAACTGGCACCCTTTTTTTAACCCCCTTTTGACACAAAAGAGTTGGTCACTGTTACCGTGCTGATACGCTCGTTGTAAATGAGTAAATCGAGTCACTTCCAGGTGTACAGGAAAACAAGATACTACTGTACTATGCAGCAACTAGAGGTGCTTGTTCATGCCAAAGTTACTGTTGTTTTAGTGTGTTTCTTGACATTGATAGTATTGGTGAGAAACACACCCCTGGTTCAAATGCACATGTGAAGCAGGATTTTTTTTTTTTGACTTGTAGCAGGATCAAGCAATGTTCTTGTACCTTCAACTGCATGATCTAGTTACATGATGCGGTGATCAATTCAGTCCTCTATTTTTCTTCCCTTGTCATAAACTGTGTTTGTGTATACATATACCAAGAAACAGTAGTATTTTGTGGCATTGTCAGGCATCCCATATTCGTTGCCACTAGAAATGTTCGCGGCGTTGCCGCTTATGGCTATTGTGTGTGCTGTCGACAGTGCTGATGGACCTTTTTTTTTTTTTCTAGAAGTTGAGTTGTTTTTTCAAGTGTAGTAGGATGAGTATGGAAACATTGTGAGTAGTGAGAAGTCTGATCATGGAAAGTAAAAAAAGTACAATCAGTATCAAATAATTATGTCCAGCCATTTCAAAACAAAGTATGTACTTGTCATTTTGTGAGAAGTTCTCTAAATCTAAATGATATCATGAGTAGTATGGAATATGGATTGATGCAAGTAGTGTTTGGATTGGAAGCAATATTGTATATGCCATTTTAGCCATATCCTTCATTGGGGAAAATGATATAGATATGGTCCAACAATGAAAAGAAAAACGATGACCTGAAGAGAGAATCCATTATACACAATTGTAGAAGCTATCTTAAAAAAAAAATCACTCCATATCTAGTCTATTTGACATCGAGCTGTTCTTTGTTGTTTCTTGGTGTCCCAATCTCTGGCCGTCGTCTTGTCGAAGCCCTCGTTGAGGGTCAATAGTCTAAGGCAAATGTGGCTTTGGATTAGGCGAAAGCTTCCATTTGTTGCAACGAAGGAGCTGTGAATCAAGAATACAATGACAATCATAATGTCGTGCCAGGCCTTGAGATCTTGCAACCACCTATAGAAGGCTGGCGCAATAGATCAGCCAGAGAATAACCTCTAGTGGCAGCCATTTAATAGTACAAATGCACGCCAAGCAATGCAATTGAATAACCTTTCTTGAATAATACAAGCTGAAGTTTGGAATAATGTTCCATCACTGGAAAAAGATACTATATTTTCTTGTGTTTTACAGGTTAGAATGAGACCTTGTATTATGAACTTTATAGCCAAATGGGAGGTTGTGGTTGCCCCTTTTTTCATCATAGCATTTTGAAAAAGTGCATGACATGTGTTTGAACCTGTGCAAACAAGCAGATAAGTAACTAAAATTGTGGAATTCAAATCTCAAGTTACTTTGGAGGGTGCGGCAAAATAGCTGCTCTAGGTTATAATTGACGGAAATGTTGCTTAAGAGACATTCAAATTGAAGTTGATAATAAGATTAGGCCTTTTAGGACAATTAGTACAATTACCTTACTATTTGACCTGTCATCTATCATGTTGCATGATGCTGTAAACTAATGGTTTCTATGTGGTCATTTGATCAGATTGTTTCCTCCCAAAAAAAAAGATATAAATAGAAGTGTTGTAATAATTCAGAACATGACGGCTTGAGAAGCAAAATTTGTATCTAGGGCACACTGATAAATAAGATACTTCTTCTTGAACTGACGAATCACATGGGTTCGCAGTTTATAAGCTTGAAAATAAGGACATAATTCAAGCTATTTTTCTTTCTCATGTTTTTCTGTTTTAGGACAAGACCTAACTACATGAAGTTGGGTACAGAGCAAACTGATGTGGATCCCAATAAGGTGGATTTACCAAGATGTTTTGACTACACATTGTATAACATTGCAAACAACTCTTGTGTAAGCATCAGCAAATTCCTTTTAGGCACATGTTACTTAAGTGTCATCAGAGGTCTCCTAGTGTGCATGAGTGAATGACACTTAACACACCTGGATCACAGATCATGGCGTGTGCTACAGTTCTTGGTGTATTGCTTCAAAGATCAGTAAGACGAAATCTTATTTGATAACATTGCTCGGACCATTAACAGTAGGAACCACAAAATGTAAACAATTGTAGTCTGCAAAGGCCAAAGGGATGAATACAGACCTCTGATGCTTCTCTTGTCAAGTATCAGAATAGTAGGACAGCAGAGAAGGCAGATGAAAATGCTGCATATTGGGATGGCACACATCCTTCTTTACTGCATCCAAAATTGCAAGTTGTAAATTAGACTCGGAAATGTTTTATTATGACATAGTTACTTCACTTTATTTTAAGCGGATGAGTTTAAGAGCAACACTTCTTCCTTGAGCTGTAACAGAAGTTACAAGTAGATCAAAATATAATTACTTTTTTGAAGCAACACATAGAAGCTGGAAAATAGAAAATTGGGAAGGAATCATAACGTTTCATATGTCTAAAGTTCAGCTGCAACCATATGTCACTCTCATCTGACCATCATTAGCAACAACGCTTTCTTTTCTGTATCAGCCATTACTGAAAAACAAAAGGTTAACTAAGAGTTCACTTATGGTATAGTAACACCTCTTCCTTATTTTAGCAAATTTTTCCAAATCATAAGCATACAGATACGATCTAGGTTATATTATGTGAAACGATTCCAGAAACATGCTTATTATTACCATAACATACAGATGTTTCAAATATAATCTGGTACTCACGGATAAGAAAAAAATAGAAGGTATTACATGAATTTAATGAAGACTAACCAATATCTAATTTAAGGGAGTTGAGCTATCAGCGATAGTGCTACATTAAAAAACAATTATATGATGTCCATGGCCGGTATTCTGATCTCCTGGGGCATTTTGAGGCTATCGACATCTATCCAACCACCTTTCTCTTGGATGATTATGTGGATTTTAGAAAGCAATATATGGAAACCAAATTATTGATCTGGACTAAGGATTTTTTCTTATTGATTTATTCCTCTTGAATGAATTGAAATTCAATAAACAGTATGTACTGCTGCAACAGAGTAGACATAGACTGCACAATACCAGGCTCAAAACATTGATAAAGAAAATTACAGAATCAGGGTCTCAACTTAGCTATAGCTTCTAAATTGACAGTTTCTACATGTAAAACAGCAATATCGAACTTACATAGGGGATAATTTCTCTATGGAAAACCTAGGAGAATTCTATTTCATGCTACAGACAGATCTGAGAGAGGGAATGTACGCACCAGCAGCCGTAGCCCGTAGGGACAGCCTATGGCGTGGAGCCAAAGACCCAATGTTGACTCGCTCCGAACCATAGTTGCTTAACCTTTGCATCGCGTCGCTGCTGCCGAGCCGAGGAAAGGGAAGAGGAAGGGTCCCCAGGTGGTTGAGAGGAGGCGTCCATTGCTGCTCTGTCTCTTTGGTGCTTGCAAAGCGGAGAAGACATGGCGCCATGGATCAGCCCCTGGTGTTCCTTCCTTCGCGCTCACCAATGCGCTCAGCTCCGTGGAAGCTGCACGGCACCTGCCCGCGACGGGGGATGGCTGGGGCCGCCGTGCCCGCACCTCGCCTCGCCGGAGTCGTCGCAGCCGCTGGGCCCCCACCCGCGCCGGGATTGCTCATGGGTGGCTGGAGTCGCCACGTCTGCACCGCCGGCCGCGCCGGGATGGCCGGGAAGGCTGCGCGCGGCGCCCGTGTCAGGACTCGGGAGGAGGGGTGCGGCGTGCGCCGTGCGGTGCGGGAATCGCCCGCGAGTGGGTTCGTGAGAATTCGCGACACGCCGGGTTGAGGCCTGAACGGGTGAGAGGCCCGCTAACCCGTATCGGACGGTCCACGTCGCTTGTTGGCTTGATCTGACGGCTCTAGGTTTTGCGGGCGACGTGGCCCAATCCATTAGCCAGAGAACGTTGCGTGATTCGTATATAGGAGATGAGGTGTCCAGGAATGATTGGATATTACAGGTAACGTGGGATTCATTTTGTGTTAACCACCCAAGTTAGCAGATATTTTACATCTCAACGGCAGTCCAGGACCGAAACCTACCACCCGCAAAGGGAGGCAAAGGGTACCTATGCTATGCTGTTGGTCTATCAAATCCTGCAGCTGCAGCATAAATCCTAATCAGCCAATTGCACATACTAGGCAACAAAACTCAGTTCAATATTCCCTCTGATCTAAATTATAGTTAACATTTATTTATCCTAACCTAAACTTATTTAACTTTGATCAAGTTTAAAGAAACATTTGCGCTAACATCTAAAACATTGAATTATTGTAATTAAATTGACCATGAATTTATGATAGTGTACCTTTTTAGGCTTATAGATGTTAATATATTTTTCTAAAACTTAGTCAAAAACTTGGGCAAAGGCACTAGATTCGAACAGTCGCACCGCCGCCGTTCCTCTGCCTAAGTGCCGCCGCCTCGCCGTCCCTACTCCGCCGGCGGTTCCTCTCCCGCGTCCGGGCCTCCGATCCCCGCCGCCCTCCGCCGGCCATTCGTCGGCCGCCTTGCTGTCCCTCCTCCTCGGCGGCGGTGAGGGAGCACCCCAGTGGCCGGCCGCGGTGAGGCGGGGGAGCCCCCTAGCGGCGATCATTGCGTGAGGTGGGGGGTCCCAGAGCACACCACCACCGGAGGCTGGCCCCGCCTCCATTCCCCGTCCCTGCCAGAGGCCGGCTCCGCCTCGTATCGCCTGCTGTGGACGCCGCCGCCGCCGGTCTTCTCCCTCGCCTGGTGTGAGGACAAGGTACACAAGGTAAATCCTTGTACCGATCTCTCTTTTCTTTTTAATTTTAAATTGCACATTTTAGTTTTTAGGGTTAGTTAGATAGTTAGGTTTTAGGGTTTACTTTGTGATTATGGTTTAGTTAGGTGTAGTTAGGTTTGTAGGGTTTAGATAGTTACTTAGGTTTTAGGCTTTAGTTAGGGTTTATGTTTTTAGTTGTTAGTCAATTACTAATATAAGTCATATATTAGTTAGTTATTAGTTATATAGGTTTATCTATAATATATTTATTTATATTAGTTAGTCCTATGTTCATTTTATAATGCTCATTATTTCAAAAGGAAAAAGCACAATAGAAGGAGTGGAGTCGATCACTGATTGTCGTTGGGGGAACCAGCTGGTTGCTTACCATAGACGTTTGGAGGGCGGTGGGCCTCACGAAGGACCACAACTCGGAAACCATGCATAAGTAGAAAGTCATCTGATAGTGCGATTATGGATCAAATACTAATTATAGCATCTGTTTCTGACTTTCTGCAGACATAGCCCACTTCACTGTATCGACGTAGACCCCTCAAACTCTTATGGCCGATGGTTATCTTCACGTTAGCCGCACCCTTAGCAACTATGGTCGCCGGTCATCCAGTGAATGCGCCGGCGGACGACCATCTCGTGTTCGATCAGGAGGTCAACTACCCAAAGGCGACCAACAATGATGGCGGTAGCTTCTCCTGGCTCACCATTTTTGGTTCTCTTCCTCAGCTTCAGCTCAACAATGGCCATCATGCGATCCGAAGACGATATGACGGCCATCACCTACGTCGCTTTCTCTAATGTTGTCCTGGTCGCGCTGTTTGTGTGCCTGATGAAATTTAGGCCATCGCGAACATAAGTAGAGACTCCGGACTAGCTTCAAATGCTGTTTTCGCTTTCATTTCTTTTTTAAGCTGTTAGCTTTCTATTGTATTATTCCAGCTTTTATCAAGGTTTAATAAAATACTATAGGGCGCTGGCCCCTGCAGATTACACATGAATCAGTTGAATTTGTAATGGTTTATATTCTAAGATTGATGATTACACATGATTTAGCCGAATTTGTAATGGTTACAGATCCCAAGTTTTTTGACAGAAAAAAAAAATTGCAGACATACATTTCAAATGCTTCACAGATAACCATCATGCAAAATCGGGTACAACTAAAGCTGAGTAAACCTTTGTTATAAGCACAAATTATACATACCACATATATTCTCGGACAAGAATCATAGTTACAAAATTGTGAGTACGCTGTTGGCATCTAGTGAAACAAGTTTTTTATTGGCTTCCTGCCGTCCATATTGTTCATACAGAGTTGAGGTAGATGTAGATCCCTTATATTTCCGACCTGGTTTCACAATGAAATGCTCCAAGGCTAATGCATTTTTAAGGATGTATTTTGCTAGTCCGACCTGGCCATGACTTCCACAAAAACCATCTATGCAAATTGTCTTGAGATGATAGTGAGGAAGATCCATTATGTCGTCCAAATCAGCATGGCGTGATGAATCAGAAGCAAACATCTGCAATAAAAATTTGCACCTTTTATTACTGACAAAAAACTACTATGAATATTTTTTTTTACCTTTTTTATAAAAAAGATAAATGATACATCTAACAAAAGTCCTAACAAAAAAGGGGAAAAGAATAGCCTGCATACAACCAAGAACGATAAGAATATAAAGATCAAATGGTTATTATCATAGGGAAACCATGATATTGTCGATCAATTCTAAACAATATCTATTTGTCAATGAATTATGCTTGGATTCTGTTCTCTAAAAGGAAGGATAGTGAGCTGACATAACTCAGCTTACTAATAAGAAGCATACCAGACAAATAGTTTATAGTTGACAAAGAGAGAAGTTGGAAGTGGTCTGAAAGATCACTCTATATGGGTTTCTAGAACAGATGGAGCATACAAAACATCCGTAAGGTAAATAAATAAGATAGAGTTGTATGACATTAACTCAGTAACAATGAAATGGCAAACATGTGTAACCACAGAAAGTTGTAGGCATACAAAACATTTTCTTACATTGAAATGAAGATCCTCTAAAAGTGGAGCTGCTTCCAAAAGATAAGCCAGTTGTAAAACTGAATTTGGATCAAAGCAGCTGGTTATGTCCATAGTTAAATGCCTCAACTGAATAAACTTACGAGGGGGCTGTGGAAATCCAGACATCTGAAATAAATTTAGTGGAAGTGAGGCAACCTGAAATGGAAAACAAAATAGTACAGATGGTACAGAGAGGACAAAAGTAGACCTTGCTGCTGATCCAAAGTTTGACACACAGAGTGTCAACTTGGGGAAGTATACATGGAATCCAAGTCAGCACATATTCAAGAGTTTTGTTCATATTGAGTCTGATAGTTGCTGTCTGAAGCCTCAAGCATTCATTAAGATTAATCAAAGTTTGGGAACCTTCATACTCGAATGTCATGAGATTAGGTGCATGAAACGCAATTTCACGAAAAGCACAATCCTCAATGCATAGATATTGCAGCCGGTATAATGGCTCTTGAACACGGAGAGATGACAGGCTTGGCAGCTGTAATAAGCACGACTGGATTCTTAACCACTCAAGTACACGGCATTTCGATAATAAGTGCTGTAAATCTTGCGATAAGATCAAAAAGTCAAGATCAAGCATTTTAAGATTTGCAAAGCCACAAAAGTCAGGAGGTGGACCCAAAGTGACCCCGTGAAGCTGAAGAGCCTGAACGTGAGATCCACTATGGATATCGAAAATTTGAAAAGGGAAGTCATAATTGTCTCGATCTAACGGGCTCCTATTAGGAGAGAGGTCGAGAATGACAACTCTTGCCTTTGATGCAATAGCAAACGAAACCCATCTGTTGATATGACTGGCATGCTCTGTCGTCAAACCAAACTCAATGGCAAACTTGTTCACCTGCGTGGTGCAATGGTTTTTCAGGATGGCATCGACCCTCTCAATGAACTTGTTAGTGGTCAGCATTCTTTTTCTCGGATCAGTGGAAATTAATTCCGTATTGGCACGACTTCCAAGCACTGTCTGAGTACCAAAGCAGAGATTAGGATGATACACACAAGCTTGCCTCCACGTGCTCGACAGCACGCACATCTGAGCAGCTTCCTTCAATGCTAATTTTGATGTTATCCTCAGCAATATCCTGATTGTAGAGTTTGAATCAGCAATAAAAATTTAGTCTTTTAGCACATACAAGAGCAATATTTGCCAAGTTATGGTATAAATACCTCAGGAAGACTCTGGATATTAACTCTGCACGGTATTATGCTTTGAGAATCAAGCTGCCGCTGTCTTATCATCCGAGAATTAGATTTTGATCTTCTTCTCTTAGTGGTGTTGTTTCCACCTTTTTCACCCCATCTCTTTGATATCTGGAGAGCTGCTGTGCTCCAAGTGTGACATACTTGCTGGGGTGCTGTTGGCACTGAAATTAATAATAATGTCAAAAAAAAAAAAAAAAACAGTGAGCGTGATAATGTGCTGGTCCCTCCCTTTAATTTAGTTGGAATGAAACACATGCTGGGCAACAAATATACCCAGGAGGGGGCGGATCTGCCCCCTGGGGGCGGATCTAGTCTCTTTCCAGCGGGGGCCGGCTCTCGGACCGCTCCTGGCCGGGGGTGGCGGCGGCCGACGTGGCCTTGTCGCCGGCGGCCGTGCGGGTGGGGGCCAGGCGGCTCCGGGCCCTGGACCCCGGATCTGCTCCCGCACGGCCTCCCCCCCTCTTCCCTGCCTGCGGTGGCCGGCTGCCGGTGGTGCGTCGCCGGCCGTGCGGGGCTTCCCCACTCGGTGGGTCCCGCGCCGCCCTATGGCTGCCTCTGGCCGGGGTGCTCGTCGTTCGGGCTCCTGCGCTGGAGCGCCACCCCCCTTCCCCCGACATGGAGCTTGTGTGGTGGTGCTGGGCGTCGTCGTGGTGGCGAGGCCGGTGGTGGTGTTTGGCACTCGAGCTCTGCCATGGTGGCATAGCTGCTGGTGCATGCCACTCTTTGCACCGATCTGCTCTAGGGGTGGGTGGTTGTCGACCAGAGTGGATCTTCGAGGTGAAAACCTAGCCCGTTTCGGGCAGGCAACGACGGCGCTTCTGCGTCGCAGCCCTTCTTGAAGGCATTGCCGTTGAAGTCCATGCCTCGGCGCGGGGGATTGGTCGTCGTTGTTGTTGCAGCTGTGCCTGCTTGAGCTTCATGGTCCTATCACCTTGGTTTGCCTTGTGTGTGTGTAGAGCTGTAGATGTGGTCTTTCTGGCGGATGCTTTGCCGCCGTGGATGTTCGGGCGGATGATTTGCCGCCGGTGTTTCTTCTTGTGCAGGTAGTTTTCCTCGCCCGTGGTCATGAGGGTGATGGCCCTTAGTGACTCGGAGGAGCTATTGGAGGCCCTGGTTCGGGGATGCTTTGCCGCTGAGGTGGTTCCGGTGGATGCTTTGCCACCGTGGTGTCAATCTACGGCTCCTATCACTATACGTTACCAAGGTGTTGAGTTTTAGTTTGTATCAGGCTCAATCGATGGGGTTGTCAGTTGGAGGGTACCTCACCGCCCATGTTCTTGCTTCCTGTGTTTGTGTCGAGGTTTTCATTGGTTATCCGTGGATCACCGATGAATCCCTCTTGTATCTGCTATGTTTAGGTCTATTGACCACTCTCTCTGCTTAATGCATTACTGGCTATATGCCTATATACCCGTTCTAGAAAAAAAAATATACCCAGGAGGTCTGGCATGCCTGTACACAGAACTGTAAGATCATCTATTCATCAACGAGTGATGTAAAGAGCGTGTGCATTAGAAGTAAAGGAAACACATTATCCGGGGCTGGGGGCTGGGTGAAGGAGAAGGGGAGAAGAAAAGGCAGGGGGAGTCCGGCCGGATCCGGGGCCGTTCTTTGGTTTTCACAGCGGATTTGGCGCCCGTGGGCTGGCGCCGGCGCCCTTGTTATCTGCATCGTTCGTTTCAGCTCAGCTGCCAGATCAATCTTACAAGTTTTGGACCAAAAATTGTAGGAAGACCAACAGGAATCAAGATGTTACCTTGCAGCAATGGAATTGGCAATAATACACGAATCTGCCGTTGGCCGGAGGCGCCGAAGCGACAGTGAGGCGACGAGCAGAGCCGAGCGGAGCCTGGAGGGCAGAGGCGACGAGCGGGGCGCGACGGCGCGAGGAGCTGCCCGGTGGGCGGTGGCGGTGGCGCTGTCACGCAGTCGAGGGCCTTCGTCGAGCGAGGCCGTGTGAGGGCCCTACGTGGGGCGCTGGGTGAAGGAGCCGCCTGGGCCAACGAAGAAGAGAGCGCAGCCCATTAGGACTCTGCCTGCGGGAAAAAAGGGGAAGCCAGGACAAGGACAACATACGGGACCTAACTCGTCTTCGGGAATAAGTCTATGTTATTATTGTTAGAGCATCTCCAATTGTTGTTTATTTTTGCTTTTACATTTGTTGTCATTTGCCAACTTTAAAAACAAAATGCAAAGGAAAAAAAGTCTATCTTCAACCGTTGTGCATTTTTGACTTGACAATTACCCAAATATGGCAGGCGTGGGTGGAGGGAGGAGGCGCGAGTCGCGCGGGGAGCTACGGAGGAGGCGCGAGTCGCGATTTGCCAAGCGCGAGGGGCTTGGCATATATGCCAAGTCTTCCCCTCTATTTTAATAAAATTGCAAAGTCTAAATGCAAAACCATTGGATAGGACTTTTTAACACTTTTTTTCAAATTAGCGAATGCAAAGTGTAAATGCAAAAAGGTTGGAGATGCTCTTAACCCCCAACTTATCGGAAGCAGACTACTTTATAAAACCACTCAAATAACCTTACAAGTTGTTTAAGATGATGGTTTTGCCATTGTGGCAGCTGACGTATACGATGATGTGGTGATGGTCCACATGTTGACCTCACAATCCCTTCTCTCTCCATGTCCCCTCTCCTTTCTGCCTCCATGTGCCGCGCCGGGGCTAGGGATCGAGCACGCCCGTCTCGTGCTGTGCAGGGGCCAGGGCTCCAGCTCACCCACACAGGGGCAGAGCTCCCTGCACCACGCCTAGGCAGAGCATGCCTGCGCCACACCAGGGCCGGCTTGAGCTTGCCGAGCTGACGCTCACCTTTGGCAGTAGCGGCGCGCCCGCCTCTCCTTCACCTCGGCAGCAGCGCTGAGACAGGGACCGTGAAGGGGGCAATGGCGAGGGAGAAGGCGAGGCAGCGAAGCTTGCGGAGGGAGGCAACAAGTGGGTCTAGGCTTCAGCGCTGCCGGCCTGGGAGGTTGCCAGCGCCACCGGTGGTGGGCTCGGGAGAGGAGGCGCCGCCGCCTGCTTGACCGAGCTCGCTCCAGCCCCTCGGCCTAGGTCGCGCCCACCTTGCTAGTGTCGCCTCATTGGCCTCGGCCGTGCTTGCATCACCCACACCGCTCATCGCAAGATCGCCGCACCCTCAAGGCCACCCTGCGCGGGACGTAGGTCGCCCCACCCACTCGGCTGCCTTGCCCGCACCGCTCGCCCTCAAGGTTCGCTGCTATTGGTGAGAGAGAAGGCGAGAGGGCATGCAAGAGGAGGTGGGAGGGGGCATCGGCGGGAGGGAGATGTGAGAGAAGAGAGAGGGTCAGGACATGTGGACCATTGTCACGTCATCGTCCATGTCAGCAGCTACATGGCAAAACCACCCTCAAAACCCACTTGAAACAGTTTGTGGGGGGTTATTTGACTTTATATGAAGATATATTCCCTCTGGTATCAAAATGCCAGCCAACTGCATCATCCTTGTCCATGTGAACAGGGACTGACCTGATGATTTGTATGTCCTCTTCCCAAAAGATTGGTTCTAACAGATCGATGTCCCACCGTTCTGAATATGGACCTATCAACTCACCAACCTTTAGAAATTAGATTTCTTCCTTTCGGTGTCAGCGGCTTCCTGGTTATGTGACGCAGTAGCCACAGGTCCAACCAAATGTTGATATTCTGGCCGTTGCCGACCCTCCAGATTCATGCCCTGTTTCAGAGTTTCAGTGCCTTGCATAATACTACACCAAGTATAGGAACATCCCTCCTACAGGGGGTGACTGTCTGGGTAGTAGTTAGTCTTCAGAATGAGCGGACAGAGAGAACCAGGATTTCAAATCAACCTCCAACTTTGTTTGGAGCATAGGCATGTCAAAAGAATGGAGATCTCTGAATCCTAGGCCGCCACAGACTTTGAGCTAACCATTACGTATCTCCCAACTTACCCGGTGTATACTGTTCCTTGTCCTGGTTGCACCCACCAGAGCCCAATGCTCACAGTCCTAGGCAGCAGCTCAGCATGAACAAGCCAAAAACACAAGCAGGGACTTTAAAGAACCTCAGTTCATCTCTACCCAGGGTTTTCAGGTATTTTTCATCACAGCAACTGTTTCTGTTGAATCATAATATGCCACGTCAGAAACACATTGAAAACAAGCGGAGGAGAAAGGCAGAAAATTCTGCCATCAAATACCAGATCCCAAGTTTTTTGACAGGAGAAATTTCTTTTTGCATACATTGTCAAGGGCACCGTAATCTAGGGTAGGCTGCCCTCGACTACGAAGCTCGTAGTCTCGTGCCGTGTCTTCCGAGCGTGGAGGTTATACCCCTCTTGACGTATCAGGCTTGAGAGTGTTTAGGGAGAGAGAGAATTTGGTTTACTTGATCAATGCTTAATCATCTCAATTGTCTCACGTTACAATATATAGGCCTTGGCCCAACCGACTAATGGAAAGTAAATCAAATGGAAATAACAATCACTCCTAATCTTAAGGGATAATCTCTAGCCACTTCCTTGAGGGGCGCGATCTGCTGCTGCTGCCGCCCTGGATGCGGCCCTCCTGACGTCGCGGGCCCGCCGCTGATGAGTATACGTGCGGCCCCACATGACATCTCTCCCCCCCTCAAGAGCCAGCTTGTCCTCAAGCTGAAAGTCCGGGTACGCCTCACGGAACCTGTCGAAGTCTTCCCAAATTGCTGATGAAGGAGGTTTGCCCTGCCAGTGGACGAGTACCTGGCGAACGCCGCGGGCCAAACGAGACTGCTCCACCCGAGCAGGTGCGGGCACCACGGCGCCTCGATGAATGTCGGGCAGCTGCGGGGGCTCGGCTGGCGGGGAACCGACGAACTTCTTGAGTGTACTCACATGAAAGACGTCGTGGATGCGAGCCTGGGGAGGTAGCGCCAACCGCACTGCGATGGGGTTGATGACCTCGATGACCTTGTATGGCCCAAGGAAGCGAGGTTTGAGCTTGCCTGTCGTGGCGTCGGGCAGCGAGGAGGGCGCACGCTGACGAAGACGGAGAAGCGCCCACTCGCCCTCCTGGTAGGACACTTGACGATGGTGCTTGTCAAACTGCAGCTTCTGGGCCGTCTAAGCTTGCTCCTGGCGGTGGCGGACGTCAGCAAGGAAGGCCGCACGCTCCTCCATGTCACGCGCCACCGCGGCCACGCGCGTATCGCCGGGCTCATAGGAATGAATGGTGGGCGGGTTGCGGCCGTACACGACGCGGAACGGAGTGTCCCAGAGCGATGACTGGTAAGCGGTGTTGTAGGTGTACTTAGCCCACGGAAGCCACCGCAGCCACTGGCGGGGACGATCGCCGGTGAAGCAGCGCAGGTACATGATGATGACTCGGTTGGCCGCCTCCGTCTGGCCGTCGGATTGAGGGTGGAACGCCGAGGACATGTGCAGCTTGGTCCCCATGAGCCTCATCAGCTCCTTCCAGAATGCCGACGTGAACACCGGGTCGCGGTCCGACACGATGGATTAGGGCATGCCATGGAGTCGGACGATGTCGGCGAAGAAAGCTTGCGCCACCGTCTCAGCCGTGTAGGGGTGAGCAAGAGCGATGAAGTGGCAGTACTTGCTAAAGCGGTCGACGATGGAGAGGATGACCGACTTCCCGTTGACCCGTGGTAGCGCCTCCACGAAGTCAAGGCCGATGTCCGCCCAGACGATGGTGGGGATCGGCAGGGGTAGCAGGAGACCCACCGGCGAGAGGTGCTCCGACTTGTAGCGCTGGCACGTCACGCACGCGCGCACAAAGTCCTGCACAACACGACGCATATGTGGGAAGTGAAAGTCGCGGTGAAGTCGGTGGAGAGTCCGCTGGACGCCCTCATGTCCGTCGTCGTGGACGGCGGCCACGATCTCCTGCACCAGAGGAGACGCTGGTGGAATGTACAGCCGGCCGTCGTAGAGGACCATGCCCGCGGCGATCGTCCACGGCGCGGCGCGGGTTCCTGCACGGACGTCGTCGTGGATGGCCACCAGCGCAGGGTCCGTAGCCTGCGCTTGCCGGAGCCGCGCGATGAAGTCGAACCACGGGGCAGAGATGGCCTGGATGTCACCCACGCAGTCTTCCTCCGTGTCGCGGCGCGACAATGCGTCCGCCACGGTGTTGGTTGCCCCGGACTTGTATTCCACGGCGAAGTCGAAGCCGAGGAGCTTGCCCACCCAATGGTGCTGGGGGATGGTGGCGAGACGCTGGTCGAGGAGGTACTTGAGGCTGTAGTGGTCCGTCTTGACGATGAAACGCTGCCCCCACAGATACGGCCGCCAATGCCGCACCGCGAGGACCAGGCCGATGAGCTCGCGCTCGTACGCTGCGAGGGAGCGATGGCGTGGCGCGACCGGACGGCTGAAGAAGGCGATCGAATGCCCCTCCTGGAGAAGCACGGCGCCAAACCCGTAGGTGGATGCGTCACACTCGACGACGAACGACTTGGTGAAGTCGGGCAGTGCGAGCACGGGCGCGGACGTGACTGCCGCCTTGAGGGCGCCGAAGGCCGCCGTCGCCTCCTCGGTCAATGCGAACCCCTCCTTTTTGAGGAGCGCCGTGAGGGGAGCCGCGATGGCGCCGTAGTTGAGGACGAACTTCCTGTAGTAGCCCGCCAGCCCGAGGAAGCCGTGCACTGCCCGTGCCGACCGTGGCGTCAGCCAGTCGTGGATGGCCCGGACTTTCTCCGGATCCATGGCAACTCCGGCCGCGGATATGACGTGGCCCAAGTAGCCGACCGAGGATGCGCCAAACGAACACTTGGAGTGCTTGATGAAGAGGCGTTGGCACGCCAGCTCGGTGAGGACGACGCGGATGTGGCTCAGGTGCTCCGCCGATGTGTGACTGTAGATTAGGATATCATCAAAAAATACAAGGACAAAGCGACGTAAGTACGGCCGGAGGACGTCGTTCACGAGGGACTGGAACGTCGTCGGTGCGTTGCAGAGCCCAAAGGGCATGACGAGGAACTCGTAGAGGCCGTCATGCGTGCGGAACGCCGTCTTGTGCACATCCTCCGGGCGCATCCGGACCTGGTGGTAGCCGGAGCGCAAGTCGAGCTTCGTGAAGAAGCACGCGCCGTTGAGCTCGTCGAGCAGCTCATCCACGACCGGGATGGGGAAGGCGTCCTTGACCGTGAGCGCGTTCAGCACCTTGTAGTCGACGTAGAAGCGCCACGACATGTCTGGTTTCTTGACGAGGAGGACCGGCGATGAGAACGCCGAGTCGCTGCGGCGGACGATGCCCTAAGCCATCATGGCGGCGCACTGCCGCTCGAGTTCGTCTTTGTGGGCCGCCGGGTACCGGTACGGTCGGACAGCGACCGGTTCCAAGCCCGGCTTGAGCGTGATGGTGTGGTCACGGCCTCGGGGCGGAGGGAGACCGGTCGGCTCGGTGAAGACGGCGTCGAACTGCGCCAAGAGCTCCTCCAGGAGCGAGGCGCTGGCCGTGGCGGTGTATGGCCCGGGTGCGCCGGGGGCTGGGACGGCCGACCAGCGCACGGTGCGCCCCTCGTGTTGGAACGAGACGATGCCCGCGGCCAGGTCCCACACCAGCTGCCCCAGGTGCACCATCCAGTCCGTCCCCAAGACGACGTCGTATCCTGCAAGAGGCATGACGAAGAGGTCGACCGTGGAGCGTAGGTCGTCGATGAGGAGCGGAACGGCGCGAAGAACGCCGGCGCACGGTATGCGCTCGCCGTTAGCGACCATGGCTGTCAGTCGTGGTCGAGGCTGAATGGGGAGGCCGGTCCGGTGCACGGCTGAAAGCTCCGGTTTGGTTTTGGTAATTAATGACACTCAACGTTGCTAATGCTTTGCTCTAAGTGTGACTAGACACATAGCAACGTGACGGTGGATGATGGAGCATGGTGATCATGATGGTGGACAAGTGGACTTGTTGCATGATCAAGCTCCGACGGAGGCCCATGGAGATCAAGGCGAAGGTATACTTGATAGGGCTTTCCGGTTTTGTGATCGAGACACTTAGCGAGTGTGATCACATTTAGGATCGATAATCGACTATCAAGAGGGGTTTCCTCGGTTCATTCGCGGTCCTAAGTGCCTCTAGGTTTAACTCGGCATGATGCATGAGAGGCTAACTAGAGTGCTAACACTTGTAGTCGTGTTCATTCGCTAACTCCGGTGCTTGAGTTGTGATCTACTCTGTGGAGTTGGCACCTAAGACAAGTTGTTGGGACCTTGGATCGACGACGGCACGACATCGAAGATCAATCAAGATGTGGATGAGTTCACTGGGCGTCAGACGCAGGAGCCGGACGCCGGGCCAGGCGGGCCGGACGCGTTCGGCGCGTTGTGGGCGGCCTCGGGCGGCTGGCTGGCCGTGGCTGAGCGCCGGACGCCGTGGTGGCGCGTCCGGCGTGCGCCAGACGCGGACCAGAAAGGTTCTGGGCAGCGTGATGAGCGTGCGCTGGGGGCGCCGGACGCGTCCGACGCGAGGCGGCGGACTCGGTCGTCGAACGCGCAACGTCAGCACGGTTTGAAGGCAACGGTCGGATCGCGCGACGCGCTGAAGAGCGCCGGACGCGTCCGACGCGTGCTGCGGCTCCAGCCCGAGGGGGCAACGGCTATTTTTCGAGGGGGCTCTATAAATAGACCATTGGCCGGTCTTGGGGAGCCCTCTTCACCATTTCTTCATACCTGAGCATTCTTTGAGCAAGAGAGACACTCCCCCACTCATCTCTTTGATTCCTTTGCTAATCTTGAGAGAGATTTGAGTGAGAACAAGTGATTTGCATTGAGAGTTGCATCTAGAGGCACTTGTTCATCGAGTGAGCTGCGGATTCTTGTTACTCTTCGGTGATTCCCGTCACCGTAGACGGTTTGGAGCAGCGGGTGGTGGTTGAGCTCGACTTGGTGATTGTTCGAGGCCACACCGGGTTCTTGTGAGGGGTTCTTGATCCTTCCCGTGGGAGTTCGCGAAAGGATACTCTAGTGGATTGCTCGTGGCTTGTGGATCCTTGTCTTGTGTGGAGATTGCGGCTCCCCATTGGGGTCTTTGGAGCCGAGCCAATTGAGCGGGCAACTCACCAAGCAAGTGTATCACCACAACGAGGACTAGCTTGCCGGGAAGCAAGTGAACCTCGGTAAAAAATCATTGTGTCGATTTGTGATTGCCGAGGCTTCGACCTCCTTGTGCTTGTGCTTGAGCTCTCTAGGTGATTGGCTACTACACCGGTGATTGGCCATCTTCTACTCTTCGCGGCGGTATAAACTTCCATCACCTACTTACTTTCCGCAAAGTAGAATTGCTTGTTGTGGTCGGTCGGGAACCACTCTTTGAGTAGTTTAAATCCCGTGGGTAGAACTACTTGTTGTGGTCGGTCGGGAACCACTCATTGTGTAGAGTAAATCCCGTGGGTAGAATTGCTTGGTTGGTTTCGGTGAACCGACATTGTGTAGCTTGATAACCGTGGTTGTTGTGCATTGGATTGAGTAGCCTTGCTTTGTTTAGGATGGCTTGCATAGAGTAGTCGAAGCTTTAGCTTTGCACTTTTGCCGCCTTGCTATCTAATTTGGTGTCTAAGTGTTATTGCTAGAAATTTTATTAGGCTATTCAACCCCCCCTCTAGCCATTGTGACCTTTCACGTGGTATCGGAGCCGGGCACCGTTTGTTTGAGTTGGATTAACATCCTACGGTGAAGCAATGGCATTGGTTATGTATATCAACAACACCAAGAAGGCGCCATCATTTCGAGGTGATGACTATGCCAAATGGAAGCTCAAGATGAAGAGTCATCTCAAGTCAATCAACCTTGAGGTGTGGAAAGTGGTGGAAACAAAGTTTGAGCTTGTTGAGGGTGCGGTGCCAACACCGGCCGAAGAGAAGAAGCAACAAGCAAATGACATTGCCGTGAGTACTTTCCATGAGGCGCTTGATGATAAAGCTTTTGAGCTCATCAAGAACCTTGAGGTGGCTCATGACATTTGGAAGAAGCTAGAAGAAGCTTATGAGGGCACCGAAAGTGTCAAGACCGCAAGAGCCTACATGTTGCAAGAGAAGTTTGCAAGCTTCTCAATGAAGGAGGATGAGAGTGTGCCGGAGATGTTCCATAGACTCCAAGTCATTGTCAATGAGCTCAAGGGACTTGGGGAAGAGATAAAGGACTCTCAATTCTCCACCAAGTTCATGAGGTGCCTTCCCAAGAGATTTGACATGTTGAAGACCGTCATGGTGAAGACAACCATGAAGGAGAAGCCAACACCCAACCAAGTCCTTCAAGAGATCATGGCCGATGATGAGTTTAGAGAAGATCATGAGAAGGAAGAGTTGGTGAAGAAGAAGAAGAAGGAGAATGAGAAGAAGGATGATGACAAGAAGAGCGTGGCATTCAAGGCCACATCATCCAAGAGCAAGGGCAAGAAGAAGAAGGAAGAGTCTTCAAGTGAAGATGTGCCATGCTCTAGCTCAAGTGATCAAGAAGAAGAAATGAATGAGCAAATGGCACTTCTTGTGAAGAAGATGGGGAAGCTCATGAAGAAGGGGTACCGGTCAAAGGGCAAGAGAAGCTCATCCAAGTCTAGTGACCGTCCCATGAAGTGCTTCCGGTGCAATGGCAAGGATCATCTCATTGCCAAGTGTCCCTATGCAAGTGATGATGAAGATGCCATGAGGAAGGAGAGGAAGAAGCAAGAGAAGAAGAAGGAGGAGAAAGACTCCTCCCATCACAAGAAGAAGGGTGAATCTCATGTGGCAACTTGGGAGAGTGATTCATCTTCCTCAAGTGATGATGATGATGATTCCAAGAAGAAGAAGAAGAAGGGGCACGCAAGCATTGCCATACAAGAGAAGCTTTCTCTATTTGGTGCTCCATCATCTTGCTTCATGACCAAGGCCACTAAGGTAAAACCTCCACCCGATAGTGATGATGAGAGTGATGATGATGATGAGACCACAAAAGAAGAACTCTTTGTCATGCTTGAGGATTGCAAGGGTGCTTTCAATGACTCTAGAAAGGAATGTAGGGGCTTGCGCAAGGATAAATAAAACCTTGAGCAAGAACTTATGGAGTTGAGGGCCTCTTATGAGAGTCCAAAGGTAGACCATAAGAAGCTAGAGATTGCTCACTCCAAGCTTGAAAAAGCTCATTCTTCCCTAGTTGACAAGCAAGAGAAAGAGCAATCACAAGTGGTGATCATAGAAAAAAAAAGTGTGTCTACATCATGTGATTCACTTGATGATTCAATTGTTACTGCATCACTTGACCCTTCATGCTCTTATGCCTCTACTTCATCTAGTAGTGTTGATCATGCATGTGATTCTACACTAGTAGTTGAGAATGAGTCTCTTAAGAAGGAAGTCAAGGAGCTCAATCACACCTTGGCTAAGGCTTATGGTGGTGAGGACCGCTTGCTTATGTGCTTGGGTAGCCAAAGAGCTTCTCTCTACAAAGAGGGATTGGGCTATACCCCAAGAAAGGCAAGGCCGCTTTTGCTCCTCACAAGACTTGTTTTGTGAAGAACAATGGTAGCTATTGCAAGAGTTGCAAGCAAGTGGGTCATTTAGAGCATGCATGCAAGAACAAGAACACTAGTGCTTCCTCTTACAAGTTGAATGCTTCCTACATGCTTGTTAAGAGTGAGTATGGTGTGAGTGCTAGATTCATTGGTACACCATGGATGAGCTCAAAGAAGAAAGCTATTTGGGTGCCAAAGACTCTAGTGACTAACCTTCAAGGACCCAAGCAAAAGTGGGTACCTAAAGCTTGATGTCTTCTTGTAGGTCAATTACAAAGCCGGAGGAGGCATTGGGTGCTTGATAGTGGTGCATCAAATCATATGACCGGTGAAGATAGTATGTTCAAGTCACTTGACAAGAATGACAATGGTGGATTCAACTCCATCACATTTGGTGATAATAGCAAGGGTGATGTCATGGGGCTAGGAAAGGTTGCAATTTCCAATGACAAGGATCTCTCCAATGTGTTGCTAGTTGATACTTTGAACTTCAATCTTTTGTCGGTGGCACAATTGTGTGATCTTGGCTACAAGTGCATATTTGATGACAAGCATGTTGAGGTAGTGAGCAAGGATCAAGCAAATATCATCTTCAAGGGATTTAGGCATGGAAGCTTGTACTTGGTTGATTTCAATGCTAGTGAAGCTCAACTTTCATCATGTTTGATTGGCAAGTCAAGCAAGGGATGGCTATGGCATAGGCGCCTTGGACATGTTGGAATGAAACAATTGAACAAGTTGGTGAAGCATGATCTAGTGAGAGGCTTGAATAATGTCACATTTGAGAAGGATAGACCTTGTAGTGCATGTCAAGCCGGCAAGCAACATGGGAACTCACATCCCAAGAAGAATGAGATGTCAATTTCAAGAGCATTTGAGTTGTTGCATATGGACTTGTTTGGCCCAACCCACTACACATCAATTGGGGGCAACAAGTATGGATTTGTGATTGTGGATGACTACACAAGATACACTTGGGTGTTCTTCCTCTATGACAAGAGTGAAGTCTATGATCTATTCAAGTCATTTGTCAAGAGGGTGCAAAATGAGTTTGACACTACCATCAAGAAGATAAGAAGTGACAATGGGAGTGAATTCAAGAACACAAGAGTTAAAGAGTTGTGTGATGAGCTTGGAATTGTGCATCAATTCTCACCAACCTACACTCCCCAATCCAATGGTGTAGTTGAGAGGAAGAATAGGACCTTGATTGAGATGGCAAGAACTATGCTACTTGAGTACAATGTGAGTGAGAAGTTTTGGAGTGATGCTATCAACACAGCTTGCTACTATAGCAACCGCCTCTATTGCCATGGGAAGTTAGAGAAGACTCCATATGAAATCTTGAATGGAAGGAAGCCCAATATTGCTTACTTCCGGGTCTTTGGTTGCAAGTGCTATATTCTCAAGAAGGGGCAAAGACTTGGAAAGTTTGACAAGAGATGTGATGAGGGATTTCTTCTTGGCTACTCTACTTCTAGCAAGGCTTATAGAGTATGGAACTTGGCTAGTGGGCTAGTTGAAGAGGGTCATGATGTTGAATTTGATGAAACCCAAGGTTCTCAAGTTGGAGATCAAAATCAAGAAGATGTGGGTGGAGATCAATTGAGCAATGCAATGAGACACATGGACATTGGTGACATTAGGCCAAGGCAAGTGGATGATGGTGATGAAGTGCAAGTGCCAACTCAAGTTGTGATTGATGACTCCAATGAGGCAAGCACAAGTGGTACTCAATTTCAAGATCAAGATCACGGTCAAGCAAGCAATGCTAATGAGCTAGTTCTTCAACCTTCACACATTGTAAGAGATCATCCTCTAGATCATGTCATTGGTGACATTCAAAGAGGTGTACAAACAAGATCAAGATTGGCTAGCATATGTGAGCACTACTCTTTTGTGTCATTCATTGAGCCAACTAAGATTGATGAGGCATTGAAGGATCCGGATTGGATAAATGCCATGCATGAGGAATTGAACAACTTCACTAGAAATGATGTGTGGGAGCTTGTTGAGAGGCCAAAGAAGCACAATGTGATTGGAACCAAGTGGGTCTTCAAGAACAAACAAGATCAAGATGGCTTGGTAGTGAGGAACAAAGCAAGACTAGTGGCTCAAGGGTACACACAAGTTGAGGGTCTTGACTTTGGAGAAACATATGCACCGGTGGCAAGATTGGAGGCAATTAGAATCTTATTAGCCTATGCTTGTGCTCACAACATCAAGCTCTATCAAATGGATGTGAAGAGTGCATTTCTCAATGGCTTCATCAATGAGGAAGTGTATGTTGCACAACCTCCTGGGTTTGAGGATGACAAGAAGCCCAACCATGTCTACAAGCTCAAGAAGGCATTGTATGGATTGAAGCAAGCTCCAAGGGCATGGTATGAAAGATTGAGGGACTTTCTCATCTCCAAAGGCTTCAAGATGGGCAAAGTTGACACCACTCTCTTCACCAAGAAGATAGAAGATGACTTGTTTGTGTTGCAAATCTATGTGGATGATATCATCTTTGGATCAACAAATCAATTCTTTTGTGAAGAGTTTACTAAGATGATGGCTAGTGAGTTTGAAATGTCAATGCTTGGAGAGTTGAGCTACTTCCTTGGTCTTCAAATCAAGCAAATAAAGAATGGCACCTTTGTGAGTCAAGGCAAGTACATCAAGGACATGATCAAGAAGTTTGGGTTGCAAGATGCTAAGGCCATTAGCACACCAATGGGAACCAATGGTGGCTTGGACATTGATGATAGTGGCAAGATGATTGAGCAAAAGCTATATAGATCAATGATTGGAAGCTTGCTATATGTGACCGCTTCAAGGCCGGATGTCATGTTTAGTGTGTGCATGTGTGCAAGATTTCAAGCTTCTCCAAGAGAGAGTCACTTGACGGCAACCAAGAGGGTGTTGAGATACTTGAAGGGTACTCAAGATGTTGGTCTATGGTATCCCAAGGGGTCAAGTTTTGAGTTGATTGGATACTCCGACTCCGACTATGCCGGTTGCAAGATTGATAGTAAGAGCACAAGTGGAACATGCCAAGTGCTAGGAAGATCTCTTGTGTCATGGTCCTAAAAGAAGAAAAATAGTGTGGCACTTTCCACCACCGAAGCCGAATATATTAGTGCGGGGAATTGTTGTGCACAATTGCTATGGATGAAAGCCACCTTGAAGGACTATGGGATCAAGTTCAAGCATGTGCCTTTGTTTTGTGACAATGAAAGTGCAATCAAGATGACAAACAATCTGGTTCAACATTCAAGAACCAAGCACATTGATGTGAGGCACCACTTCATTAGAGATCATCAACAAAAGGGAGATGTGAGCATTGAAAGCATTGGCAACGAAGATCAACTAGCCGACATATTCACCAAGCCTCTTGATGAGAAGAGATTTTGCAAGTTGAGGAATGAGTTGAACATACTTAGCTTCTCCAACATGGATTGATGCACCCCATATATGACATGCCTCTCCTCCAACATAGCAAGGTAAAGTTGTTTGTTGCATCTCATGCATCCTTTGCTAGTTGTGTAGACATGTATACATGTGCATCTTGCTAGGCTCATTCATTGCAAATCAAATGAATTTGAAGGATATATGGCACCACTATTGTTTCTATGCTTGATTTGATCTAGTGGTGGCATATGACTTGTTTGTGAGCTTGTGAACCTAGTGTTGAATCTTTAGCACTTGCTCATGATGTGTATCTCAACATGGTCAAGATAACCCTTATTCTTATGAGGTGTGAAGATGCTTGCCCTTGGTTCAAACCGAGATATATTTTCTAGGCATGTGGTTTAGATTTGACCATAGTTGGTTGACTTGTTTCTCTCATCTTATGCACCCTTGTTGGTGATTGTTGACAAAGGGGGAGAAATAAGTCACAAAGAGCAATGGAAGGGGATCAATTTTTATGATATGACCCAACCATGAGCACACAAATAGGGGGAGCAAGCTCATAGACTATTTGTTGCATTTGTATGTGCATACATGATGATATGGAGCATTGCAAGCTAAATTCAATATTCATGCTTGTTTGGTGTATTGCTAGTATAAGACTTGATTGATGAAATGAAGTACTAGCATGCATAGGTGGTTTCTAGACATAGAGCTTCTCTTGTTCAAGTACCTTGCTTATAATGTGATCTCATGAGGTATTTTGAGTTTTTGATGGATGTCTAGATTCCCCATGGTGCTAAGGAAGGTTTATTATCGCACTCCGATTGGTATCACGTTTCAAAGGTCAATTCTATAAACCTTAGTACCATTTTGGTTGTGGTAACTCTCACACAAGTTTCATCTATGCATGTGTGCTTGAAAATCGACCAAACATTTGATGCACACATGTAGGGGGAGCTACCACTACCAAAACCGGAATTGAAATGCTTGTCCAATCCAAGCCTCATGATCAAAATGTCTTGGGCAAGCAATTCAATTTCATATTGAATTCAATTTCCATATCTTTGTGAGTTTTGCAAAGGGTTGTCATCAATTACCAAAAAGGGGGAGATTGAAAGCTCTGGTTTGGTTTTGGTAAATAATGACACTCAACATTGCTAATGCTTTGTTCTAAGTGTGGTTAGACACATAGCAACGTGACGGTGGATGATGGAGCATGGTGATCATGATGGTGGACAAGTGGACTTGTTGCATGATCAAGCTCCGACGGAGGCCCATGGAGATCAAGGCGAAGGTATACTTGATAGGGCTTTCCGGTTTTGTGATCGAGACACTTAGCGAGTGTGATCACATTTAGGATTGATAACCGACTATCAAGAGGGGTTTCCTCGGTTCATTCGCGGTCCTAAGTGCCTCTAGGTTTAACTCGGCATGATGCATGAGAGGCTAACTAGAGTGCTAACACTTGTCATCGTGTTCATTCGCTAACTCCGGTGCTTGAGTTGTGATCTACTCTGTGGAGTTGGCACCTAAGACAAGTTGTTGGGACCTTGGATCGACGACGGCGCGACATCGAAGATCAATCAAGATGTGGACGAGTTCACTGGGCGTCAGACGCAGGGGCCGGACGCCGGGCCAGGCGGGCCGGACGCGTCCGGCGCATTGTGGGCGGCCTCGGGCGGCTAGCTGGCCGTGGCTGAGTGCCGGACGCCGTGGTGGCGCGTCCGGCGTGCGCCAGACGCGGACCAGAAAGTTTCTGGGCAGCGTGCTGAGCGTGCGCTGGGGGCGCCGGACGCGTCCGACGCGAGGCGGCGGACTCGGTCGTCGGACGCGCAACGTCAGCACGGTTTGAAGGCAACGGTCGGATTGCGCGACACGCTGAAGAGCGCCGGACGCGTCCGGCGGGCAGCGGCGGACGCGTCCGACGCGTGCTGCGGCTCCAGCCCGAGGGGGCAACGGCTATTTTTCGAGGGGGCTCTATAAATAGACCATTGGCCGGCCTTGGGGAGCCCTCTTCGCCATTTCTTCATACCTGAGCATTCTTTGAGCAAGAGAGACACTCCCCCACTCATCTCTTTGATTCCTTTGCTAATCTTGAGAGAGATTTGAGTGAGAACAAGTGATTTGCATTGAGAGTTGCATCTAGAGGCACTTGTTCATCGAGTGAGCTGCGGATTCTTGTTACTCTTCGGTGATTCCCGTCACCGTAGACGGTTTGGAGCGGCGGGTGGTGGTTGAGCTCGACTTGGTGATTGTTCGAGGCCACACCGGGTTCTTGTGAGGGTTCTTGATCCTTCCCCGTGGGAGTTCGCGAAAGGATACTCTAGTGGATTGCTCGTGGCTTGTGGATCCTTGTCTTGTGTGGAGATTGCGGCTCCCCATTGGGGTCTTTGGCACCGAGCCAATTGAGCGGGCAACTCACCAAGCAAGTGTATCACCACAACGAGGACTAGCTTGCCGGGAAGCAAGTGAACCTCGGTAAAAAATCATTGTGTCGATTTGTGATTGCCGAGACTTCGACCTCCTTGTGCTTGTGCTTGAGCTCTCTAGGTGATTGGCTACTACACCGGTGATTGGCCATCTTCTACTCTTCGCGGCGGTATAAACTTCCATCACCTACTTACTTTCCGCAAAGTAGAATTGCTTGTTGTGGTCGGTCGGGAACCACTCTTTGAGTAGTTTAAATCCCGTGGGTAGAACTACTTGTTGTGGTCGGTCGGGAACCACTCATTGTGTAGAGTAAATCCCGTGGGTAGAATTGCTTGGTTGGTTTCGGTGAACCGACATTGTGTAGCTTGATCACCGTGGTTGTTGTGCATTGGATTGAGTAGCCTTGCTTTGTTTAGGACGGCTTGCATAGAGTAGTCGAAGCTTTAGCTTTGCACTTTTGCCGCCTTGCTATCTAATTTGGTGTCTAAGTGTTATTGCTAGAAATTTTATTAGGCTATTCACCCCCCTCTAGCCATTGTGACCTTTCAATGGCCGCCTCGCCAATGAAGCTGTGGGTGGATCCCGTGTCGAGGAGGGCGATGAGGGACGACGCACCCACCGCGACGCGGATCTGCATGGTCTTACCGATGGAGAGACCCACGATGGCGTGCAGGGAGAAGATGTGCGCGTCCTGCACTCCGTCGTCCGCCTCGGCGGCGGCTGCCTCGTCGTCGATCTCGACGCCTTCGACGAAGAAGAGGCGACGGCAGAATCTGTTGTGGCCGCGGGAGTATGGCTCGTTGCAGTTGAAGCACAACCCTTGGCGACGTCGATTGGCCATCTCCTCTGGGGTGAGGCGGCGCTGAGGGCCCGCGCGCGCCCGGCCGTCTTTGCCTCGGCGGGTGGCAAAGGCGGGACAGCGGCGCGGGGGTAAGGGCAGCCGGCCCGCGGGCGGTGGTGGACCGCGGTGGCGCGCCCGGGGCGGGGGTTGGCGGCCGGGCGCTCCTGCTCCATCAACTCGATCTGCCGGGCCAAGCTCATGGCGGCGGCCAACGAGTCCGGGTTGTGGATGCGGACGGCGTTGCTTAGCGGTGGGAGGAGGCCGCCGGTGAAGAGCCGCACCGCCGCACCTCGTCCAGGCGCCCGGCGAGAGGTAGGAGAGCCTGAAATCGGTTAGCATACTCCTCCACGGTCCCCGTGTGGCGGCATTCGGCGAGCTCGAACATGGGGGCGGATCAAAGCGGAGGACCGAACCGTAGATTCAGGGAGTCCTTGAAGTTACCCCAGGTCGGCGTGCCATCATCGTCCTGCAGCTGGATGAACCAGAGCTGTGCGGCGTCTTCGAGGTGGTAGGAGGCGATCCAGACGCGTTCTTCCGCCATAGTGCGGTGTTGCCGGAAGTACGCCTCGCACTTGTTGAGGAAGAGCATCGGATCGGTCGTGCCGTCGAAGCGGGGAAAGTCCCACTTCTTGTGCTTGGGGTGGAACTCCTGACCGCGCGCGCCGTCGTGGCGGCGGTCGTCACCTCTGCCGGAGGACGACTCGGACTTGTCCTTCATGGCGGCCATATCGGACTCCATGGTGGACATCTTCGTGGTGACGGCCTTGAGCTGCTCCATGACTTCGGCGAGGGTGGGCTCGGCCATGGCGGGTGAGGGGCTGGCGGCGGCGGTGGCGGCGGCTGATGGCGGCGAGGGCGGTGGGCTAGGGTTTGCTGGTTGCGGAGATGATGGCGCGGCGGCAGAGGATGTTGTGGATCGATTGGATCGCGATACCAGGTTGTCAAGGGCACCGTAATCTAGGGTAGGCGGCCCTCGACTACGAAGCTCGTAGTCTCCTGCCATGTCTTCCGATCGTGGAGGTTATACCCCTCTCGACGTATCGGGCTTGAGAGTGTTTAGGGAGAGAGAGAATTTGGTTTACTTGATCATTGCTTAATCATCTCAATTGTCTCACGTTACAATATATAGGCCTTGGCCCAACCGACTAATGGAAAGTAAATCAAATGGAAATAACAATCACTCCTAATCTTAAGGGATAATCTCTAGCCACTTCCTTGAGGGGCGCGATCTGCTGCTGCTGCCGCCCTGGATGCGGCCCTCCTGACGTCGCGGGCCCGCCGCTGACGAGTATACGTGCGGCCCCACATGACATACATACATTTCAACTGCTTTACAGATAACCTTCATGCAAAATCCGGTACAATCAAAGCTGAGTAACCTTTGTTATAAGCAAAATTACTCATACCACCTATATATTCTCTGACAAGAATCATAGTTACAAAATTGTGAGTATGCTGTTGATATCTAGTGGAACAAGTTTTTTATTGGCTTCCTGCCGTCCATAGCGTTCATGCACAGTTAAGGTAGATGTAGATCCCTTATATTTCTGACCTGGTTTCACAATGAAATGCTCCAAGGCTAGTGCATTTTTAAGGATGTATTTTGCTAGTCCGACCTGGCCATGAGTTCCACAAAAACCATCTATGCAAAATGTCTTGAGATGATAGTGAGGAAGATCCATTATGTCGTCCAAATGAGCATGGCATATTGTTTCAAAAACAAACATCTGCAACAAAAATTTGCACCTTTTATTACTGACAAAAATGACTATGAATATTTGTTTCTTTACCTTTTTTATAAAAAGATAAATGATACATCTAACAAAAAAGGGGAAAACAATAGCCTGCACACAACTTATTATTAAAAAAAAATGGAGAATCAGCTTCGGAACTATGTCCAAACAGATGTTTTTATGTATATATAAGTACAGTCAACACACAATTAATAAACTGTCAACCATAATATCAACTTAGTGCGTACTCTCTCTTCTGCCCTAAAAAGAGTGTTGTTTTTGCTATGCATCTAGACAAACATCTGTCTAGATCCTTAGCAAAGACAGACACTTTTCTTGGGACGGAGGGAGTATTAATCGTAGCTTGTTAACAGTCTCGCTCCTGAACATGGTACTCATCAAACTCAAAGACGTAATTGACCTAGAATAAAGCTTCTTGTATGGGAATGACCAACAAAGATAGGAAGATAAAGATCAAATGGTTATTATCATAGGGAAACCATGATATTGTCAATCAATGAATTATGCTTGGACTCTGTTCTCTAAAAGGAGAAGGATAGTGAGCTGACATAACTCAGCTAGTCAGCTTACTAATAAGAATGCATACCACACAAGTAGTTTTAGTTTATAGTTGATAAAGAGAGAAGTTTGGTCTGAAAGATCACTTTATATGGGTTTCTAGAACAGATGGACCGTACAAAACATCCGTAAGGTAAAATAAATAAGGTAGAGCTGTATGACATTAACTTGGTAACAATGAAATGGCAAACATGTGTAACCACAGAAAGTTGCCGTCATACAAAACATTTACTTACATTGAAATGAAGATCCTCTAAAAGTGGAGCTGCTTCCAACAAATAAGCCAGTTGAAAAACTGAATTTGGATCGAAGCAGCCCGTTATGTCCATAGTTAAATGCCTCAACTGAATAAACTTAAGAGGGGGCTGTGGAAATCCAGACATCTGAAATAAGTTTAGTGGAAGTGAGGCAACCTGAAATGGAAAACAAAATAGTGCAGATGGTACAGAGAGGACAAAAACAGACCATGCTGCTGATCCTAAGTTTGACACACAGAGTGTCAACTTGGGGAAGTATACATGGAATCCAAGTCAGCACATATTCAAGAGTTTTGTTCCTATTGAGTCTGATAGTTGCTGTCTTAAGCTTCAAGGATTCATTAAGATTAATCAAAGTTTGGGAACCTTGATACTCGAATGTCATGAGATTAGGTGCATGAAACTCAATTTCGTGAAAAGCGCAATCCTCAACACACAGATATTGCAGCCGGTATAATGGCTCTTGAACAGACAGAGATGACAGGCTTGGCAGCTGTAATATGCATGACTGGATTCTTAACCACTCAAGTAAACAACATTTGGATAATAAGTGCTGTAAATCTTGTGATATGATCAAAAAGTCAAGATCAAGCATTTTAAGATTTGCAAAGCCACAAAAATCAGGTGGCGGACCCAAAGTGACCCAGTGAAGCTGAAGAGCCTGAAGGTGAGATCCCCTATGTCCATCGAAAAGTTGAAAAGGGAAGTCATAATTGTCTCGATCTAATACACTCCTATTGGGAGAGAGGTCGAGAACGACAACTCTTGCCTTTGATGCAATAGCAAATGAAACCCATCTGTTGATATGACTACCATGCTCTGTCGTCAAACCAAACTCAATGGCAAACTTGTTCACCTGCGTGGTGCAATGGTTTTTCAGGATGGCATCAACCCTCTCAATGAACTTGTTAGTAGTCAGCATTCTTTTCCTCAGATCAGTGAAAACTAATTCTGTATTGGCACGACTTCCAAGCACTGCCTGAATACCAAAGCAGAGATTAGGATGGTACACACAAGCTTGTCTCCACGTGCTTGATAGCACGCACATCTGAGCAGCTTCCTTCAATGTTAATTTTGATGTTATCCTCAGAGCAATATCCTGAATGTAGAGTTTGAATCAGCAATAAAAATTTAGTCTTTTAGCACATACAAGAGCAATATTTGCCAAGATATGGTATAAATACCTCAGGAAGACTCTGGATATTAACTTTACACGGTATTATGCTTTGAGAATCAAGCTGCCGCTGTCTTATCATCCGAGAATTTGATTTTGATGATCTTCTTCTCTTAGTGGTGTGGTTTCCACCTGTAATCCCCATCTCTTTGATATCTGGAGAGCTGCCGTGCTCCAAGTGTGACATACTTGCTGGCGTGCTGTTGGCACTGAAATTAATAATAATGATGATGAAAAATAATCAGCAAGCGTAACAATGTGCTGGTCCATCGTGATTTGGTTGGAATAAAACGTGCTAGGTAACAAATATAGGTCTGGCATGCCTGTACACTGAACCGTAATATCATCTATTCATCAACAAGTGATGTAAAGAGCGTGTGCAATAGAAGTAAAGCGAACTGTAGCTTCTATGTGCACCACAAACTATCTCCGGTTGGGCAGACCTAGTAAAGGACATGGGTGTACACAATTTACATATACAAAAAAAAAAATGAAGTTAGTAGCTAGGAACGTATACGCTTTTAATTAGATCTGGTCTTTAAGTGTTAAAGTCCTAACACAGATTACTAAGCTAGGGTTTGGGTTGCTCGGTTTCGAACAGCATGGAGGGAAGAGAAGGGGTGCGCGTACCTGGTGTGTGTGCTCGTCGCCGGCTAAGGGCTGGACCAAGATCCGGCGAGGTTACCGAAGAAGACTTGTTGAGCACCTGGCAGGGTAGGGCGGCGGCAGCGGTCAGCCCGTCGCCACAAGAGAGACAGAGGCCCAGCGAGAGACGTCGGACAAGGCCTCTGATTGGTTTGTGACCAATTTTTATTTTTGCCATATGCCCAAGTTTTGGCAGCCAAAATTTAGGAAAAAATTTACCATAGATTGCCAAGCTAATTGCGAGATGTCGACAAATTTTAGTAACAGACTAAATGCTAATCAAAATTTTGGCTTGCCAAATCTTTGGTTAGATAAATTTTGGAAGAAAACCAAATAGGTCCTACATACTTCAACATTTGTATGTAGTTTCATAATAATTTGTACATTATATGCAGAAGTTTTTAGTTTTTTATTTTTTTTTTTTTTTTTTGTCAAAGCCAATCAGCTTGGAATCATAGTAAGTTAGTTTCCATACATACTTTTTTTTTTTGTAAATAAGAGCATCTCTAGAAGATTAGACAAAAAAGCTAGCCAAATTTACTGATTTAGCTACTCTTTAAAATGAATTTGACAAAAAAAATACTAGGTTATCCAAAAGTAGAGAGCGAATAAGGTCGGATGAAGAGCCACTAAATTTGGAGAGTCATTTATCGAGTCTATTGTAGATGTTTTTTTCTTTAATAGCTAAATTTATCTTTACAAAATAATTTGACAAATCTCTTGGAGATGCTCTAAATATGCAAACTTAATAAATAAAAAATACACGCAAACTAATCGAGGCAGCAGTTGATGAAACTACTATATGGACACACAAAAGTTTCAAAGCTAATTAAGATCCAAGTTTATTTATTTCTCCAAGGTTGTAGGTGATTCTTGCGGCTATACTACCTCCTGTTTTTGAGACATTCCCTGTTTTCATATTTATTATCGCTAGTTGGTCGTCTCTCACAAAACTATATTGCACAAAATGCTAACTGCGTATATACGGAAATGGCATCATCGATTAGCTAAAAATTTGTGAAGTCGTACATATAATAATATTTCTTAAACAAGAAAAGCTGGAAACCATAAATAAATAACACCTTGTGACACTATGAGACGGTGACCAATGCCAAGGGTAATATTCTCATCACCCAGATATTACGACCACAGCTACGACCAACGGCGAGTCCCGAATTCTACTTTGTCTTTTTTTTTCGTTTCGATTCGTTTCGAAAGGTACCGAATTATAGATTTTTCTTAAAAAAAAAAGTGTCCCGAATTCTACATCTAACCCTTGCAGGAACTTGGCCCCCCAACTTGCTCCATTTGAGACCAGGACAAGGACAACTTGGGCCGCAGGGGGCCCACCAACCGGCCAGGAACGCAGTAACTCGTTTTCGACTTCGACCCCAGTTGGAAGATGTGTTCTCTATGTGATGTATGCATGATCAGAAAACGAAAACAACAAACGGTTTGCGGATGGTCGATCGTGCATGATCGATGATTGTCTGGTCAATTGGCCAACGTGTGATCCATAGATTAATACTGAAACATGCCTGAACAAATGCAGATATGCATACGACATATTCTAGCTAAGGCCGTACGTGTTGCGTGCTAGCACATCATATCTCCTAGCCTAAGTGCGGCACGCTTGCTTTTGTGGCGGTGAAGCTTGCAACCTGACCAGTTGGTTGCTCGTGCTGTCGTGCATTCGACCCGGCCACGCCTCCGCTTACAAAACTTCACCGGCAGCTATACGAAGGTGTCAACGCAGATTAGGAACTGTTTAGAAGACTTTTTTATTCAACTCCATTCCTCGTGTTCCTGAATTGTATATTTGTATTACACATATACCGGCCAATAATGAAAGCATATAATATACTCTCTACGTCCTAAAAAGACATTTTTTACTTTCACTCAACATGTTTAACTGTTCATCTTATTTAAAAAATTTTTATAAATATTATATATTTTGTTATGTCTTATTTTAGCATTAGGAATACTTTAATGATGATTTATTTATTTTATAATTTATATAAAATACTTCTTTCTTTTTAGAACGGAGGGAGTATATACGATGCAGCTGGAATTTGCTTGAATCAAAAAGAAGAGAAAAGAAATGCAGCTAGAAGAAGTATAAAAAAATACAGCTGTGGAAGCATGCATGCAAATTATACTAGCTTGAGGACCTCGGGCCCGTCGAGGACCTCGGCTTCGTCGACTCGGAGGACGAGCAGCCCAGGGAGATGCTGACGAAAACCGGCATGGTGGCCGTCGGGGCCGACTCAGCGAGGAGCTTGGAGTCACCCGCGGCTAACCTAGAGGCTCTGGGCCGTGCGACCGCCGCGCCGCCGGCCCTGGGCATGGCTTACCTGTGCGGGGCCTCAGGAGACCCACCCAGGTCGACGCCCGAGGACGTGGGAGTGGCGCCGTGCACGCCGGTGGGCATGGCGGCACCCGGCTACGACGACGACGACGACGCGTCCCCGGGTTTCTGCACCCCGCTATACCGGAGGGCCGCCGCCACGCCGACATCGGAGGAGAGGTCCTCAAGCAAGGAGGGGTCCTTCACGGGGTGCCTCAAGAACTTCGCCAAGCGCGTCTTCCACAAGGCGGCCACACCTCTCCTGCCACGGCCGACTCGGGCGGACGACTCCTGTTCGGCCAAGCTGCCGCTACGAAGCAGGTGCATCGCAGTCAACCCCCTCTCCAAGTACCCGGTTGCAAAGAGAGGAGAGATCCTCGCCATGCAGAAGATGGGGTTCATCGAAGCGCAACCGACGGAGGAGGGTCGGCAGAAGCTGGACGA
Source organism: Themeda triandra (assembly GCA_018135685.1). Lineage (NCBI taxonomy): Eukaryota > Viridiplantae > Streptophyta > Magnoliopsida > Poales > Poaceae > Themeda > Themeda triandra. The sequence continues at coordinate 89,246 of JAENPR010001571.1, forward strand.
GATGTTCGAGGGAAGACCCGACGATGCTGAGGCCATGCTGGAGCTTTTCGCAGATGAGGAGCGACGGCAGCGACCGCGGAGGCACCGCGGGGACGGGGGCCGCGCATGAGCGCCGGAAGCCGGTGCGCGGGAACTAGAATTTTTAGTGCGTGAGTAATCCGTTATGTATGCGTCCCTGGGGTGGCGGGCAGTGTTGAATATTATGTACACACCCCAGAAAATTTTGTAAAACTCTCTTCTACTTAATGCAATGATGCGCAAATCTTTTGCGTATTCGAGAAAAAAATTATACTAGCCCAACTAGCATTGTTGCCTCACATATTCCAACGACCTCCTACAAAGCTAGCAGAGCTGCTTCCCAATATGCTTGGTGCCTTGGTGGGTAACGTCGGCCTAGCAGCGCCTTCCGTAGGTTGCAAAATCAACAAACATTGCACCCGTCTTAATCAAGCTTAAATCATTTCTCTTTTTTTTTCTTTCATTCATGGGTATAGTCCGCCAAGTATTATTAGTTATTAACACCGATCGTGTGTCTTGGAATACCAGCCTGATGATGAAATCAAATGCTTTTGTATATGTGATACCAAATGAAAATGTCATAGGACGATGTGCAATGCGTCATGTGGCTGCTGGCGGCGACGGTCGGCAGCGGTGGTGGCTGGTACCATTGCCAGCAGTGGTGGTCAAAGTTGCTCGCTTTCAAGGATGGTGGTTGCTGGCATCGACGACAACAGGTGGCTCGGTTGGACAGGGCGGTGGTTGGCGTAGAGGACAAATTGTCGACAATGTTGTGTGCGGAGTTGAGGTGCCATGGCGAAACCTTAGCCCTCTTGGGCCGATGACCACGACGTCTCTCCAGATGTCGTGTTCTTCCTTGGAAAGTGTTATCATCCAACAAGCCTCTTCATTTTTGTGTGGCTTGTCTTCACTAGATGAAAACCTAGACCTTCTTTTCAGGTGACGGTGTTATCAGTAGCATCACTTTCCTCCTTGGAGGCATCGTTTTGGAAGACTGTGCTGCGTCAGTCTACTACGGTGGCCAATGTCGTAGATAAGAAGATGGAGACCTAGTTGAGGATTAAGGATTACGGTGCCAACGATAGAGGAAGGCGGTCAGAAGTAGGGCGTTGGCGTGAATTCGACGGTCTCGCATCTGTTGGCAGTGGACTATGAATTTGGTGAGGAGGCCAGCATGGGAGGCGCCCACACACTTGTGCATGCCTTGGGTTTGAGTTTTTATAAGTTTGAAGTGTTGTGTAATAAGAAATAACTATATGCATCGGTCGATGCATAGGTAGGGTATTAATATATTATCTTTTCTAAAAAAAATCCTCTCCAGCCGATTGCAAGTATCAATGTACTCCTGCTCGTTCTTAGGTAAAGTCTCTGCATCTAAAAATGATGATACATACTCTCCATTAATTTGTAAATAAATAATTGCTCACACCAAACATACATATACAAGTATATGACTCAAACTTACTTTGTCATTGTTGGTTTACATGACTCAATAAAAGCTGTCACAAATAGTCTCTAAGACTTGACCACTAACTCTAGATTTTCAAATGCATTACAAAAAAGAGTGATAATCATAGAAAGAAATAAATTGATTTTTTTATACACCACAATATATAAGATAAGATGGAAACTCACTTGGTGTCGACCTATTTTAATAAATATATTGTACTATTATTTTATTAAATTTCAATGTTTTCTTCTTCCTAAGAACGGACAAAGAAAATGCAGTTATATGATTAAATATTATCCCCAAAAGAATATTACTCTAGCTTAGGACTAGATTATATGTCATTCGACTTTAGATATGATGACATATATATAGATGCATGATGACAATTTCTAGATACATTGATCTGTAGTGATCCAAACACCAAACAAAGAGAACATAAGTGCTAGGGACATGGATAATTTTAGTTGTTCACTAATTTATTATCAAAACATGAGGGATTGCATTGATATGGACGTGAAAGTGAGAGCGAGAGTGTGAGAGCTGTGGCTCCAAATATGGTGTGTGTGTGAGAGGGGATCCACCCCTTCCTTATATAGGGGGCTTGGGGTTGATTTCAAGGGAATATTCGTCGAATCCACCCCGCACTATCCTCCTTTGCATTGAAGGGACCACCACGAGTGAGGTGGGTCTAGGCGACAACAACGAGAGCACGGGCATGACAGGCCTGGCCTGCCTCGGCACCGCCTTTGCTCTGGTGGGTCGATGGCTAGGCCTGGGCCTCGGGTGCGTAGTGGACCGAGTCAGATATGCTTTAGTTTTGGCTACTTTGGTCCTTCTCCTTGATAAGCTGGCTTGCGGTTTCCCGTTTGGCACCTTTTCTTGACAATTGTATTGTATTTGGCCTTAATTCCTGCAGAGTGATGATTCTACCAATACAAGTGGAATCTGGTGGTAAGGACCACCAACGACGTTCATCTAGAAGTACCTTGTATAGCTAACAACCGATCTAAAAGTTGATTAGGACGATCTTCGGTCCACCTATGGTGATCTAATTAGCATCAACAAATACCTCTTAAGATATCTTTTGTGGTCTTGGACCTCGAAGTTAAATGAAGTTTCTCTGGCTCTAAATTAGCGGTCCTTACCAGTTACCTGAGGGTCTCTTGTCCTAATTTTCTTGGAAGTTCTTTTCCCCTAGTTTTCTTGATGTTTTTAGCCCTCAAAGCTTTCGATTTTGTGGTAGTCAATATGACGATACATATAGTGCACCACATATATTGCTCACCTTTTTCTTTCCTGATAGAGTTCAACTATGACAACACTTTGAATTGATCAAAAAGAAAGAAAAAAAACTATGACAACACTTTGACAAAGCCCCAGTTTCCCCTACACGTTGGAGCAGAATGGAGGAATGGTGGGACCGGCCGGCACATCTTTGGTGGCATCTGAACTGAAGCCGGCCTTTCTGTTGTACGCGAAGAAGCGCAAAATTGTTGTTACATTAGATTGTTGGATGATGTCTAGTTTTGAGTAGTTCGGGTGGCTGCTATGCCAATTCTGGCATTTCTCATGATTTGTTTAGTGCTTCTCTGGATTAATCTGAAACATAAATTGCTAATACATAAAACTTGACATTTTCTTTCAAAAAAAAAAATCAAACTTAGACATAGATGGCTCTGGTCGATCTGGAGGGTGGGTTATTAGTATACTACCACCCACCTTGCTGGGAATTTGTGTTTTGCTTTTGTACAGAAAAGGATAGTGTGTTCTCTGTATACGTTTGGAATTTTGTTTTTTTTTTTTCTTCGAGACCGTAGATATAGTCCATTTTTCATTAAAAGAAGAGAAGAGAGTGATCAATAGATGTACACGTAGTTGATTAAAATGGCTTCACAGCTAATCCATGAATTACCAACGAAATCCTCAACACAAACATATAGGGGGGAGGGGGCTCCACAACGACCCAACACACTCAACCTAACGCAAAATTCTCAACACCACGGAAGGCAGCAGTGAGTGGAGCCGTAAGGATAACTCAAGACGACAAAACATCCGTCTAATCAACCCCAGCAACCTCAGTAGCAAAGCATCTAGCGGCAATGCCAGCGGCCTCGGTGGCAAAACATCCGCCAAAATACCTCGTCGGCAAAGCATCCGCTGGAAATGTTCGCGAAGTCGTTGGCAAAGCATCCGCCGAAAACGCGACGTCGGTGGCAAAGCATCCACCGGAAAACCCTCAGTGGCAAAGCATCCACCAAAAACGGCCACAACTACGGCTACAACAAACACCAGCTGGACATATCTAGGTGAGGAGAAACATGAAGCACAATTAGGTGCAGCGTGACGACCAAACTGACCACACGGGAGGAGCAACGGGTAGCAGGAGATTCTTCAACAACGCGTTCATGAAGGAGGTGACGCCGAAGACGCCATCGTCGCTGGCCCTAGAGAACTAGGCGGGACTTTCACACAGAATCCGGTGACAGGAGCATGAGACTCAAAGAACGACGCCTCCAGGAAGGATGTGGCGCCCAAGGTGTGGCTTTCGCCCGGATATCCATACCTCCAAGTCACGGGACGTCTCTCAGACCCGGCCGCCGCGGGAGGGGGCGCTGTCGACAAACCATGAGGGGCCGGGGTTGCCTGCTCGATCGACATCCACCTCGCCATCATGACGCTGCTGATGAGCGGAACGAGCGAGATGGCTCCATCCACGCCACCACGGTGTTGATGACGCACCACTAGAGCAGCCGCCCACACCACCACGATGTTGGATGACACACGCAACTAGCCGCGCCAACCAAACCACCGTTTACCCGCACTACCGCCAGAGTTGTAGGAGCAAGGACAACCAGCAGGGCCACCGGCCACCGAACGCCAGATCCGGGGCATGGTTCGCCCGATGAAAGGCCCAAGCACGCCCATTGGCCTCGTGCTAGGACCCCAGTGCCCCACTGACCGCCAGTAGACCGCCAGCCGTGCCTTGGCCATCGGCGGTCGTCCAAGGAAGGAGAGGCAGGGGGGCCACGGGGGCACGAAAGCAACCGCCACCCGTTAGATCTGGCCACGAGGGCGCAGATCCGGGCGGCCGCCACCTGCCCCAGCCTCCAGAGCCCGGGCGCGACCTCCTACCCGCCATGGCCGGCGACATCGAGGAGTGGAGTGGGGGCGTCGCGACGCGACTGTCGCCCGAGGGAGGAGGACCCCACGCCCACCAAGCACTGAATCCGTCCCAATGGGGCCCGGATCCTACCGGCCACAAGCCACCGCCGTTGTCTTGGTCGGAGAGGAGGGGTGTGGTGGAAGGGGGGGGAGAGAGAGAGAGAGAGAGAGAGAGAGGAGTGCGGGGGGGGGGGGAGGGGGGCATGCGCCACTTTTGGGGGAGCAGCCACGGCCGCCGTCACCGCGAACAAGGGAGTCGCCTCGCGCAGGGGCCACGAGAGCTACTTCCCCTGTGGAAACCGCTAATCTGGAATTTTGTTTGTAGCATGGATGTGATGTATGCATGATCAGAGAACGAAAACAAACGCGGTTTGTGGATAGTCGACCGTGCATGATGATTGTAACACCCGAAAATTTGCACCATTTTAAAATAGGCAAAATGATTTATTTATGCATTTTCTGTGAGCATTTAATCTAGAGAAAATAATAAATTTTGTGAAATAAAAGCAACTTTAAGGTTAGATACATGTTGAGCATACATGCCGCTGCATTTGTTTTTCTGTGATGATTGGTTTTGCTCTAAACTCAAAATATTTCAAGGTTGAAGAAAATGGTTCTTTTCTCTCCTCTGTTCCAGCCGAAAGACTTTCCCTTTGGTTCAGCACGTTCATGGCTTTGACCTGTCTATTTTGGACGTGTTTCCATGCAGCATGCTCCTGTGCAGGCATGCACGGTTTGGCTTACCGAGAGGACATGCTAAACGGCATCGTGTCATCATCCCTTTGATGGAAGGAACGCCGCTTTCCTTCTCCAAACTAGCCTAATCCTTGTCTATGTCACTCCTTTCCATTTGGGGAACATCTTTGGCTATATATAGTTAAACACCACATCTCTATTGCCTCCTATCGATCTCGTAGCGCCGCCGCTGTCGAGTTCGTGCAACCTTGCCTCCGTTTCGTCATCACCGTAAGCTGCCTGGCGAGCTTCGCGTTGAGTACTTCCTTACTGTTTTCCTGTCTCGGTTGAACTCAGATCGATGCCGTCATATTGCAGGTCATCGTCGTTCGCATCTCGTCATAGCAGCTGTTCTTAGATTGACTCCGCTGCCATCCTTGTGTGGTGAGGCTCTGCCTTCTCATGTTCCTTCCTGTGCAGTTTCGGAGTCGAACCAACAATTCTAGTGAGTTTCATCGATGGCCATGGCTGAAGTTCTGTATTGCCAGCCATGGATGCATCGTGATTATTTCCTTGTTAGCTTTTGGTGACATCAACCTTTGCTTTGGATGACATCATACTATTTCCTTGCCGTTTTCCTTTATAAAAGAAAATCTGGAAAATACAATTATATGTATTGTGCCGTCCTTGGTACAGATCATGTTTCCAGTAATTTGACATTGCACTCAGATGTTTCTAAAATCTTTATTCCAACTCCGATTTGAACCATTAAAATTTCGTTAGGTTTGTTATCTCGTTATATACGTGTTAGTAGCTCTGCTAGATTAGTTGGAAGTCTTTAATTTTCGAGTTCATATTTATTGCATTATTAGCCATAGGAAAACTTAGAAAATTCATATCTCCTTCGTTATAGTTCCGATTTTCGTGATCTTTACGTCTATGCGATCGTGGTAACGAATAGATTGATTTTATAAACTTTTCTTTCTATTTTGTTGCTGGTGGTGTACTGTTCTAATTATATTTATTTGTTTGCTTCGTGTATGAATGCGTGGGTGATTGTACGTTGTTGTTGATCGAGTATAGACGGTGAGCAGTTCGTTGGCGATCAAGAGATCTACGATCAGCCGGACCAGCAGGACTTTGAGACTCAAGGCAAGTATAGCTTGGGACCTACCTTGATGTCCTATTCACTCTACACTAAATATCATATGCATGTTTGCCTTGTTACCTATTTAAGGAATTCCTAGAAATTGCTATCGGTCACCTTGTAACCCTGGGAGGTATGCATGTGGGTAGTACTTTGCTATCGCTGAACATTTAATCATGATCTTGTAAACTGAATAATTGAATATGCAACCATTGTTAAAAGATGAAGGGTGAGAAGAGCTCTAGCGTTGCTGGATGTTCTGAACCCTCCCTAAGGACTTATCTGTCGGCAAAAGCTGGGACTTACAGTACCGCTATGAGGGCTACATGGCTCTGGCTCTGGTTGTTTAGAAGACCTCCTCTAGCTTGTTAGAGGTTACCGTTTGGCGCAAGAGGGGTGTGTTCGGGTCGGGTGTAGATGGCTCCTCTGTCTTAATGTGTATAGGCTGCGCGTCATTGTGCCATCTAGAAGGGGAATTCTACATTCGCAGGCACAAAAACCTTAGCGGCCCTAACTTGTTAGATGAACTTTTGAATGGCTTTATATGATTTCCGGTGTTTCGGGCCTTGCAAACCCATGCATTTGGAAATCATGACTCATAGGTAAAGGGTACACCTCTCTGCAGAGTTTAAATCAATATATTGTCCGTGCTCACGGTCACGAGCGGCCCGGAAAACTCACAGAATAGCGGTTTATATGAAACGGTTGTTTATTATTAAATTGTGATATATTATTGTTTTAATGCTATTCTTTATTCATGTTTATCTGATCATGAGTTAATGGGAATATTACTACCTTGTTGCTAATAATGCTAAACATGTTCAACATTTAAAAGCTACTTGCGTTTAACCAAGTGTCACTACTTGAGCCTCATAACCCCTTGCTATACTTGTTAAGTACCAAAAGTACTTACGCTTGTTTTATTTCATTATTTGGAAAATCCCGGATGGGTAACAGATCAAGGTTGGTATGCTGATTATCGTGAAGAGTACTAGGCTTGGTGTCAACCGATCGACGATGTCCCCGTGTTGGAGCTACCGCGAGTGTTTTTATTTTCCGCTAAGCCGATGTTTAAGACTCGTGATAAATATTATTTCGCTATGTAATAAACATTGAGATGGTTTACTATTTATAATTTGTCTACTTATATGTGCGACTATTCCTGGGGCGCATATAAGGTTTGGATACGCTCTATTTTTGTCCTTAAAAATAGGGTGTGACAAGTTGGTACCAGCTCTTTGTTGACTGTAGGACGCAAGCCTAGTTAGAATGGTCGTTTAAGGTTTAGATTCTATTGAGAAGTTCTTGTTCTCTAAACCTTGATAACTTCTATATTGCATTTCTTTCCTTGATATTCATCTCTTCCTTGTAGTTCCAAATTTTTATCTTTATGCCCACTCTTCTCATTGAATTGCTTTTAGAACTAGTTCTTACCACATTTTTGCGAGCACTTGAAGATTAAGCCTTAGAGTTTGAACCCTCGGCATAACAAGAACGATAATAACGCAAGTTGAGTCATTGTTTGTTTTGTGTAAATTGATATGTTTGTTGTTTTGTCATTGTGAATTTGCTTGATTTGGAGTTTTGTAATGATTCCAATGAACTTGTGGAGCTCACATTTTCATTTAGAAATAGGATTAAGGTTTAAGGTTAATTAATTATATAGTGGGGTCGCTTTATCCTATTTCTGTCCTTGCTGATTTCTGGAGCAGCCTAGAGTTTTTCTGCCATATCTATAAATCGGTTTGTGCAATGGCCATGAAAATTTTGTGGGAATAACTAGACCTCTTTATCTAATGACTACCACAATAATCATGTCCATATCATTTCTGAGTTGGAAGTTATACCTGTTGCAATCTGGTATTTCTGTGCTGTCTGGAAGTTCTGAACAGTTTCTGTTATCTGTCAGTTTAGACAAATTTAATGTCTGAATTTGGTAAATTTATCTGAAAGAAATTTGAAGATAAATTCTTAAGCTTTCCAACCATGTATAGAACGTCCCTATTGGGTTTATGGAACTCCAGATATGAATATTTTTGTGAACTGCTGATGTTGGATGTCGCCCAGAAATTTTCAGATTGCAATCCTTATCTTTATATAAGTGATTTGTACCCTGAATATCTCCAAGTTTTGATTATTGCATTGGAATGCAGATGTGGAGAAGGGGAAGGGGCAACAGAAACGCTGGACCCCCACCAGTCAGCCGTGAGGAGTATAGGGCCTCTCAAGCACAGGTGATGAATGCTTTGACGCAGTTGGCACAGACTATGCAAGCTGGAGGAGCACGACCTGCTCAACCGCCTAGAGACAAGCGAAAGGAGTTCATGTATGGTCATCCCCCAGTGTTCTCCCATGTCATTGAACAACCACTGGAGGCTGATGACTGGCTTCGTGCGGTGGAGAAGCAACTCAACATAGCTCAGTGCAACGATCAAGAGAAAGTGCTATTTGCTTCTGGTCAACTCCAGGGTGCTGCACAGTTATGGTGGGAGACTTACCAAGCTGCTCGTCCCAACAATGCTCCTGCCATCACTTGGGATGTCTTTGTGAGAGACTTCAAGGCTCGTCATATTCCTGAAGGCATAATAGAGCAGAAGCAGGAGGAATTCAGGAATCTTAGAATGGGCTCCATGACCATGAGTGAGTACCATGCTAAATTTGAGCAGTTGGCTCGTTATGCTCCCAATGAAGTCCGCGAGGATGCTGACAAGCAGCGTCACTTCCTCAGTGGTATATACTATGATCTCAGGCTACAGCTGAAGGGCAATACATATGCCAATTTTGAACAACTGGTGAATCGTGCTATCGTGCTAGACAATGAACGTCTGGCACAGGACAAGAAGAGGAAGTGGAATAGTGGACAAGGCTCTGGAAGTAACACTCGTTTCCGTTCTAACTCTCATCAAGGTTTTCAGCAGGGGCACCAAGGACCAATCAGTCAGGGCAATCAGAATCAGCAGACACTAGGTACGGGAAATCCCAATTCCACTCCTATGAAGACTAGTGCTCCTAACACACCTCGTAGATGCTTCCATTGTGGTAAAGAGGGCCATATATCTCCCTACTGTCCAGAGAAGCTCAACCGGCAAACCCCTCAGAGGCAGAATAGCCATCAGAAGTCGTCTCTCAATATCGGAAGAGTGAACCACGTGTCCCCTGATACAGCTCAGAGCGCACCGGAAGTTATGTTGGGTACGTTCAATATCAACTCAATCTCTGCTACAGTTCTTTTTTATTCTGGAGCTTCACATACGTTTATCTCTCAAGCATTTGTTAGAAACCATAGTTTACCATTAGTTGCCATGAAGAACCAAATGATAGTGAACTCACCAGGAGGAACCATACCTGCTTCTTATTGTTGCCCCTCAGCAAGTCTCTCTTTAAGGGGGGTAGATTTTAAAGTTAGTCCTATTGTGTTAAGGAGCTCTGGTATTGATTTAATTCTGGGTATGGATTGGATGAAAGAACATCAAGTAGCAATTCAGTGCAAGGAGAAAGTGGTAGTCCTGACAACACCAAAGGGAGACAAAATTAGTGTTGACGTAGTAGTGCAAGCTCCACCAACAGCCACAGTGAACCAGATGCATGATTCCCAAGGATGTGTTGTCGATAAGTTTTCAGAGGTTTTTCCAAGTCACTTGCCAGGTATGCCAGATTTATCTGCAATTGTTGGAGGAAGCACCAGTTCAATCTCGAGGAGGAGATTCTTTTAAGGGGGGTAGAATTGTAACACACGAAAATTTGCACCATTTTAAAATAGGCAAAATGATTTATTTATGCATTTTCTGTGAGCATTTAATCTAGAGAAAATAATAAATTTTGTGAAATAAAAGCAACTTTAAGGTTAGATACATGTTGAGCATACATGCCGCTGCATTTGTTTTTCTGTGATGATTGATTTTGCTCTAAACTCAAAATATTTCAAGGTTGAAGAAAATGGTTCTTTTCTCTCCTCTGTTCCAGCCGAAAGACTTTCCCTTTGGTTCAGCACGTTCATGGCTTTGACCTGTCTATTTTGGACGTGTTTCCATGCAGCATGCTCCTGTGCAGGCATGCACGGTTTGGCTTACCGAGAGGACATGCTAAACGGCATCGTGTCATCATCCCTTTGATGGAAGGAACGCCGCTTTCCTTCTCCAAACTAGCCTAATCCTTGTCTATGTCACTCCTTTCCATTTGGGGAACATCTTTGGCTATATATAGTTAAACACCACATCTCTATTGCCTCCTATCGATCTCGTAGCGCCGCCGCTGTCGAGTTCGTGCAACCTTGCCTCCGTTTCGTCATCACCGTAAGCTGCCTGGCGAGCTTCGCGTTGAGTACTTCCTTACTGTTTTCCTGTCTCGGTTGAACTCAGATCGATGCCGTCATATTGCAGGTCATCGTCGTTCGCATCTCGTCATAGCAGCTGTTCTTAGATTGACTCCGCTGCCATCCTTGTGTGGTGAGGCTCTGCCTTCTCATGTTCCTTCCTGTGCAGTTTCGGAGTCGAACCAACAATTCTAGTGAGTTTCATCGATGGCCATGGCTGAAGTTCTGTATTGCCAGCCATGGATGCATCGTGATTATTTCCTTGTTAGCTTTTGGTGACATCAACCTTTGCTTTGGATGACATCATACTATTTCCTTGCCGTTTTCCTTTATAAAAGAAAATCTGGAAAATACAATTATATGTATTGTGCCGTCCTTGGTACAGATCATGTTTCCAGTAATTTGACATTGCACTCAGATGTTTCTAAAATCTTTATTCCAACTCCGATTTGAACCATTAAAATTTCGTTAGGTTTGTTATCTCGTTATATACGTGTTAGTAGCTCTGCTAGATTAGTTGGAAGTCTTTAATTTTCGAGTTCATATTTATTGCATTATTAGCCATAGGAAAACTTAGAAAATTCATATCTCCTTCGTTATAGTTCCGATTTTCGTGATCTTTACGTCTATGCGATCGTGGTAACGAATAGATTGATTTTATAAACTTTTCTTTCTATTTTGTTGCTGGTGGTGTACTGTTCTAATTATATTTATTTGTTTGCTTCGTGTATGAATGCGTGGGTGATTGTACGTTGTTGTTGATCGAGTATAGACGGTGAGCAGTTCGTTGGCGATCAAGAGATCTACGATCAGCCGGACCAGCAGGACTTTGAGACTCAAGGCAAGTATAGCTTGGGACCTACCTTGATGTCCTATTCACTCTACACTAAATATCATATGCATGTTTGCCTTGTTACCTATTTAAGGAATTCCTAGAAATTGCTATCGGTCACCTTGTAACCCCGGGAGGTATGCATGTGGGTAGTACTTTGCTATCGCTGAACATTTAATCATGATCTTGTAAACTGAATAATTGAATATGCAACCATTGTTAAAAGATGAAGGGTGAGAAGAGCTCTAGCGTTGCTGGATGTTCTGAACCCTCCCTAAGGACTTATCTGTCGGCAAAAGCTGGGACTTACAGTACCGCTATGAGGGCTACATGGCTCTGGCTCTAGTTGTTTAGAAGACCTCCTCTAGCTTGTTAGAGGTTACCGTTTGGCGCAAGAGGGGTGTGTTCGGGTCGGGTGTAGATGGCTCCTCTGTCTTAATGTGTATAGGCTGCGCGTCATTGTGCCATCTAGAAGGGGAATTCTACATTCGCAGTACGTAAAACCTTAGCGGCCCTAACTTGTTAGATGAACTTTTGAATGGCTTTATATGATTTCCGGTGTTTCGGGCCTTGCAAACCCATGCATTTGGAAATCATGACTCATAGGTAAAGGGTACACCTCGCAGAGTTTAAATCAATATATTGTCCGTGCTCACGGTCACGAGCGGCCCGGAAAACTCACGGAATAGCGGTTTATATGAAACGGTTGTTTATTATTAAATTGTGATATATTATTGTTTTAATGCTATTCTTTATTCATGTTTATCGATCATGAGTTAATGGGAATATTACTACCTTGTTGCTAATAATGCTAAACATGTTCAACATTTAAAAGCTACTTGCGCTTTAACCAAAGTGTCGGCTACTTGAGCCTCATAACCCCTTGCTATACTTGTTAAGTACCAAAAGTACTTACGCTTGTTTTATTTCATTATTTGGAAAATCCCGGATGGGTAACAGATCAAGGTTGGTATGCTGATTATCGTGAAGAGTACTAGGCTTGGTGTCAACCAGTCGACGATGTCCCTGTGTTGGAGCTACCGCGAGTGTTTTTATTTTCCGCTAAGCTGATGTTTAAGACTCTGTGATAAATATTATTTCGCTATGTAATAAACATTGAGATGGTTTACTATTTATAATTTGTCTACTTATATGTGCGACTATTCCTGGGGCGCATATAAGGTTTAGATACGCTCTATTTTTGTCCTTAAAAATAGGGTGTGACAATGATTGTCTGGTCAATTGGCCAACGTGTGATCCACAGCTTCGGTACTGAAAGCTGCCTGAACAAGGGCGTACTGAAAGCTGCCTGAACAAGGGCAGATGCGTACGTATTCTAGCTGCTAGTAGGGACATGCGCATGCATGCGCGTTGAGTGCCAAGATGAACTATGTGTCTATGAACGCGATTGCGTGCTAGTATATCATATCTCCCGGCCTATATGTGCGGCTCGCTTGCTTTTCTGGCGGTGAAGCTTGCGACCGGACCAGTTCGTTGCTCGTGCATGTGGCCGCGCGTCGGCCGCCTCCGCCTACAATAAACTTCACCGGCAGCTACTACCGCACGAAGGTATCAACGCAGATTCGGAACTGTTTGGAAGACTAGCTTGTTTATTCAATTCCGTACGTCCTCATGTTCCTGCATTGTACGACACGTATACCGGCCAATAACGGAAGTATATATATACAATGCCGCTGGAATTTATTGGTTTGAATCAAAAAGAAGAGAAATGCATGCAGCTGGAAGCATGTACGCATGCAAATTTTATATATGGCCCAGCCCAGCTACCTAGCATTGTTGCCTCACACATTCCAACGACCTAGTACTAAGCTAGCAGAGCTGCTTCCAAATAGCTTGGTCTTGGTGGATAACGCCGGCTAGCAGCGGCTGCCGCTGCAGAATCAACAAACACATTGCGTGCACCGTCTTAATAATCAAGCGCTTTTTTTTCTTAATAATCAAGCTTATATCCCCACCAGGCACCAACTCCGGCCTTAAATATTTTAAGTATTTATGTATTAGTACATCGATCGTGTCATGGAATACGTGCGTGCACCCTGATGAAATCAAATTTTCGTAATGTTATGCCAAATGAAACTCGTCCTTCGTCCAAATTAAGCTGGTGATTTAGAAATTAATTAAATCAAATCTAACTCAGGGTATTCACAAACTGGTAACTTAGCTCACATAGTACGTCTTGCTCACGTACTCGATGTCGATGGACTCTAATACTTAAGCTGCCGAGGGTTTAACCGATGTGTGGGTTTAATTAGAAGAAAGAATCTAGGGACAGAGAACCAATGGTGGCGGCGGACAAGGGGCGGCGACGGCGAGGACGAGGGCGAGGTGGCCATTATATTAAATATGAAATCTATCTTTTAGAACAGAATTATTGGATATAAATAAATATAAGGGAGAATTGGCTAGGGGACATCGCCCATTGCCGAAATTGGGTGCCACACACGTCCACTTTGCTTATTTGCTGAGGGACACTGCGTTTTCATTTTGGTTTGCCAGTGGACACCGCCGTCAGGTTGCAGCTGTTAGTGGAGAGAGAAAATTTGCAAAATGACGCTGGTGCCCCTGCCTCTATCTTCTTCCTCCCTTTTCTTTTTTTTTTCTTTCTCGAGCCCATGCCGTCGGCCTCCCTCTGCCGCGCGCACCATGCCCGGCCTGCACCTCCACCTCCTACTCCGGCGAGGGCGCCCGTGGCGGCCCCGGCCAGCGCCCGCGGCGGCCCCGGCGAGGGCACGTGCGGAGGCCCCGGCGAGGGCGCGCGCGGCGGCCCTGGCCAGCTCCCGCGTCGGCCCCGGCGAGGGCGCGCGCTCGAGGATGGGCGCGAGGCCTCGGCTCCCCTGCTCCTCCCCGGTCGGCGGAGCTCGCACACGCTGGAGCTCGAGCGGGTGGAGCCGCGTCCATGGCGAGCGAGCGCGCGTCCATGGCGCCCGTCCTCGTCCTCAGGCGGCCTACGCGCGCGGCGGAGCGGCGCCCCCCGCGGCGGCCGGCACCTAGGTCGCGGTGGTGGACGACGGGCGGTGCTGCCCGGGGAAGAAGAAAGGAAGAGAGAAAAAAAAAAGAAAAGAAGGGAGGAAGAAGAAAGGAAAGGGCAAAAGAGTCTTTTCTCTCTCCGCTAACGGCAGCAACCAGACGGCGGTGTCCACCAGCAAATCAAAATGGAAACGCAGTGTCCCTTGGCAAATAAGCGAAGTGGATGTGTGTGGCACCCGATTTGGGCGATTAGCAGTGTCCCGCAGCCAATTTTCCCTAAATATAAATATCATATTGTATTTTTTTTGATAGAGGGATTGCATAGAGGAAAGAGTGTGGGCGCGATCAATCTTGATCCAACGGTTCGAAAATCAAGTGTCTATTGCCATGGAAAAAAATAGCCCGCTATTTTTATCGAAATAGCTTGAAAAAAATTATGCCGCTATTTGCGTTCATGCACAATTTTACCGCTAAAATCTGCTAATTACGATTTATACGTTAAACATCTTAGCTCGTTATTTAAAACATGGATTGGCTCTAAGACACTCCGCCACCTGAGAGTCGACAAGTTCAAATATAGTTTACTATCATGACACATGTCATACTGAAAAGGTCCTAGCTGGGATGCAAGCATGCTTCTCTGACTGACTCTTCCTTCATCCTGGCTCTGTCAAAACATAACTCCTGCATCATCTCAAAAGAAAACATCACTACCATGGCATCTGGTCTCAAGAAATATTCTTACCAATTCAATCCACACCGTATTCCATTTTACACTATACTATAGCAGTAAAGACCATGAGATGACCGTTTCCTCCCCCGTTCGATCATGTGTCCTCATCCCCTCCATCATCTTCTTTGTCGCCGTCGCCGTCTTGCGTCGTCACCACCTCACGCGCTGCCGCTCGGTCTCATCTCATCCCTCCTCCCTGGCCTGTCTCCATCAACGCGGCTCCGTCGCCCTCACGCCTACTCCTTCATACATAAACGCAGACGCCGCTGGCTGCCATTCTCTCCCACCTGCTCCGCCTCCTCGCTCGCCTGCCTCGGCTCGGCTCAGTCACCGCCAGCCATGATGATGGCCGACGACCGCGTCCACCCCACGCCGTCTCCCTCCTCCTCCCCGCTTCCACTTCCACCTGGCCGACGGCGACCCGACCACGATCACCAAGAACTCGATGCCTCCTTCGCTGATGCTTCCTTGTCCTTCTACGCCGACGCCGACCGCGCGGCGGTGCCGGCGGTCACGGAGACGACGCCGCTGCACCCGTCCTTCTTCCACGACGACCACCCGCTCGCGCTCTCGCCTCCCCCGGGCACCTACATCGTCCAGGTGCCGAAGGACCAGGTCCTCTTCGAGCCGCCCTCTGACCGCGCGCGCCTCTACAAGAAGCTCGGCAACCGTCCGGCGCGGCGCCGCCGCCTCCGCCGCGCGTGCTGCATCTCCTGCTTTGCGCTCCTCGTCGTCATCCTCCTCGCCGCCGCGTTCGTCGGCGCCGTCTGCCTCGTCTTCCGCCCCCGCGCGCCGTCCTTCTCCGTGTCCTCCCTCACCATCAACGGCCTCAACACCTCCGCCCTCGCCTCGCCGCCCGCTACCGGACTCTCCCCCGCGCTCGACGCCGCGGTGCGCGCGAACAACGGACGCAACAGGAAAACAAGCGTGGAGTACCGCGCCGGCGGCGACGTCGCGGTGTTCTACGCGGGGCAGTGGCTCGCGTCGGGTCCGTGGCCGGCGGTTCTCCGCCAGGCGCCGCGGAACGTGACGGTGGTGGCGGTAGCCTTGCGAGGCCAGAGCGTGCGGCTCACGGACGCGCAGAGGAGGCGGCTCGCGGCCGAGCGGGACGCGCGCGCCGTGCCGCTCACGGTGGAGGCCAGGGTGCCCGTGCGCCTGCGGTTCGGGAACGTGCTCCGGACGTGGAACTTCGACGTCAAGGCCCGGTGCGAGGTGGCCGTCGACAGGCTGGACGGGGACGCCAAGGTGGTGAACAGGGGGTGCAGCGTCAAGGTCAGGCCGCTCTGGTGGTGGTGGTGATCGTGGCCGCCGGCCGACGCCGGCGATCGTGTTCAGACACGTGTGACGTTGTTAATGCCGCCTAAATGTAGACGGTTAGTAATTATTAATTACATTACAGTACTACTGTTTAGCAGCGACGGTGCAATGAACACGAAGATTACTTCTTGGAGTATACATCTATTTTTTTTTCGAAAAATACATCGTTTATTTAGCTGGTTGCCTCTGCCTTATAGACTTCATGGACACTGCGCTGAGCCTTTTCGCACATCATGTTTCTCACCACCTTGGTATGTCTAGTTGTTGTTAATGGAAGCCGTGATCGTCTATTTGGGTGGATGCTTCGCCGCTGGTGTTTTCTTAGGTAGGTTCTCCTCGCCTGTGGTCCTGTGGCATGTGGGTCTAGCTAGGTGACTCGGAGGAGCATGTGGAGGGCGGCTCCGGCCACCGAAGTCGCATTTCTGGCGGATGCTTTGCCGTCGAGGTCGCTATCTTTCAGGCGGATGCTTGGCCGTCAAGGTGTTTTCTGTTGGATGCTTTGCCACCGAGGTCGTCGTCTTATTGGGTAGATGTTTTGCTGTTGAGGTTGCTTTGCCGTCTGGAGTTCTAGCGGATACTTGGCCGTTGTGTCATCTACGACTCCTTTCATTACTGGCTACCTAGGTGTTGAGATATTTTTTGTATTAAGCTTAGTTACTAGGGTTGTTAGGTGGAGGGTCCCCACCCCCATGTTCTTGCTTTTCGTTTATGTGTTGAGGATTTGTTGATAATCCTTAAATTACTGATAAACTTTTATGTACCAACTCTGTTTGGGTCTATTGATCGTTATCTTTCTCTTAACGTAATATGGGCTATATGCCTACTCTAGAAAAAAAAAAGATGGAATCTTTTTGGAAGAGTTTTGGAAGAGTGTACTGTCTGCTCCATTTGTTGCATAAGCAAAATGGTGAAATTAACAGTATACTAGTGGAATGGCGCGCACTTGCGCGCCAAGCGCAAACGATTACAAATCATCAACAATATAGGGGTTCTGCTTTAAAAAATCAATAACAAGGAGGATAAACCAATAATAGAGAGGTTTCGCAAGTGGAATGGCGTGCCCTTGCACAGTTTAAAAACCTTAGATCAAGAAATTCCTATTATGATGAAATTAATGATAGTCTAATGTAAAAGATCTTATGTAAACCACATGGATAAGTTAACATGGTATAGCGGTTAAGGCCCTTCTTCATTAATAATGTAATAACAGTATCTTGGAGGGTACAATGGCCATAATTTAAGCAAATTTGAGTTCATTTCTAGAGGTGGAAAATCATATGAAATAAAAGCACCACTTCATCCAAGAATCTCACCGTATACTTTTTTTTTTTTTTTGCCTGTTCTGACTATTTTGCATTCTACTTTTCTATTCCTTTACTTTGTATTGCTTTGTTCCAAAGAAGCTGATAGTTGGCTTCAGATGTACTTCGTATTCATAGCTGCTGATCAATGCGGCCTATAAACAGGCATCTGTGTTTCTTCGCGGCAGCACACGCCTCTCATGCTCCTTCGATGGTAGTGCGACCTGCATTTCCCAGTTTAGCAATGGCAGGGTTAGTGCTATTTAAAGTATAGGGTGACATTACGATACTACCAAAGAACAGTGTGGGAATGGCAACCAAATCAGGCAATTGGTGTAAAAGAAACAACCGGTAAATAACGACTGCAATTGCAACACAGTAAAGGCGTTTCTCCACCAGCAGATTCACTTGCTATATTCCATACTTATGATCCATACTTTTGGAAAGAATCATGCAAGGAAAGAGTCCGTGCAGGTTCTTCTTAGTAAAACACATGTAACCAAAAAAATCACACGATTCCTATCCTGTGATATCCACAATTTTGTGCTGAACACCAACAGCGGAGGAACCTCGAACCTAGAACTAATGGGACTCAAGGGACGACATTATTATATGATAAAGAGGGAATGGAAAAAACAACATAAGTTCCCTCCATAGTGTTTTATATCCAAGGTGTCATTAAAGGAACATAGAGGAACCAAATTTAGAAAGCAATACATTAGATGCTCATCATATATGTTGGTAGAGTAGGCTTAAGAAGCGGTGACATATCTTTATTGTGTGCAAAAGGGTAAACAAGGGATTTTTTTCATTTTTTCAGCTGAAAAGAGTGTTAGTGTAGGGCCGACGAGCCGAAATAAGAAATCTGCATGTAGGAAGACAGCAGTAAGCTATTTTGTTCCATGCAACTCTACATATATTGAAGTTAAGGTAGAAGTTGGTCTGCTTGGATCGGAAAACATATTGACAGAAGGGAAAACATATCTGAACCAATCACAAAAGGCAAGCGAAATTGGTGGTAGATAGTGTCGGACAGTACGTTAAATCAGGACACTGGGACCGAGAAGCAATAACGAATATCATTTCAGTAAAAGGAAAGAGCTGTTGGAAAACAAATACTGGAAAAGCAAGTATAGGTGGAAAACTATATTGGATTGGAACAAAAAAAACACGAAATATGTGGCAGGCCACACATAATTATGTTTGCGGGAGCAGGTGTTTTCACTAAGATAATTCTTTAGAACCGATATGCAGTAATTAGTAACTGTGAACAGAACATCAATAATTTAGAATGAAGGTTTTGTTTTAACAAAGCCAAGCATCAGCAGCAGAATACAGGTTCAATATAAAGTGTGATGGTGATAAACCAAATAAAGAAAGAACTATGCAGCAAAAATCTTACCATTGAATTGGAATGACCAATAAGCTTTAAAGAACATTGAAATAAAAGGGCAAACAAGGTGATCCTGTGGCTTGGTAGGTATCTGATTAGGTCTTAATAAATATAGCACCACAATCATGCTCATTACATGATGCAGCCCTACACCTACATGCACCAGCAATGTACAGTCTATGGATTCACCAAGCACCAGCTCCCGCCTGGCTGCCAAGGCGCCCGGTGCCTTCGTCGACATGACCACCCAGGCGGTGCAGCGCAAGGCGCTGCTCAACTCTCTCTCGGGTTGCTCAGCTGCGCTCAAGAAGCACGTGAACAAGCGCAACATCCTCTCGCGCAACCATCTGCCCATTGGCGCCTCCGACCTGCGCAAGCTCGTGTCGGCTGCCAAGCTGGGCGGCAACAGCGCCGGTGTCGCCGTCTCCGGCGTGGTGACGACGGTGCAGAATGATCGAGCTCCGGCCCCGCGGGCTCATCGGCGGCTTGCACTCCCCCCCCCCCCCCCCCCCCAACGGTCGCTGGGAACGTGTCGGCGGGAGTGCACCTACCTGCTCTTTTAGCTTATCCTTTTTTATGCTTTCTCTAATCTTTTTAGTATTGCTTGTAACCTGTCTTTGGTGTTGTATCGGTCTGGGATGAGTGCGAACCTGAACCCGAACTGTCGTTGCTTTCACGTTGTTTCTTGGAACGTAAGAGGCTTAGGTGACTCGGACAAGTGCAAAGTTGTGCGTGATGTGTTTTCTGATGCTAGTCCAGCTTTCATCTACATTCAAGAGTCCAAGCTCACTGATGTAAACTTCTTCAAAGCTCAAACCTTCCTCCCCCGCCCTTTCTCCTCGTCATTTGTCTTGGTGCCTTCAGACGGCTCGCGCGGTGGGCTGATCACCGCCTGGGATCCTTCCCTTTTCACGCTGAACTCCCACGCATCCGATCCCTACAGCCTAACCACGTCCTTCTCGTGCATTGCCTCTGACCTTGACTTCACCATCACCAATGTGTATGGCCCGTCTGACCACACACTCTCCCACCATTTCCTCCAGCATCTCCGTGCCACCAAGGAGGTCGTCGTTGGTGCCTGGGTTTTACTAGGTGACTTCAACCTCGTTCGGTGCGCGGAGGACAAAAGCAATGGCCAGTTCTGCGTTTCCCTGGCAGACGCGTTCAACCAGGCCATTCAGGACCTCACCATCGCTGAAATCTCCCTCTCAGACCGCCGCTTTACTTGGACGAACAAGCAGGACTTCCCGATTCTAGCCCGGCTGGACAGAGCCTTCACCAACATCCCACTCGATCTCCTTTTCCCAATGGCAACGCTTTCATCCTTGCCACGGCCGACCTCTGACCACACCCCCCCCTTCTCTCCCTCTCCTCTAACATACCCTTACCCGGCTCCTTCAAACTTGACAACTTCCTTCTCAAGAATCAAAACTTTCTGAGCGCGGTCCTACTGGGTTGGCAACAAGCACCGGCTAGCACCACGGCCACTGGCCAACTGGTCGCGTGCATCAAGGCCGCGCGGGCTATGGCAAAGGTTTGGAAATGGTGTAATAGGGCACCTCCACAAATACTACAAAATTGCCGTTTCATTATCCAATTGTTTGATTACTTTGAAGAAACACGTCTGCTCTCGACCGATGAGTTTCAGGTCCGCCGACTTGCTCAGGATCGCCTACAGCAAGAACTCAAACAAAAGGCTGCCTACTGGAGGCAGAGAAGCAAGCAGAAGAAAGTCAAAGAATGCGACGCAAATACAGCCTATCACCATTCTCATGCCACTATCCGTATGCGAAAGAAGTTCATCAGGATGGTGCGGGTGGAGGACCAGGAAATTGTCAGCCACTCGGGGAAGACAGAAGCTTTGACAACATTCTTCAGATCAATCATCGGGGTGCCCGGGCAGGTGTCGGTCCTTGATTTAGAGCCCCTATATGATGGCCTGGCCAGGCCTTCGGAGAACATCTCAAGACGGTTTACTGAAGAAGAGCTCAAACAGGGCGGTCTTGCATATGAACGACCTCAGTGCGCCGGGGCCCGATGGGTTTGGGCCGGCATTCTTTCGTGTGGCTTGGCCGACTGTCAAGAGTTCTCTGCTGGCTTTTGCAGAAGAGTTCTACCTGGGAGCTGCTGAACTGGAGAGAATCAACCGCTCTCACATGGTCCTCGCCCAAGAAACTCGACGCCGTCGATGTCAACGCCTTCGACCAATCGCCTTCGAATTGTGCACTCAAGATAATAACCAAAGCTTTAATCTCAAGACTTCGGCAGGAAATCCCAAGAATGATTGACATCCATCAGACAGGCTTCGTCAAAGGCAGATCAATCTCAGACACTTTTGTCTATGCAGTCGAGCTAGTTCAGACTTGCCATAAGAAGAAGCAACCTACCATTGTGCTAAAGTTGGACTTCGCTAAAGCTTTTGACACCGTCAGTTGGGTTGGGCTTCAGAGGGTCTTGCAGGCTAGAGGCTTTGATCAGCGGTGGATCGGCTGGATGATGGAACTTCTAAATTCTTCTAAATCTGCAGTTCTTGTCAACGGCTGCTCTGGACCTTGGATCACTTGCTAAAGAGGGCTGCGCCAAGGGGATCCTCTATCCCCCTACCTATTCATTCTCGTAGCTGAAACTCTGCAGCGCTTGATCAGGGCTGAAGCTGATATCAGGCACCCGACTGACGACTCGCTCCCTTGTGCCGTGCTTCAATACGCAGACGACACACTCATTGTGTTCAGGGCAGAAACAGTGGGAGCTTCCAAGCTCAAGGGGATCCTTGATCTGTTTGCCAGCTTCTCTGGACTGCATATCAACTTTGACAAGAGCACACTTGTGCCAATACATGTTCCTGCTTCGGTCACTAACCAGTGTGTTCAGATTCTTGGCTGCCATGAGGGTGCTTTCCCACAAACATACCTCGGCCTGCCACTGTCAGCCAACAAGCTTCCTGTCTCCGCTTTCAACATCTACATCAGCAAGACAGACAAGTTCCTGAGCTCTTGGCAAGCTGATCTTCTGAACCCGATGGGCCGGACAATTTTGGTCAACTCGGTGCTTGACTCCATCCTGGTGTACCTCATGAGCTCTCTGCAACTCCCTCCTTCAGCAATCGAACAGATGAACAAGAAGCGCAGGGCCTTCCTCTGGTCAGGTGACAAAACGGGTCACAGCTCTCCAGCTTCATGCCTAGTGGCCTGGGTCAATGTCTGCGTCCCAAAGGATCTCGGCGGTCTTGGTATTCGTGACACGGATGTACAGAATATTTGCCTCCTCCTCAAATTGCTACACCGGCTGCACTGCCCACAGTCTTCGGCTTGGGCGCAGTGGGTGCAGAGTCGGGCGTCCATCGCAACTCTCACCGGCGATCTGCATGGTGACCATTGGCACACTCTAAGAGCTCTTCTGCCGCTTTATCAGGCGATCACCTCGGTCGTGCTAGGCGATGGCCGCAATTGCTCCTTTTGGAATGATGTTTGGGTTGGAGACGAATGCTTGGCGGATAGGTATCCTGCATTGCTCTCTCATTGCAACAGCAAGCTGCTCACGGTGGCGGAGGTCAAAAGCGTCGGCCTGCACCACACCTTGGTTCACCGCCTCTCGCCTCTTGCAGTCCAGCAACTCCAGTCGGTGCAGCAAACCATTGAACATACAACGCTGTCCACCACGGCGGACAGAAGGACCTCGGCCTTCCTCAGGCCTGACAACAGTCTGGACTCCGCTGCCTTATACAAAATGCTCAAGGCCGGGGGTCAGGGTACTGACCCGAGGTCGGTCTTCATCTGGAAAAGCTTGGCACCGCCCAGAGTCAGGATGTTCATGTGGTTGCTCCTTCAAGGAAGAATCCAGTGTCGGTCGGTGCTGTTCAGGAAACATATCGTCGACTCTCCATCTTGCGAAATCTGCAATGCTAATGAAGAATCGCCAGAGCATATCATTCATGGTTGCATGCTTGGGAGCCAAGTTTGGGCGGCGCTGAACCTTTAGTCCATGATCTCACTGGACATGAGTCAACTGCACACAGTCAGCAACTCTCCTTCGGCAACTATCCCTGAACCCCACCTTCATCGCCCTGGTATGCTGGCACATTTGGAAGGCCAGAAATGCTAAAATCTTCAGAAACGAGGCTCACTCCGTTGATAGAGTACTCCTTGACTGCTTCAATGATGCCGAGCTATGGCAATACAGATTCCCGCAGAGGAAGAAGCAATCGGTGACGACCTGGTGCGCCATCTTTCAGTTGGCAAGGCAGGGTCAGGGCTAGAGCTTTCTTTTCTTCTTGTTTCTGCTTCAAATGTAACCAGCAAGCAAGCTTGCTGTTGACCTCTACCCTGTTGTACGCCATACTTTCCACGAGCCGTTTGGGGCTAAAATAAATTTTAATCAGGTGGGGAACGCCTCCCCCCTGTTGACCCTCAAAAAAAAGAACTCTGAACATGTATGGCTGTAAAAAAGCAATTTTCAGAAGAAGGTTATGGTACAGTGCACCCAAAAGACATTTTTGCTAACACCTTTCTGTATCCACATTTTATTTCTAATGATACTGTGACATTGTCAGTGGGAAAGACAAAGGCAAACTAACAATAGCTAGCTTTATACACCTGGAAGGTGGAATAGATTGTCAAAAGTTTGGCAGATATTCGGATATAGCTTTTAGACTGACTGGGCATCAGGTTGTTATGCAATAATGATATATAACTGCAATTGTTTTTGCTGAAAACATTAAGAGTTACTTATTGACTTTTTACCAATAGAAATAATAGTTCTAGATAAGAGGAATGGCATGATCTGAAGGAAACATAGGCAAATTCTAATTAACGATAAGGCGCAAACGCCCTAACACTTCACCATTAGAATTTTACTGTTCTAGTGTAGACAATCAGATACATGATCCTGAGGCGCAGAATTTGATGGAAACTAATTATAAAATTTTCATGAATGGACAGAGGTAACTTATCATTAGAGCAACAAATAAAAAGCAAAGCCGAGCCATCATTACCCTATCAACAAGGTTGGGATCAGCTCCAGCCTCTACCAAGAACTTAACAATGTCAGTTAAGGTATTGTCATTTGCCTCCGTCAAAATGGATCGTCCAAAGGGAGCAACAAAGTTTACACCAGCAACAGCCTATACAGTTGGCAATACATAGTTTATAAATAGTTGAAGAGAGAATGGTCACTTTGTAATCATGAGTTCACGGTAACATATTCTATGGATTATGAGAGAAAGAGCTATAAAGGAAGTGAGTGGTTGTACCTGATGTAAGGAGCACGGGAACCAGCGTGAAGGCAATCCTAGGAAACCATCAATGCAAAAGACCAAGAAACTCTAGAAGACCATTTTGTTTTTTTTAAAAAAAGTAGTAAACAAGCAGTAATGAACTAATGACCTGAGGAACAACATTTTGTAACGAAGGGAAAATATAAGCATCCTCGAACCTCAAAAGCAAGGAGAACGACCATGCCGTCTAAAGGGCACGACAATGTGAAAATAGGAAGAATCTATAGAATAAGAGAAGTGTCAGAAACGAACAAAACGACATCATTTAATCTATCATTTGTAAACCGAAAGGATCTAACAAATAAGAGTAGCCTCAGAATTGGACCAAACGACATCACCTGATCTTTCATAGGCAGGCACAACATGTTTTTTTTTTGGTAGAGGAGAAGGTGGGGTATTTAGCGTGGGAACATGTGGCCATCGCTAATTCAACGACATGGATAGGCCGAGGGAAATTGGAGCGACATGGCCATAGCATTGTACCGGAGGTAAACATAGAATGGGTGGGGGTAAAAAAAAAAAAATCTGTACCAACAACGGATACAAAGGAATCGGGTGTAGTGTCAGCACATGGAATTGCAACGAACCTAGCCTGGGCTGGATGAATTTGAGGCGACGTGTACACCCTCCCCCTTCCAGCAACCAACATAGAGTGGATTGGGTTAATATATATGTACATGAAGGTGCCGTAAGCCTTTGAAGATCATCAGTCCATATTTGCAGCTTACATGGGAGTCCATTTCATCACCAGCTATTCCGTCACTTCCACCAAGCATCAAGGGAAAAACAACATGTGGTCATAGGCAGAACACATAAATCATGGAAAACACTGTGCAGAGGAAGCGATGGGAAACAAAAAAGAGGCACTTGGCCAAAGTAAGATGAAACTCAGAGGCAAGAGATAGAGACCTCTGTCTCCTTGACAGGCAGCAATGGGAGGCCAACTCCTTCACAGGGAAGGTACCTTAGCCTACAACCACGCCCAATCATCTGCATAAAGGGAGAGAGGGAGGAGAGGGGACGGGGACGGGGAGGAGGAAATGGTGACCGCCGCGGATACGGGCCGCCTAATAGATCGCGCCACCAACAGCGACGACGAGGCTGCGTGCGGGCAAAGGGGGTGCACTGGCAAAGCAACGCGAGCAGCCGGGGGCAGTCGCCCCTCCGAGCACCCATGCCGCGAGGTTGGCCATAGCTGTAGCAAATCGAGACCGAGGGAGAGAGGAGGGGGGGGATGAGGGACCTGAACCCTAACCCTAACGCTAACCGTAACTTAAGGCACATCGTCAACCTCACCTGGGAACCGCGCTGCGCGGGGAGTTGAGCCGGAGATGGAGAGGGAGCCGCGCCGGCGAAACCCGCCCAGTCGAGAGCGGCCGCGGCGCGGTTACTCGCGCGCCCGCGGCCCGTCGAGCGGATGGCGCACGTGCACGCCCGGCCGCGCGCCGCTCCGGCCGTGCTCGCGCGGCGCGCCGCCAAGCCGCCCGCCCGAGCCGCCGCGAGAGGAAGGAGAGGGCGCCGGCGAGAGGCGACGGAGGCGGAGCTCCGCGAGCCGCAGCCGCCGCCACCCTCGACGCCCGGCCGCTCGGCCGTTCGCTCGCGCCACCGTGGGGCCCCGGCCCGCTGGCCCAGGCGGCCGTCACCGCGCGTCGTCCGCCCGCCGCTCGCCGCTCCCGGCCGCGGCCCGCCGATCTGAGAGTAGCCCCGCCCGCGGCGCAAGTTTTTTTTCGCGAACGGCGGCCGGTTCGCACCCAGTCGCCCGCGCGCCGCCCTGCGTCGCTACGGCCGGCGGCGGGCCGGGCCGCACCGCCCGCGCCGCGCCCCCCTCGCCGCCGCCGCTCGGGGCTCCGCCCGCGCCGGATCCGGAGGTTGAGGTGGGGGTGGGCGGGAGAAAGTGAGGAGGGGAGGGGGGGAGGGGATTTTTTTCTTTCTTTTTTTTTTTTGCCCTAATGGGAGGGGCCAATTTATATGGAGGGGCGGCGGGGGTTATATGGAAAAGCTACACGCGGGCGGGTAAATGTAAAAACGGCGGTAAGTGGAATTTTGGCTTCTTCGGGCGAAGGTTCTTACTTTTACAGGGGTAAAAACGATAAAAAATTTCCGTTGTTACTGTTCTTGGGGGACCTGAGTGGATCAGATTGTATTTCCAGAAAATAGAGGGGCCTTTCGAAAAATAAATTGGAACGACGTGGATAGGCTGAATGAATTTGGAGTGACGTGTACAACCTCCCCTTTCAGCAACCAACATAGAATGGATTGGGTGAATAGATGACTTTAGGCTACTGTATTAAGAACAATAAATATTTTGGGACTATTTTCTTGTGGTATGACTAATGAGGTGGATGTAAGTATAATAGAGTTATAAGTAGACTTTATACTGAGGTGAAGGGAGAGAAGAGAAGTTAGCTATAAGTTTACTCAAATATTAGGCCTCCGAATCCTATGAAATTGCTATATAATTCTTGTAAAATTCTTGCGTTTTGAAGGGCCCTTATAGATACTAAAGAGATCTACACATTTGTAGTTTACAATATTTTCGTTTAAAGCTTTCATACCTGAATAACTAATTTAATATTCGGTCTACAAATAAAAAATTCAAATATCTGTACTCCGTATATCTTTTTTTCTCTCTATACAAATTTTAATTTCATTTGAGTTCATTTATAAAAATTATGATTGTTTAAGATAATTAGGAAAAAAGGGAATTATGCTAATTCAAATGGCGACAGCAAAATTATGCCAGCTCAATCGGTTGCAATAGTACAGTTTTGTAATTTTTTTGATTCGGAAAATGAATCTAAATCTAAAAATTAAAAAGAGTCCTCCCCGCGTCTAAAACCAAATGGGCCGCACCTAAAATCAGATGGGCCGGCTGTTACGGAATGGAAGAAAGATCTGATCTATATTTGGCCGTGCGTCCGGAATGCTCTGGGCCGCCACTAGGCCCAATATGGACATGGGCCAGTTTCATATCTTTTTTTATTATTAATAATTTGTTTTGCAAAAACAAAGGGCCCGAATTTGACATGGCGAGGTTTTATCTGGCCATCTCATCCAGCGAGAATTAACTCAGTTGAGCTTCTGTCAAT
Source organism: Themeda triandra (assembly GCA_018135685.1). Lineage (NCBI taxonomy): Eukaryota > Viridiplantae > Streptophyta > Magnoliopsida > Poales > Poaceae > Themeda > Themeda triandra. The sequence continues at coordinate 116,935 of JAENPR010001571.1, forward strand.
TCAAATTCAAATGGTGACAGTAACAAGATTTCCAACAAATTGAATCGGCTGAATTAAATATATATCACCAAAGGAAAAATTTTCCTGCCAATTTAATAATTGTGGCTGAAGTGCCTACAGCACTAGTACCACATAGCCGGCCATCACTCACTGCGTTTGCATTGTCTCTTCCAAGATATGAAAACAACTCATGACTAAATCTAGCTGAGGCACTCATAGAAGCAATCAACAAAGCAACACGATTTTAATTAGCACTAGAAAGCGACGCTCAAGCAACAACGACCTTCGTGCAGTTCACCATTCAAAGCGAGCTCAAGGAATGCAGCAAACATGTCTCGGCGAATATGATGGACTCCTCGGTAAAGTTAAATTTGCTCCCAGGAGCATGTGCTCCCATGGTGTGGTTTGATGTGTGCACACACACATCTCAATTCGCAAACACTCCATGAAGACTCATCCACATCACATCTAGGAAAAATACAATCAGCTGAATACTTTTCAATCTAACTGATGATATGAACGATTAATAAACTAATCAAATAAAAAAACAGTTCATTCATGCTGGTTTTCAGTTGATATGCCTAGCTTCACAATAGAGCTTCGCAACCCTTCTTCGGCTTCCTGTTTTACCCTGTTATGTTACTTAGCTAATTTCAGAGCAACACATCAATCTTGTTTCTTGGCTGTTCCAATCCGCAAACTCTGTAAGCCCACATTTGACGGTAGACCCCGATTCAGCAGCCTCCGCGTTGTTCACATCAACAGACCTCGCAAAAGCCTTGAATATCCTAAACCGTCTGGCCTTCTCATCTTCATCTCTGTACGTTCGCCCATACTCCTTGATCCAGTCCTCGAACCTTGCCCACATGGCTTGATCATCGTCGTCCATGTCGTCCTCGACCACGGGTTCATTGTAAGCATCCATGGCGCGTTCCAGGTCTGCCTCTGCCTTGACCCTACGGAGGTATCCTTCTGTCTTCATGGCAGGGTCTTCGCCTCCCATCAAGCTGGCTGCTGGCTTATGATCTGTGTCTTTCTTCTTCCAATACCAAACTCCGGCAAGTGCAGAGGAAGCAGCTACGGTCATAGCAGAAAAAGCACCCAGAGATGGATTCGAAATTACCCGGCTGTGTATACCACGGGATCTGACGAAACCAGGGAGGGCCGCGTGATCCAGCATAGGACTGCCATGTACTCCATGCGAGACGGCGTTGTTCCTGATGCTGTAGATTCCCGACGACGAAGAAGAAATGGTCCCTTGGCGCACAGCCATGCGAACCATAGAACGCAGCAGCGAGCGTACAGCCATGCCGGCCTCCTCGGCATCGCAGGCCCTCACCGGTGTCGGCGCTCTCCTTCGCCTCGCCCAAACTTCTTCTAGGGTTTGATTAACGCAGATGCGACGCAGGTCGATCTTTGGCTAGCGATTTTAGCCGGTTCACATGGTTAATGGAAAATCGTGGTTCCCTCAAAAAGAAAAACAAAACTGTAATGGGCCGTGCATCAAGAATGTACTGGGCCGCGAGGCCCACTAATCTGGACTGGATTTTTCCCACTTCATATTTTTTTCATTATTTCGTTTTTTTTTTTGCAAAACCAAATAATGAAATAACCGACCCACATTTTGTAACTGTATGCCTCATCAGTCCCGTTTGACATTTGCTCAAAAAAAAAAAAACACAGTCCCGTTTGACAATGCGAGATTTCAACCTGCTATTTTTATCCAGCGAGAAATGAACTGAGCCCTCTGCCAACTCATCAAATGCGAACAGTGACAAGAATTCCAACAAACTGAATCGGCTGGAATAAATAAATATCGCCAGAGGAAAAATTCCTGCCAATTTAATTGGCTGAAGGTCATTTCACCCCGTTCAATCAATAGGCTTAAGTGCCAACAGCGGTAGTAGCACGTAGCCGGCGGCCATCACCACCCACTGTGTTTGCCTCTTCCAAGATATGAAAACAATTCATGACTATAAACCGAGCTGTGAACTCATAGAAGCAACCAACAAAGGAATACAATTACGAGTAGCACTGGAAAGCGACCCTCAGGCAACAAAGACGTTCTCGGCAACGGTAGGGACAAGGCAAATCAGCGACCAACGGCGACAGTAAACCGAGCTGAACCTGCAAGAACTTGAACTCGTCTCATACTCAAGTCTCTTGTCACCAGAGAGCGATTTGTGCATTGCATCTGAACCAACCCCAATTGGATAATCACTTCCTTAGAGGTTTTGTCATCCGACGATCATGACGACACGGCTTGCAAACCCACTAACCCACTTTGCAGCTGGGCTCTCTAGTCTGCACACGAAGTAGAACCAGAGCATGTTTTGATATACAGACGACCAAACACATGCATGCTGCATGTGTATCTCATGGGCTACACTAAAGACATTTTTTTGATTCTTTGAAGCTTAAATGGAGGTCCCTCTGGAAAATGGGAATTTGTGTGGTTTCTGCACCCAACAATATGTTAGACTATCAGCTGAATACTAATAAAAAGAAAAAAAAAAGAAGAAAAAGTTAAGTGAGTCTTGTCAAGGCCGGAACAGCTTTTATATAAGAGGGGGCACAATGCTAGTGCGCCAGTTGCGCCGTGAGATCTCGGTAGGCTGATTACTTTATTACCCTATCCACTAAGATAACTATAATATCCTTTCAAAAACTAAGATAACTATAATAGTCACGTGACTTAGAACTATTTGCTCCATTCTAAATTATAAGTTGTTTCAAGTTTGTAATTCTGATCAAGTTTATAGTAAACATTTATATTAACATACTCATATACAACATTAATTAAAAGTAGTACTCCCTCCGTTCCAAACTATAATTCATTTTAATTTTTTTGAAGAGTCGAAACATCTAAGTTCACCAAAATTGATATGATAAAGAATAAATATCATCAGATTCTTTAGTAACTATATTTTTATAGTAAACCTATTTGATATCTTAAATCTTTGTAATTTTTAAATATTTTTTGTCAGATTTGAGATGCTTTGACTCTAAAAAAATTAAAATAACTTATAGTTTGAACCTCAGGAGTATCAAAATATATTTCATGGTGATTCCACTGAATCTAGTATGCTGATGTGAGAGTTCATGTATTTCTTTTAAAAAATGGTCAAATTAGACCACTTCTCACTCCCTGTCTCATTCCTCCAACCTCTTGTGTGGCACGCAGCAAAAATACCCGTTGACGCGACATAGTCAAAGTCAAGCAGAGCTCCATAATAAACCTTCTATACTCAGGCACGCAAACTAAACACATACATCAAAAGCACAGGATCAGAAGTTGAGGACAGAGTCACATGGATTATTCTGAATCTCCATCTCCTCGTCATACACATATCCTGCTGTGCAGCATCTTCTTTTTCTGTCAATCAACGCAACATTCTCCTCAGCACAACCCGGCAACAACAGGTCAGAGGTCGATCGCCAAGCCCTGCTCTGCTTCAAATCTGGCGTCTCTGCCGATCCTCTTGGCGTCCTTGGATCATGGCGCATCAACTCGCTCAGCTTCTGCAGCTGGGGAGGGGTCAGCTGCAGCTCGAGTGTCCCTGTCCGGGTGGTGTCCCTAGACCTAAGGTCTGTGCAGCTCCAAGGAAGGCTATTGCAGGGTTGCATGGCGAACCTCACTTCGCTGGTGCGGCTGGACCTTTCTGGCAATGTTATTTCTGGAAGCATACCAGAGGAGATAGCTGCACTTCCAGGCCTCCAGACTCTGATGCTTGCAAGCAACAAGTTTGCAGGTAACATCCCTCTGTCACTGGGCACAGGAGCTTCTCTTCGAATTGTTAATCTTGCAGGAAATAATCTCAGCGGAGCTATTCCTGATTCCTTAACCAAAGCTCAGTTACTTCGTGTGTCGAACCTCTCGATGAATTTCCTAACTGAGGAGATCCCAGGTACCCTATTCAATAATTCAACAAACCTTGTCACAGTTGACCTCCGATGGAATGCTCTTGCTGGACCAATTCCTTCCTTCCAAAAACCAACGTCTCTGCAATTTCTTGGCCTCACTGGAAATGTTTTTTCTGGAAGTATACCAGAATCCTTGGGAAATGTTTCATCCTTAACTACCATCCTGCTAGCAGATAACAACTTGACAGGATTGATTCCAGAAGCCTTGGGTCATATCCCAAACTTGAACAATCTAGATCTGAGTGATAACAGTTTATCAGGGAATGTCCCAGTGGCGATATACAATATCTCATCACTTAGATATCTTAACTTAAGATACAATTTTCTTGATGGACAGATACTTCCTAACACTGGCCACTTACTCCCCAACCTAATGTCACTGATCATGAGTGGCAACAAATTCAGTGGAACAATTCCGGCTTCACTGGCCAACATGTCAAAGCTCGAAGAAATTGATCTCTCAAGTAATGTACTAATGGCTCGATTCCATCTCTAGGATCCTTGAGCGACTTGAGTCAACTGATTCTTGGAAGTAACATGCTACAAACAGAAGACTGGGCGTTTCTGACCTCTCTAACAAATTGCAGTCGACTGTTAATTTTATCACTAGATGGGAATTCTCTGGAAGGAGACCTTCCAGAATCAGTCGGCAAACTTTCCAGAAACTTGGAACGACTTAACTTTAGGGGCAACCAAATTTCAGGAAATATACCAGATGTGATAGGCAACCTTGTGAATCTCACTCTGCTTGCCATGGACCACAACATGCTTTCAGGAAGGATTCCCTCAAGTATTGGTAATTTAAGAAACTTGGTTGTCCTGACACTGTCAGCGAATAGATTGTCAGGTGAAATGCCATCGACAATTGGCAGTCTCCCTCAACTGAACCAGCTTTACCTGGATGATAACTTATTGTCTGGAAACATACCGGCAAGTCTAGGACAGTGCAAAAGGTTGGCTGTGCTAAACTTATCTGTCAATAACCTCGATGGATCCATACCAAGTGAAATCCTGAGCATCTCTTCACTTTCTTTGGGGTTGGACTTGTCAAACAACAACCTTAATGGAACAATACCATCAGAAATTGGAAAACTGATCAATCTTGGCATATTGAATGTTTCGAACAACAAATTATCTGGTGAAATACCAACTGAACTCGGACAGTGTGTTTTCTTGTCATACCTTCAGATGGAAAGCAATATGCTTAGTGGGATTATTCCTCAATCTCTCAATGGACTAAAGGCCATGCAGCAGATGGATCTCTCTGGAAACAACTTATCGGGTCAAATTCCAGAATTCTTCGAGTACTTCGTGACCTTGGATTATCTTGATCTGTCATACAACAAACTGGTCGGACCAATTCCAACCAGTGGTATCTTCACAAATTCAAGTGCAATCATGTTGGACGGTAACTTGGGATTATGTCAACAAATTGCTATATTTGCATTGCCAATCTGCCCCACCACATCAACAACAAAAAGAAAATTTAATGCACGCCTGGTGCTCATAGTAGCCCCACCGGCTACTATTGCTTTGTTATCATTTCTATGTGTTGTTGCCACAGTTACGAAGGGAAAAACAACCCAACCACCTGAAAGCTTCAGACAGACAATGAAGAAGGTGTCATACGGAGACATTCTTAAAGCTACAAATTGGTTCTCTTCAGTCAACAAGATCAACTCAAGTCATACGGCATCAGTATACATCGGTCGCTTTGAATTTGATACAGACATTGTTGCCATCAAGGTATTTCATCTTGATGAGAAAGGTTCACTTCATAGCTTTTTCAATGAGTGAGAAGTCTTGAAGCAAACCCGCCATCGCAATCTAATTCAAGCAATCACCTTGTGCTCAACAGTAGATTTTGAGAACAATGAATTCAAAGCTCTAGTATATGAGTTCATGCCAAATGGTAGTCTAGACATGTGGATACACCCAAGTCTACATCAGGGTAGACCAAGGAGGGTGTTAAGTTTAGGTCAACGGATTAGTATTGCCGCAGATGTGGCTTCTGCTCTTGACTATCTGCACAACCAATTGATACCTACCTCCACTGATTCACTGTGATTTGAAGCCTAGCAATGTTCTTTTGGACTATGACATGACCTCACGCCTTGGTGACCTTGGATCAGCGAAGTCTCTCTCTTCAAGTCTTGTTAGTAGCAGCTCAGAAGACTTGGTTGGTGCTTCAGGAACGATTGGGTATATCGCACCTGGTAAGTCACTATGCTGTATGGCTCCTAAATTGGGAGGACTATAAACTTATTATCTCTGATGATTTATTATTATTTTTGTTTGGTTCTCAACTTTTCTATGTGCACTGTTGTGTGCGTCTATTTCAGAGTATGGGATGGGATGCAAAATCTCAACAGGTGGTGATGTTTATGGTTTTGGGGTGCTCCTACTAGAATTGCGCACAGCAAAGCGACCAACTGACAAATTATTTGGCAACGACCTCAGCCTTCACAAGTATGTGAATATAGCATTCCCTGATAAAATCAATGAGATTTTAGACCCCCAAATGCAAAATGAGGAGGATGGAGTTGTTTGTAATCTACAGATGCAAAACTATATCATACCATTGGTCGAAATTGGTCTGATGTGCTCCATGGAATCACCAAAAGATAGACCAGGAATGCAAGATATTTGTGCGAAAATTGTTGCCATCCAGGAGGCATTTACTCAAACCTTTTGATAAAGTGAAGGTGATAATAGAGATGAATGGAATTTTGGCCAGGGATGCTGATTTGATTTAAGAAGACCAGAGGTGAGCATTATTCAAACCAGCTGGAGAAACTCAGAAAAGTGTCACGCAATTTAACAGTAATGGGGCACAACCTGCTATACACAACTCAGATGAAGTCTGATGAAAGATTTAAGGTGGGCTCTAAATTTCTTATTCTCAAGCAAATTCTAAAGCAAAAAATCAGAAAGACTGAGCCTAGGTGATGGTCAGTTAACTCATCAAACACTGTTGCAGAGATTGCGATGCAGCATCATTTTATAGTTAATTATTATTTTTCTTGTTCAGTTGTGGCAAAGTATTAGTTTCAGTTGTCAGTTGTGCGGTGTTAGGTAGAGGCTCACCAGTGGCTGAGCTTCTGCTGCCCTATTGTAATTTTTCAACAGCTCCTTTTTTTTTTCCATCGTCTAATACAACTTGCGGCAAAGCTTTTTCTGTCCTTTCAAAAGAAAAAATCGGTTGTGGCTTCCAAGGCATGAAGAATTGTCTAACTAATTTGTATTTTTTTTTTTTAATTTCTGCAAATTTTTCTATATGATGCTCCTCTAGTGGATTTTTTTTTTGAAAGATCAACTCGAGTGGATTGTAAGCTAGGCACTCTAAGTTAGAGAAGGTTATTCAAAAGATCAACCCATGTCCAACAAAATAGTAAGCCTCCACATAGAGCAGAAAGTATTCTGCAGTACCCTTCGTACTTTAGTCATCCAGAAATGAATCATATAGGTAAACATATTATCTCTTTATTAGCACAAACATCAATAAATAAAATAGCTAAATATTTCAAGGCAATGAAAAGAAATTAAGATGCATTCTAGGCCACGACAACTTGAATGTGATTGAAAAACAAACAATCTCAACAATAATCTAACAAGCAGTACAATCATCACTCACTTCTTGTTGCGCCGCTTGCTCTTGGGGGCGCCCCCATCCTTCGAGCTTAGCAACAAGGCAGCCACACCGGTGCGGGCGGAAGAGCAGCACGGCTCAGCCATTTGGCGGCGCCATCCGGCGGAGCTCGGCGCAAGGTACTCGTAGTCCGGGTTGTTTCCGCAACGGCCGCCGCCCTTCCACGGCAGCGCCTTGATCTCGCACCACATGGGATGCGTCAGCGCCGCCGACGGTGTGAGGATGTGGGTCGCATCGCCGCGCCGCCCGCGGCTGCTGCGGTGGAGGCGGCAGAACGGTGAGGGGGGAGGAATGGCCGGAGCATGACGCAGCAGACGGCGGCGCGCCTCGGCCTCAGCGCGCGCGGGCAGGGCCGGGAGCGCGGCTGCGGGGCTGGAAGCGCGTGGCAAGCCTCACTAATCTCTATGCACGGCGGGGAAGAGGAACGAGAAAGAGAAAAAAACTAACTATTCCGGCATCACTGTGTAATCTGTAATTACTTGTCTGCTTGTGGTGGATTTATAACTTCGTACGTAATAAGCAGGTAAAAAGTGTTTTTACGGCATATTTGAGAAGCTCTAGGATACATATATATCTATCAAGCTAGACTAACTCCAACAGCGGACCGATACGGTGACCCAAACCAAAATTGCACTATACACAGTGTCTTTAGGTGGGCAAAACGTCATCCAATAGAGAAGGCAAACCGACGAGCCGGTTGCCTCGGAATGTCGTGTCAGGACCCAAATATGAGTCTTCGATCCGTCCATCTGCGCCGCCGCGAAGGGCCCCATCACGGCACCACCACGAGATCATCCGCATGGAGGCCTGTTCGGCGAGAGCACCGAGAATGGCGTTCGCCTCTTGCGCCCGCCTCCTCCCGTCTTCACCCTCTTCGCTCACCTCACGAGGCCCCGCGCTCCAACGGCGCCACCTCCTCTCCTCGTCGTCGTCCGAGTTCGGATGGGCGCGCGCGCGCGCCCGCGGACACCAGCGGCGTCCCCATCCCCAGGCGCCGCTCCCTTCGCTCTTGCCTGTCGCTTTCTTCCCCCTAGTCTTCGGCGACGGTGACCTCCCATGGGCGGAGCCGTTCAGCGTGGTGCCCAGCGAGCTTGCGCTCGACGGCGGCGAGGTGGGCGCGTCGACGAGGGTGTCCACAACCACAAGCTCGCATTGACGCTGGATGCCGGGACCAACGAGGTGGGCCGACGACGGATTCTCGGCGGGCGCAGCGGCGCGGCGAGGCGAGCACACAACTGGATCCGGTGGATCCGGTGGAGAAGTGCACCACGAGGGGCGGATAGAGTGCAAGCGCGTGGGGCCAGGGAGTGGAGCGTGCGCATGGCGGTCGCGAGGAGGAAGAGCGTGTGGCCGCGGAGGATGAGGTGAAGCGGAGGCGGAGGATTTGCGTTGACCGTTGGAGTTCGGCTAATTTTGGTTGCCTATCCTTTTACTGTGTACAACCAAAACAAACGAATGGGTGTTGTTATTGGGTTTTCATTGTTGGAGATAGCCTTATAGATCCAAATTTTCGATGATCTGGATTTCAAAGAGCCACGTGTTTGACTAAGAATTCATAAACTGAAACAATTTTGAATAGACAGTGCTGGTCCCAAACATTCTAATTTTCTAATAGTTTGAACATTTCTTTTATGATTGAATTTTTTAGAATTCTTTTATGATTAGATTTGGTTGCACATTCTTTTTCTTACCTCAGTGGCTTAAGAGAGGACGAGACGACTCTAACTTCAGTTTAAGGACTTGTGTTATGGGTGGATGTTGTCCTGACTTAAGTTAGAAGAATTGGTTTACTAAAGATGGAATAACAGATACAACAAGAAAATATGTCTAGTAAGAAGCAAAGCAAGGGAGAACAAATTTTAATATTAATAGCATATATAAAAAATTTATGTTAGCAGTACACTATCGAGCTGGTATGAAATTTCATCATAAATTGTCTTTGAAATTTTAAAATTGTTTTCAGATCCAAATCATAATCCGTGCAACAGAAATTTGAGAGTCGAGGGAACATATATTTGGACTTTATATTTACATGTGAAGTAAACTGTTTTCTAGAAATAAGGATTTTTTTCTTTTTGTGTGTGTTGTGGGGGTGTTTATAATACCTATACGTCCATTTTTGGATGCAAGGTTCTTCTTTCTTGTTTTGTATGAAAATTAACTGATTTCTATAGAATTCTTGTATGGCTCTCAAAAAATTTCTGCATTACAAAGGAGGCATATGTGTTGAGGTGAAGGCTGTCATTAATTCAGTGTACATACTGAACAACATGTTGCAAACTAGACTCCTGTGCAAACTATGCAAACTCTAATCAAGACCACATAAATCTAATTCAATGGCTAAGGTGTGAAGGGTTTAAATGCTAAAATAACTCCACCTTTAGGATAGGATGAGTGGGGGGTTTAAGTGCTAAAATAACTCCCCCACACCTTAGACATCAGATTAGATTTATGTGGTCTTGATTAGAGTTTGTATAGTTTTGCACGGGAGGTTATTTGCATAGCATACGTTCTCTAAATACGTATGCTATGCAAACTAGACTCTTGTGTAAACTATACAAACTCTAATCAAGATCATATAAATCTAATCCGATGGCTAAGGTGTGAGGGTGGAAAATATGATCATTTTTACTGCATTATGGCAATGATGACGAGAGAGCTAAAGAAAAAATTTTCATATTTTTGACCGGAAAAGAAAATGTTTCATTATCTAAATAAAAAAATGACGTAACATGACGGTGAATTGGTAATTCCGTTGTAATAGCTCGTTATACCAAGTCATCTTGCTTGTTTTACTTTTGTTTTGTAGACGTCTCGTGTGGACCCGTTGGACGACATAGATCAGGCAAAACTCTATACAATCAATGGGCCATTTCCTAAAGAAGGAAGAAGAGGATACGTTGGCTTGTTGTATAATAAACAATATTGAAGTCATGAATTTGAAAACAGGTTGAAGAAAAACTTGACTCAGGTTTGACCTAACAACTACATACCACACACATTAGAGAAAAGTTTTAAAAAGTTCATATTTTTTGTATTTCATAAAAAACTGTTATGTTACATTAAGGGTGTCCAATGATTTTAGATTATCGTCACTGCACTAGAAAGTATCTTTTCTCACATGATTTGATAGCCTTCCATTTTTTTAGGAAAACTGGAGGGGTTCACCCTTGCAACACATTTATTGAAAAAAAAAAGTTACAAATTTCCATTTGGGTAGAGTCCCCAATTAATATTCGCACAAAAGATTGAAAGTTCCTAGTTTGGTTTTGGCTAATTGATAAAACCTAAGACTAACAAGGGATGTCCAACTTACTTTTAAATTTATGAAGTTTTCATCATTAAAGGCTTCGTTGTGAGATTTCAAGTTTTTTTTTCTGGAAAATTGTGAGATTTCAAGTTAGTCACCCCTAGACCACCATCTTCCTTTGGCATGCACATCATTTCCCAAGCTGCTTTAAGAAGCCTTTTCGAATTTAAGTCATCTCGTCTTTGAAGATAGTGTTTTTAAACTTGTTTATCTGCTTGATGATGATTGCTTTTGGTAGAGTGAAAGTAGTCATGTAGAAATTAGTTAGGAGAGAGAGGAGGCCACAACATTAAAAAAATGACTAAGAGCTATGGGATCAGGCAACCAACAACTAACATGCGCCAATATGTGCGATGAATTCCTATTGATTGAGACAAGAAGTCACAAAAATTGCCGTGGGCCACACAACATGGTGCGTATAGGTCCCAGAAATAATTACCACTCACTCTATTCCTAAGTGTCACTATGGTATTCATGCTAGTCAATTTTTTTTTTTCAGATTTGACCAGGTTTGTAAAAAGTACTAGGCAAATTCTCCATGGCGTTGCTGCGGAAATTGCGAAGTGTTAGATTCCGTGGTGAATAAATTAGTCTTGCCAACATGACATTATAGTTGCATGTGCTTTAAGTGGATTTTAACTGTATGTGATGGTGCATTGTCTAGTTTGTCAAATTGCATTAAATTTTGGTTAGTGGATGTGATAGTGGATTGCCTTGTTGGATAGCTTGCATGTTGAGATAATTAGCTAGTGGGGTTTGTTTATATAGGAGATATAGATTAGCAACATTATATTTGTGTCTCCAAACAAATTTATTATAAAAATAGATTTGATAATAATCTGTCTAGTGATACCAATTTATCATAAATATTAATATTTATTTATCATAAATATTAATATTTTTAATGTATATTTGATCAAAGTTGAGTACAGTACGTTTGATTTTATCAGAAAGTGATAAGAATAGTTAAAAAGTGGTAACAACATGGAGTAGTAGTGGAGTATTACCTGTGCCGATAGACCCCGATGATGGTCTCCCTCGCAGTCTGGCTGACAAGTGACAATCATGGGGGAGTTATTTGATTGATGGGCTAGTAGTGGAGTATTACCTGCTGTCGATCGCTGGATTACTTTACTTGACTTGGTGCCTCTAGTGGTGTCTGCTGGTCAAGCATGGCAAGTATTGCGTTTGTGCATATACAGGGATCGATCACTCTTTTTTGCATATATAGAGAGAGGTAGATCAAGCACAAAATCATGACTTCAATATTGTTAGGCTGTCACAAAATGATTGCTCGGCTACTCCATCTTCAAGGAGCTGCTGCTGCAGTCTTCGTCTTGATCCTTTCCGTGACACTGTCCTCGTCCTCTGCTCACGCAAGGGCGGTGTCGGCTCGTTGCTGCGTTGCAAGCGAGTGCGAGGCACTCATCTCCTTCAAGAAAAGCTTCATAGACCCTAACGGGCTCCTCTCCTCATGGCGAGATGAAGACTGCTGTGGGTGGCAGAGAATTCGGTGCGACAACCAAACCGGTCATGTCATCAAGCTTGACCTTCATGGACCGGGAGGTCAGATCATGAACTCCACCATTATCGCTGCCTTACCACACCTGAGATACTTGGATCTCAGCAACATCGACTTCAATTATAGCACAAGAGAACCTTTGTCATTTTTGGGTGCCCTCGACAATCTAAGGTACCTCAACCTCTCCAATGCTGGTTATCAAGGTAGTATACCTTGGCAGCTTGGTAATCTTTTCTCGCTTGCAGCACCTTGATCTTAGCATCCCTTATTATTTTCCTTTTCCATACGAATCAGATCTTAATTGGTTGCCGCATCTACCTTCACTAAAGAGCCTTGATATGAGCGGGTTGGACCTCAGCTCCGCGAGCGATTGGGTGCACAAGGTTAATATGCTGCCTAATCTGAGAACCCTCGGCCTGTCTTGCTGTTACATGAACAACAAAACATCTCCTCTTTCCTATTCTAACCTCACAAGTCTTGAGATCCTTGATTTGTCTTACAGTCCATTTAACTCGTTCCTCAACATAGCTGGTTTTGGGATGTCACTTCTATCAAGGAGCTTTATCTGTCTTCCTGTGGATGGTTTGGGCCCATCCCTGCTGCATTAGGAAACATGTCCTCCCTTGAGGTCTTGTATATAGATCAGAATTCCATATCAGGTGTCATTCCAACGACCTTGGAAAATTTATGTAGTATACAGCTACTCAATTTGGAACAGAACAGTATCAATGCAGACATGATAGGAAGATTGCCGCAGTGTTCATGGAGCAAGCTGCATGAGCTACACTTGCAGGGTGCGAATTTGACAGGGCAGTTACCAGCATGGATAGGAAATCTTACTAGTCTCAGCTACCTTGACCTATCATCAAACATGTTGGTTGGTTCAATACCATCTGGGATAGGAAACATGAGGAGTCTAAGTTACCTTAAGCTCTCACAAAACATGTTGGTTGGTTCTGTGCCTAGTGGGATTGGAAACATGAGGAGTCTAAGTTACCTTGACCTCTCATCAAACATGTTGGGTGGTCCTATACCATCTAGGATAGGAAACATGGGGAGTCCGAACTATCTTGACCTCTCATCGAACATGTTGGGTGGTTCCATACCATCTGGGATAGGAAACATGGGGAGTCGAGTTACCTTGACGTCTCATCGAACATGTTGGGTGGTTCTATACCATCGGGATTGGAAACATGAGGAGTCTCGAGTTACCTTGACCTTTCTCACAACATGCTGCGTGATGTACCTGGTGGGATTGGAGAACTTAGCAATTTAACTTGCTTGATCCTTGGCACCAATAATAACTTCAGCGGTGTGCTTTCAAAACAACATTTTGCTAGTCTCGTGAGCCTTCAATATCTGGACATTGAAAACACATCCCGAAATTGGATTTTGGTGATTGGGTTCCTCCGTTTAGATTAAAATTTGGATATTTTGGGTCATGTGACATGGGGCCTCGGTTTCCTTCTTGGTTGAGATGGCAAACGGGCATACAATTACTCGATATCTCAAACACAAAAATAAATGATGTTTTGCCACGGTTACAGGCGGCACTTCCTAACGCTTCAGATTTGTACTTGTCGGGGAAATAAACTCGGTGGTCCTTTGCCACCAAAATTGGAGTTGCCGCTCGTACAAAGGATGGATCTCTTTGGAAATGCTTTATCGGGGCAGCTACCGGCAAATCTCATAGCTCCCTACACTGGGTAGTTTGGATCTCTACAACAATCATTTCACGGGCACAATCCCATCATACGTATGTAATGGCTTCTCACGGGAAATAAACCCGTAGAACAATCAACTAAGGGAGTTTTCCACATTGTCAAAATAACAAGTCTTCATCTTCTTTATCTATCTTGGACTTGAGAAATAACAATCTGTCTGGTGAATTTCCTCATTTCCTCCGATATGCTGCAAGTTTAAGCTTTCTTGACCTTTCGTATAATAGGTTCTCTGGAAGTGTGCCAATATGGGTAGCAGAGAGAAAATGCCCAGTTTAGAGGTGTTGATCCTAAGGTCGAATATGTTCCATGGTCACCTTCCCAGGCAGCTATCAAGGATTGCTCGACTTCATTACCTGGACATAGCACATAACAACATATCGGGAATTTTGCCTTCGTCCCTAGCAAGGTTGAGAGCCATGGCAGATCTGCATGAAACAGATGATGATAATTACCATCATCGTTTCATGCGTATTCGATAATTCGATGCGGCGGCATATCAGCATTCATAAAAGATCGAGAGCTTAACTTTACCCATGAATTCACAAAACATACCGTGTTGATAGATTTATCAAGTAATTATTTCATTGGAAAGATTCCAAAGGAATTAACTTTGCTCAAGGGACTTCGGAGTTTGAATCTATCTAACAATCAGTTCAGTGGACCGATTCCAGACGATATTGGTTCTTTAAGGAAACTAGAATCCATTGACCTATCCTACAATTATTTTAGTGGCAACATACCATCAAGTTTATCAGATCTATCATTCTTGAGCTGTCTCAACTTATCATACAACAATTTATCAGGAAGAATCCCCTCGGGGCAACAGCTGCAAACACTCAACGATCAGTATATGTACATTGGCAATTCTGGGCTTTGTGGGCCTCCTCTTCTGAAGAATTGCTCAATGAATGTAACAAATCCAACTGTTGGTCAGTTTGCATGAAAGTGGCGAGCATCTTTTAACATCAGCATGAGCATGGGATTTATAATGGGTCTTTGGGTTGTATTTTGTACCATGTTGTTCATGAAGACATGGAGGATTGCTTACTTTCATCTTTTGGATCAGTTATATGACAAGCTTTATGTGCAAGCTTTGGCTATCAACAAGGCGCGCAACGGATTCTATGCAAACTAGGCATCCGTGCAAACTTGTAAACTAATGATCGGACGCGGGATGTTGATCCAAGGGGCGCGGAGAGATTGGGTAATTTTGCACTTAACCGCCCGCTCTTAATCACACTTTTACAAATCCCTCCTTCCACCTCTCTCATGCGCCCCATTGGATCAACATCCCGCGATCCGGATCGTTAGTTTAAAAGTTTGCATGGGATCCTAGTTTGCATAGGAATCAGTTGCCCAACAAGGCTGCCATTCTCGAGGAAATTTGGAAGCAAAGAGATTTGAAAGTTTTCTTTCATTGCTTAGTCCATGAACCCTTATTAGACAGATTAATATCCTAGATAATATTGTGTGACAAATATATAAAGGAACGTTCTTGATTTGGCCAGAGATAATAGTTTAGACCTGTACGGTAGGTTAGTAATGATTGTATCTTTCCTGTCTAGGCTGATGGCCAAATCACTACGATTGGTCTCCTGCTCTCTATGTAAGCCAATGCGGTGAGGGCTGTTCCTTACCACAACATCAACACGCAACCCGTCGCCACCGTGCGACTTTCTTACCTAGCGTATCTGTGAAAATCTCCCACACATTGCTGCAAAGAAATCAAGAGTATTGATTGGCATATACTGTAAAGTGGACATTAAATTGGTAGAAGAGGAGGCCCACAAAGTCGGGATTGCCAAAATGAAGATATTCAGGTTTGAGTAATGATTGACACATACTTTTAAATTGGCAGGACCAAATGGCACAAGAGGGGGTGAGGAGAACAAACCTTAATCTGTGTGGTTATACTCATCTCTTGAATGGTTTGGTTCTAAGACGGCAAAGATCACACTAGGGCTTGTCCTTAGGGCCAACAAACTAAGTCAAGTTCGGGCACTAACAAAATATTTCTTAGTCTAAGGCCTATGACTAAGAACAGTAGCATGGAGATTAAATCCTACTTATCACAAAAAAAAAAAAACTTGCAACCAAACAAAGACCAAAGCACAAAGCAAGTACAAGAATTGTAATGCAGTACTTGAAAAGATGGACAACAAACAACTGAATTTTTCACATGTTGTCGAGTAGTTACCACTACACCCTCTAATCTACTTTGGAGCACCAAAGAGCCACCGAGACTCTCATTACGCTCTTGATTCACCAAGGCTCAAGACTCGATCAAAGCACCATGCCTCAATCGAGAATCAACAATGCAAGCAACAGTATCCCATGCCCTCGAGCTTTTCAGTGCTCCAAGATGTTCTCTACTACCAAACAAGTATTAATATGGGGAATGGCTCTACCGGTCTAGATTGAATGAAATTATCACAGCTCAGAAGATAAATAATAACCTCTACGAAGTCGTAACAAGAGTAACTTGAGGCATATATTACACTAGAACTAGAAGCTACAGCCCTCCCACTTGAAAAGGACCATCTAGTACCATCGGATACCAGCACATCTATGGTATCCACATGGCAAAAAGAGAGCCTTTGCAATCTCTCCCCCTATTATTCCTTAGCCTCATCATCACTACTTCTTCCTTCTTTTGGAAACCCTGCCTGGCTGCGAAGCTCCAGCAGAAGACTCCTCTGAGCAGCTTCTACTGCTTCGGCTTTAGCACTACTTCTCAAGGACCTCCTAGGTACCTCCGTTGATGGACCTGCATTGTTATTTTCTTCCACCAGTTCAGCTTTGACTCTCTTGCGCTTCTTCCTCGAGGAGTGATTGGCTGGTGAGGCTGATCCTCCCCAGGTTCATTCACATCATCATCGCCATCAGCTTCACCATCTTGACAGGGCCATTCAGTACCACAACTAGGGCAAGCTTTTTTAGCCTACATAACATTGCAGAAAAATTAGCAAACCATGACTTTACATCTTTACCATCAACATGAGTTAGCAGGGTGAAGTATAATTTAGGCAACTACCTTTCTTTGTGAAAATTTCTTCTTCAAGCAGTACTCATGAATCCTAACATTGCATCCCTCATTAGGACAACTTGAGGCCTGTTGTTTAACATAAATAAAACTTGCAGGTTATATGGACAACATTAAAAGCAAGATAAGGCAACTAAAAATCATAGAATAATCACATATCAGTACCTTTATACAAGATTCGTTGCAGACAACACAAGATGGGATATCATTACCACGAAACCAGCTTCGGAGATCAAGAAATGATCTGGTGCCCAGACCAATCTTGCCTGTGGAGGTGTATGACAACCAACGATCCTGTATCAGTTCATCAAGAGTTTTCTCTTTCTGGCTCAGTGAGAAGTTCTTTATTGAACTAGGAAGGCGAGATTGGCTGTCCTGTGAGCCATCTACAATTACAACCTGGGAACAGAACAACAAATAACTCATGACGCCACATTGCAATCAACATTAAACTGTCAATCAGTAGATATAACAGTGCTGCTATGCCATGCCATAGAAATACTAAAAGGTGATACCGTTGATGACATGATAACTGTAAAATATATGAAACTATAATATGATCACTTAAATGCCTGTAAGTCTAAGTATTATGAGCTACACTCTGCACATGGCCAGCGCATGTTGATATATGAAAACCAACAAATCATGTTCCCAGAATTACTATATAGCTAACCTGGTTATCAAGCCGGACATTGAGAGCGTCGATACTGCTTATGCACCCATCACTTCCAGCTTCCTGAACTATTGCTTCTAACTGCCGCAGTAATCATTAGTTACATCAATACATGTGAAAGACCAACACAGCATAAGTAGTGTCAGACTGAGGTATGCAAGGCCAGGTATGGCATACCAGTCCCTTGTAGAATGCAATCTGGGGCACAGAATACTTTGTTCCAAGCTTAGATTCTTCATCAACAACGTTATTAACCACTCCGTAATAAACTGTTCCATCATATTGGTTTATGCATGCCCTCAGCTCAAACTGCAAAAAGGCGAGCTCCTTGTTGATCTTGAGAAGTGTATCATTGAAGAGTTGTTGATGAGTGGCTGCAAGGTATGATACGAAATAAGTGATTGGAGAGTAGACATTTGGACAAATGAATCAAGAGAAGCTATCAACTCTTCTGTAAAACTGGTGCTAAATATATGATTCAGCCAACTAGGCGACGAGGCATCAGTTGGGCCTAATGATTCAAATCCCATGTGGAATCAAGACCATTGTTTCAGACAATCATATAATGCAACTCTGAATTCACTGTTTTTTATGGAGTAGCAATACTTTTGAAGTGATAGCAAGCAAATGGTAAAAAAATCATAGATCTACCTTAGGTGAGAAAGTAAGTGTAGCTACTGCTGGATCAGAAACAAATTTCCACTAAATTGTTTGTTCAAGATACAGCATTCACTTGTAATGAATTTATGTTGTGAGGAGCATGAGCAAGTAAAAAAGAGGCCAACTTAACTAAGGAATGATGACTTAGGGCCAACAAAGAAAAGGGAAAATAATGCCTACACAAGATGCTAACAGTATTCAGAAAGGCAAACTTCTTTTGAGGCAAGAAAAGAGAAAATGGAATACAAGCAACATCAGGTTTTGTACACAGGAGCATTGCTTGACAAAATCAGATGGAGACCAAACTAGCACTGTTTTCCCTGACAAACAGGAAATCTGTAATGGACAAATAGAGATACAGAAGACATTATTTTTCCTTGTAATGGACAGATAGAGATACGGCATGGGAGAGTGGAGAAACAGGTACGGCAGCGGCAGAGACGCATTCCGTCGAACGCTTGTCGGGCTATGACGGCGCGTACAAAGAAGAGACCGAGAGGCGACGTGAGGGGAGAGGAGAGGGAGCGAAGACGGCGGGCGTACCGGGGTCCTTGCCGGAGACGCCGGCGAAGACGGCGTGGAAGTCTTGCTCGGAGAGGGGTCCCCGGTGCAGCAGCGCCTGCAGCAGGGTGTGGTGCCGCCACGACAGCGGCGCCATGCTCCCCCTCGCTCGCCTGGTGGGAAGTGGGAACCGGCCGGGGACGCGGATCGGGATCCCCCAACCTACTCGGCGAATTCAGCCGCCGCCGCCGCCGCCGCCGCCGCCCGCGGGAAGGTTTCGGAGGGGAATTTTCGGGTTGGGCGTTTCGCGGGAAGCGAGCGGAGGCGGCGGCAAGCAACCCTACGCGGCGGAGGGGCCCCGGGGAAGGAAGGAAACGGTGGGCCGTGCATTGTCGAGTGGGCCAGGCTGATAGCCCACCGAATTGGATCCTTTTTTTTTTGCGACGTCCCCCGAATTGGACTGGGATCGTCAGTTTGTATATAGTCGGACGCAAAATAGAACGGTGTTTGCCTTGCAAAGGCCCATGTAGTCGCCGCAAAGGCGCATGTACAACTACCAAAATACAACGTTGCTTGCCATAGAACCAAATATTGCAACCAAATGTGTGATGTTTTTTTTTTTGAACTCTATCAAATGTGTGATGTTGCGGAAATTAGTGGTGCTATAAGGGTCAAAAACCTAGAAGTGAGAATAGGCATGAGCCTTTTGTGTTGACTCATT